>MU278349.1:600000-946406 GCA_022385755.1 Trametopsis cervina
ACGTCGATGTAATGTACGGATTTCAAAGGGGGACTGACTACAGGAACCGAGGACGCGAAACAAGGTCGTTCAAGCGGAGCGGAGTCGTCGCGGATATCGTGGAAGAGGGGATGAAGCATGGGTGGTTGGGTTGGGTTGGTTGGGATGGTGTGAGAGACAGGTCCGTATGTGTGTATCAGACGACAAGAGAAAGAAGAAAAGCAAGCGAACACTAAAAGACAAAGACGAAGACAAGGAAAAGACGAGGTTAACGGGAAGAGGAAAAGACGGCCGGTGCTTAAAGGGTAAAATGGCATGCGTCGAGACCAGGGCGGGGGTAAAAAAAACGGACAACAGAGGTGCGTGGTCATGAACAGACAAACTTTGTCACAAGCAGAAGGGAGAAGACCGGCGGGCGGGGGTCGGAGGTGGACAGGCGGGGTCGTACAACGAGGGGGAACTGCAGAACGGTAGACATTTAAAAGAAGAGAAAACCTCATACAATTACACATACACATAATCGGTTTATTTTTCTTCCTCGGTTCGATTAACGCATTTCGTATCGTGTTCTCGTTCTCGCCGTGCTCGGTGGATAGAGCGAGCACTGATGGCGTCCTGCGACGACGACCAAGACGAACTAGCAAGGCGTCCACTCCTCTCTGCCATCGGACGCGTATCCACGGCAACGGCTTGCTGCTGGAGCACCGACGACGATGGCGAGGGGTAAGGCGTTCCAGGATGGACACCAGGCCACAACCCATCCGAACGGACTCCCAATAACGCGGGAGGACACCCTCCACCTCCACCGTCCCCTACAGATCCAAAAAGAGTTCCAAAACTGCGCGCGTGTATAATGTTGGCAGCAGCACCCTCGTCCTCACCCTCATCCTCCCCACCCCCTCACCTCCCTACCAAAAAAAACGACGGGTTTGCTCCTCAATAACCAAACCGCCCCCCACCCCCGACCATAGCAGGAACGCTCTTCGCCGCGCTCGCCAGACTGACATTCACGTTCCCATGTCCCGTCTGCATCGACGTCGGCACCTGCTGGTGTTGGTGATGTCCGTTCACCATCCCGTTCCCGTTCATCGACGCCGCCGCGTTCCCCGACGACCCGACGAGCCCGCTCAGCCGCGTGATCTCTTCCCGCGAGGTCACCAACGCCTGCTTGAGCGTCTCGTTCTCGTTCTGCAGGAACTCGACTTTCGCTTGCAGTTGTGCGAGCCAGGCCTTTTTGCGTTGCCGGCACTTGAGGGCAGCTGTGAGTGCATACGATATGATGAGTATACTGAAATGCGCATATAGAGATAGGAGCGTGGAATACTGACCCTGTCGGTTGCGCTCCAAAAAGTTCTTGCGCTTCTCTTCTTCCGTCTCAGGCTTCTTCGATCCGCCCTTCTTACCACCCTGGCTCTGCCCGCTCGACGTGTTCCCACCGAGCGTCATGTCATCGTCATCATCTTCATCATCTTCGCCGCCGTCGAGACTGACCGTCGACGCGCGTCTGCCGTTACTCGACATCGTCTGGCTGCGGGTGCGCTTCCCGTTCGGCGTCGGCTGCTGCTGCTGTTGCTGCACAGGCTGGGGCGCCGAGACGACCGGACTCTCCGCGTCGTAGTTCTTCCGCTTCGTGCCGCGCTTCGCATTACCGTTTCCGTTCGTAGCCGCCACGCCGTTGAGCGCGGCAGCCGCCTCTTCCTCTCGCTTCGTCAGCTCCTGATGAGCTTGCGAGAGCAGGAAAAGGCCGTTCGTCGCTGTCTGGGCAGCGTTCGTGGCAGCGTTGACGTAGCCCCCATTGCCATTAGACGCCGACGTGGCCGAGCCGTTGGCGTTGGCCGCCGCGCCGTTATCGGATCGCGACGGATAACCGGCTGTGACGGCGGACATGGAGAGCGGCGACTGGGCATGAGAGTGGGCCTGGTGCTGCGAGGAGAGGACGCCTGTGATGGCGGAGAGGGTGTTGGGGGTGATAGTGCCGGCAACGCCTGATAAGCTGGGGGTGCCGTTGCTGTTCATGACGGACGAGAGGAAGGCGGCGGTGTTGGGGCTTGCTGGCGGGAAGGAGACGGGTCCGCCGAGGAGGGGCGTGAGGCCTGTACCAGGGGTGAGGCCCATGCGGGGGGTGAGGCCAGTCCTGAAGGCGGCTGGGTCGAAAGCGGCGAGGGGCTGCTCAGCCTGCTGTTGGGGCCCCGTGAGCATAGCGGGAGAAAGCGGGCCCGACCGCAGAGAGTTGGAGAAGGAGGAGGATGAGAATGCCCAGGAGTAGTGCGCGTCGGACGGGGAGGCTATGGCTGCGAGCGGGGGGAGGACAGTTTTGTGGGAGTCGTGGGGCGACTGGGAGCTGGTGCGGTCGTTGTTGTTGTCGGCGGAGGAGGCGGGCCTGGAGTGCGGCTGGCCATCGTTGGGTGCAGCGTCCGAGTTTGAGGCGGGCGAGTTTTGGTGTGTGCGGACGGAGGAGTCGTTGGAGGGGCGGGCGAAGGACTGCTCGAAGGGGTTGGGCTCGAGGTCAAAGTTGCTGCGCTGTGGGCGGGGCGGCGGGCGCTGGCCCTTGAGGTCGTGTTTTGAGGAGGAGGAGACGTCGGAGGCGGGGGAGGGGGCGGAGACGGGGGACTTGAGCTGGGCGGGCATGACGTGTGCGACGATGATGATGTCGTGTCGGGGTCAGTAAGCCCTGGGATTCTAATGGGATAAGCAAAAAGCGTAGTGCGGTAAGTAAAAAAAAGTGTGTAAACGGGCGGGCGGGAGGAGGAAGGAAGGATACGTACGGGGGTGGTGGCTGGGTGCGTCGGTGGAGAAGTGACGTTGTCGAGCGTTGAAGCAAGCGATGACGACTGTGAGGTCAAGATGGATGGACGAGGGAGAGAGGAGTGACTGGAACCCCCCATCATTTCTCTTACATTATGACGTTCATGCCGTCATCCAAGTTCAAGCCCCGACGCCGCAAAAAGCAACTCAGATCGCTATCATGTGCCTCGCCATTATCCCCATTCAAGCCACGCTCGATCGAACCTACTCCACTCACACGCGCCCCCACGCCCCCGCCGTTGCCCAGAGCCCATCCCGCCCTGCGCATGACATCCCCGACGCAGCGTCCATCCCCGACATCCTCGTCTACCGTGGTCAGAGCATGCTGTGGGCGACGGGGCGGACGATGACAATGCACACTGCCAGCGACACGGGTGACCCTGAGTTGGCCGTTCCCATATCAGGCGGGGACTTGAGCCGCAATTCAAACGGGGTGCGACCCAGGCTGGTCGCTGCTACGGCAGGCTTTCCAGTTCGAAGCGCACTGGTTGAATAAAATGGAAGAAGGCCGTGCGTGTGTATGTGTGCTATCGGGCTGGCACGTTCCTCCCCTCCTTCGATCCTCCCCCGCTTGCCAACGCCCCACCACCGGATCGCCCTCTGCTTTTTTTTCTTCTCGCCGTCTCTTCTTCTTTGCTTTGCTAATCCCCAGCCAATCCCACACCGGCGCTCCGGCTGTTCATCCTCCTTCCCCTGCGATACGACATGGACCGACCGACTGTTTCTCTGCGACGTCCGACCCGCGCCTAGGGCCAACTCTTCACCGTGCGCTGACAGATCAGTCGACCAACGCGACCAGGAACCGTTCCGTCCCGCCCTCATTGCTCACGCGACTCTCTCCCTCTCTGCGCCATGAACCGAAACGCTACTTATCATCCTATCATCCGCAGATTGCCTCCCCGGTTCGCGAGCACGACGCAAATCGTCCGTTTTCCCTGCGATTTTCCGCGTGTTTGTTTCACCTCTCCCCGCTCAGCTCAGCTCACAACAGCCAGCGATCGTTGCGTTACCACACGGTGCGTCTCGCCCAACAGCCGACAAATTGCCTGATATGCCGGTGCCCGACGCCCTCGCAGGACAACCCACGCTCTCGAGAAGCTTCCCACTGCGTCCGACGGAAAAGCGTCCCATCACGCATCATCCGTCATGCCACGCCTCCTGTCCTGTCGCTGTCGTCGCAGTCAGTCGGCTTCGCACGCAAAACTCTGATAACCAGCCAGAACTTTCATTTGTATTCGTGGGGGCTTCGCGGGCCAGGCCCCTCGGGACCTCTTGTTGCTTAGCGTACACGCGTGTGATAGGCTCGTGGAGATACATCGGATGGCGGCGTGCACACTTGCAGGGCCGCGGACGTTCTGTCGTCTGCTTGCAAATTCCTGCTCGACATGGCGAGCTCGTCTGTACGCCGAGTATCGCTCGCTTGACCTTGACAGGGGTCTTCGAGCTCGGATCCACCGTCGTCGACGATCCCATTCTGCGCACACTATGTACATGTACAGTAGCACTCCGTCGTATATATCCTCAGGCGATCCACAAATGCACTTGTACGACGTCGAACGTGCCTCTGCCCCTCGCATGCAAAACTTTTTTCTACGATACGCGGGTGCAGCAATCATTGACGCTATCCGGACGGGCCCCTCGGGGCCGTCTGCGCACCTTCTTCATGATCGCGAGTCGATCACGGGCACCCATTCAATCATATACACAACCTCGCGCCTTGCTCATTTCGCGTTTCTGTACGCCCTTCTGTGCTGTATTCGCAATCACTGTAATACACCCGAATCTGCTGCTGCGAGCTGCGAGATTATTGAGTCTCATATGAAGAGTCGCAATCGAGAACCTCTACTCCAAGTTACCATATACCGCGCACGCTCATCTGCAAGACTCGAACGTCTGATCAAGTCCACAGGGCAAGGCCCAGCATGCGCATGCCCGCTTCTTACTGTAATGTGTAATGCAAATGTAAACGTTCTGTATAGAGCCCCCCGCAAAGCGACGTGTTTCCGGCTATACGCAAATCCTCCGCAGAACTTCGAGTGCAGTCATCTGCCACGGATCGATAGCGTCCGTACGTCATCTGACGAACGATACGCACGATATGCGTACCACTGACACACCAGAACGCGTTTGTAAGTCTGCCCCAGGTCGGCTGCGAGGCACGCCAGCAAGAGACAGACGCGAAGCCGCGGGATGACGATGACGTCGAAGGGGTCGTGCGCGCGATGAATTACGCACGGATTCATAGATCGCAGATATGCGTTCGCCTCGAGGCACTCGTCCACTCTTCGTTGCGCAGCGCGGCCAGCGCAGAAAAAGTCTCCGTCTCCTGGGTTTCGTTCGTTCGTTCGTCCACTCTCCGCGTCCTGCTTCTGGCTTTTCTTGTTTTCTAGGAACATGGGTGTTCTTCGGCGAACTGGTGAACGCTCTCCATTGGTGGGTGGCGACACGCAGCATCCATCGACATCCCCGAGAGCCATGGTGCACCTATGGCACTGGCAGGAGGAAATCCGCCTGTCTCTCGTCTCTCCAGTGGACATCCAGCATCCAGCGTCGCCGCCATCCACGATCTTTACAACGACCATCGCCGTGCCCGTTCCCGCGACCGAGGTACGTGGAAGACAGCGCACCCACACCTCGGGCCCTATACCCACCAGCAGAAGACCTCGCACCATGCTCTACGCGGGCGCTCCGACGAACTGCAATCGAGGGATCTATCCATCGGCCATCACCTTACCACCATCCGTCGAGGGGAAGCCAGCGGACGGATAGAAGAAGTTCCACGTAGGGGGGGTGCGATCCAGAACTCGGGTCCGCGCAGGACTGCACGGAAAGGCGACGGGCTTCGAGTAGGGCGTCCCGAGGAGCGACGATCGCTCATTGCTGGCTACTGTGTGGTGGCTATTCCGTGTGGCTGGTGGTGGCTCTCGACTGAACTCGGCTGGTGCTGTGTGCTCCGACGGGATGAGTGGGTGGGCTCCAGCTCTCGATGCCGACGGCCACGAACCCCCATCGCTGGTCAGCGGACTCCGTGTGTGGGGTCGACAAAGGCATCGACATCCACATCGCGAACGGGATTGGGCAATGAATTGGCTTTGCAGAGGAGCTGGAGCTGGAGCTGGACTGCTGCTATCGACCGGCATCCATCTCACATCTGCAGCTATCTATCAGCACGTTGTTGATGAACAGCCTGGGTGTGTGGCTGCTGACCTCTTGTTTTCCCCGGTCGCGGTCTGTGGGAGTGAGAACATAACTGTACAGTGGAATAGAGCCGACGGAGCCTCGCCATCCGGCACATATGTTATGTTATGTTATGCTATGCTATGGAGTGTGCTCCACTCCAAGGCATGCGCTGATCCCTCCTAACGAATAGCCACAAGCGTCGACCTGTTCACGCACGCACGTCAACAGCCAGCTATCGCGCGATTTCAAAATCTGTCGGTTGAGCATCAGCATTTCCTTCGCTTTGCCCTGAGCACAGACGCGCACCTCACATAATCCTCGTCGTTGTCCGTTTCCTTGTCGTGCATAAGCATAACTGTACCGTATTTGCAACGCTTGCGCATCTGCACAGCCCCGTTGGGTTGGCGTTGGCAGAACATGGACGTTTCCCGGGATGTCGAACGCTGCGCTCAACCCTCGCACCCAGACGGCATACGCCGAATACTCGGGCGGCAACTGAGACAGACGGAACGCAGGTGCAGATGCATTTGACGACGCCTAGCCTAGCGTGAACGCGGCTACCATAGCGTGCACGGAAAAGGATCGTCCCTGGCCTATGACGAAGGTTCGCAGACGGGGCTAGAGACAAACGGGTTAGCACTTCATGCCCAACGAGTCGCGGAGAATAGTAGAGAGACCAGCGACGATGCAGATGACCGACCCCTCTGCGCTTCTCCATTCACTACAGTGCGAGTCCGCGTTTGCAAAAGCTGTGGTGGTGTGACTTCATGAGCCCGGACGGGCCGCAAGAGTTTCGGTACACGGTAGCTTGCATCATTGTGCATTGTACATCATGCGAAATACAACGCGCACCTTCCAGACATCCCAGCACGAAAACGCTGATTTTCCTACGATCTGCTACGTCCGAACGGACCAGGGTAGATAGACGCGACGGTCTCCTATGAAATCCCAATCGAAATCGCCGCACGCACTCTGGCTGGCTAGGCCCAGTGCGTGCGTGCGAGTGATTCGGGGGTGCGTTCGACGCGCCTCGTGTTCTCTTCTTCCCAAGAGAAGAGGCCCAGGCAAGCACGCCGGGGGCTGTACTGTAGGGCAATATCAGGCTCTGGCCGAGATGTACCCGTGCGATCTTCAACGTCCAGCGACAGCGACCGTACAGCAGTGAAGGGATTCTCGGATCCCGACGTCCAAGCCCCACAAACAGACGAACGCGCACGCGATCAACCTCCGAAAAAGAAGAATGCCGGGCTTACGTGAACGTGAACGTTGGCGTCCGATTCGCAGGGGCAGGGCAGAACACGGTTGTTAGCTTATCTCACGTAAGGCGTCGTAAGACAGCGTGCCTCGTCTATACAATCCCAGTCCCCTACAGGTGGTAGGGAAGCACGCGCGTGATTGGCTGCGGCGGGAGGTTCTGAGAAGCCGGGCGACGACGCGGGTTTTTGGATGTGCATGCGTTCGGGTTCGGGTGCGGTGTGGTCTGGGCTGGGCTGCTGCACGGGGAGTTTTGAACGAGGATTTCGAACGCGGCCTGGTCCACTGGCCATGCCGACCAATGAGAGTGTATACCGCCTGAGAGGAGGTCGACCGTATTTCCGGGACGGCGATTCAGAGTGGCTCTGCCCTTAGCGAGATTAATATTGACGGACACTGAGAAGCGAACCGTCAGTGAATTGATGGTATTCAATTCGATTTCGATGAACGGAAGGAAGAGCCCGACGAACCGATTGTAATCGAGCGAGAAGCGAGGGCTTTGTCAGGTTGGCGTCGATCGAGGGGGTGGGTTTTCACGTGCGGGGAGTTACCTGGCGTATGAGGAGCTGAGGAAGGACGGAGACCGATGTTGTCGGGAAGCAATTGTTGAGGTTGAGGGTCTGGATCTGTTGGTCTGGTAGAGCTGGATGTTACGGGCACAGTATGTTGCTAATGCTACTGCGTATGTTGAATGAGCCACATGCGTGTATAAATGCTAGCGAGCGAATATGCATATGGGAGTTGTAGGTAGAAGCAGACGGCATTCGTGACGGGTTGTTTTAAGCTTCTCGCGGGTACGGTGCCTTCTTCGCCCAACCAGATTATAACACGAAAATGCCCTGTACTCTGCGTTAGTAAGCAGACGACGAAGAATCCGGTGGGACGTACCGCAGAACCCCCGAGGTCGAGGCCTAGCTGACGGAGAAGTTGTTCGACGCTTAGAGATGGATGCCACTAGCTCGTATCTGCCAACCTTATTCTCTGTCGGATGTGCGCGGACCGTTCGCTGGCCATGATGCCCTGGTGAGGCAAAACAGCTCTCCTCCCACCCGAGCACAGGAATAGCCGAGAGCGAGGTCGTAAACGCGGGTATTTCGCTCCTAAACCCGGTCTGGCATACAAGTTCATGACAGCTTGCAACTCATCGTTCACTAAACAGGGTCAATACTTAACCCAAATGACGCCTCGCATCCGGGCCAAACGCGCGTAGCGAGGAAACATGCGTACGGACGTTATTGGTGGAAGAACAGCAAACAGCTTGTCTCTTCAGCTTCTTGCGGATTCAATGCCTTCCTCGTCCAACCAGAGTTTGGCAAGTGAATACAAACACACTATGATCTGGATTAGCAAAGCAGACGAAAAAGTCCGGTGAGACATACCGAGGTCGGATGGAAGTCGAGGCCTTGCTGACTTGAAGGGATCGCTGGGTCGTACCGTTCAACCTTGTTCTCCGTCGGATGTGCGCGGACCGTTCGCTGGCCACGATTCCCTCATGAGGCAGCAGAGTGATAGCCGAGAGCAAGGTCGCAAGCATCACCGCCTCACTCCTGGACCCGGTCCGTAAGCCCACATCCACGCCCACAGCTCACCTCCCATACACAGGGTCAACACTTGACCCAAAGCACGCCTAACATCCACAGTCGGTCTTGCGCTGCACCAGATCAAGGTCGAAGAAGAAGCCACAGAAGTAATTCATTCATTCATTCTATATGTATAACAGCAATCAGCTAAGCCCAAACTAAGCCACGAATTCAACAGTCAAAGTCCATAAATCTTTCATAACGAAATTAGATTGAGATGAAACGAGGTGAGAAAAGAAAGGAAAATTAGATCGTCGAGGTGCCGGGAGCGGGAGCCTTGCCGTCCGCCATCGCGTACAGCAGGTCCTTGTCTGCGCTTTCGTCGACGAGCGCGCGCAGGAGACTCTCGCGCTTGAGCAGCGCCTTCGGGCTGTCGAACTCGACGAGGCGGCCCGCGTCGAGCACCATCTGTATAGCGAGGCCATGATGAGCAAGTGTAAGGAAGGGAATGGTAGTAAGGGGGAGGACGTACCACTTTGTCGGAATCCATGATAGTCTGGAGACGATGCGCGACCGTGATAACCGTCACGTCGCTCTTCAGCTCGTGCCGCAGGGACTCCTGGATCACCGCGTCTGTCTCGTAATCTACAGAAGAAGCGCGTCAGAATGAGGAACAGTGCAAACAGTATTCGTCAAGCTGGCACGCACCGATAGCAGACGTAGCCTCATCGAGGATGAGCAGCTTGCTCTGTCTGACGATAGCCCGCGCGAGCGCGATGATCTGGCGCTGGCCGACGGACAGGTTCCCGCCGCCGCTCGCGATCTCGGTGTCGAGCGTCATCCTGTTCTCGTCGGACAGACGTTGAAGAGAGAACAGGCCCGCGGCGCGCAGAGCGTCATTGAGCGTCGCGTCGTCGTATTGGCCGAACACATCTAGGTTGTGGCGGAGCGATCCGCCCAGGAGCTCAGGCTATCGACGGGGAGTCAGGGGATATTCACGTGAGGAATGTGGCAGAAACTCACCACTTGGGGGATGATGGTGACGTTGGACCTCAACGCGTCGAGGTTGACGGAGTCGGTTGGGAGACCGTCGAAGATAACGTTGCCCTCGGTGAAGATGCAACGGAGCAAGGCGAGCGTGAGCGTCGATTTTCCCGAGCCAGTGCGGCCGACTGTATACGAGTGATAAGCATATAGCGCTATACAGTGAAGTGGGGGAAAACATACCAATTCCGACACGCTCTCCTGCTTCGATGCGGAAGCTGACGTCTTGCAGAACCTTGGGGCCGTCCTGTGGGTGTCGCCGAAGTATATGAGATGCGAACACGACACAAACGGATCATATACGTACTGGAGAATACCTCGCTGTCAACTTCTCGACTTCGAGTTTACCGCTCGCGGGCCAGTACGCAGGTGGTACACCGCCGTCTTTCGGCTCGGGTTCTTGTTCGATGGTGACATATTGGTTGATACGCTCCAAGCTTTAAGAAAGGTGTCAGAATTGGTCGTGGTACATCTCCCGCCGGAAGTCTCACCTGTTTCCACTGACTACAAGGTTCGAATGAGTACTTATCATAAAACGCAAGTGATGACCGCTTACCTTCGAACTCGTTGTAGATACGAACCCACCAGAGGATCATCTCACTGAAGCCACTCGCCATGTTCAAGATGAAACCGATGCTGGATGGGTTGTAACCGCCCTTGCCATACACGAGGTAGAACGCCAGGACACCCGAGAAGGCTGCAGCGAGTGCGTCGATACGGATACTGATCCATCTGTGCAGCTCATAGTCAGATGTATGTTTTTGGTTTCTTTATCAAATTGCACTTACCGGTTGAGGTTGTATAACGTTCTCGCCACGCGCACGTAACTGTCCACCCGCACCCCAGTCTCCTTCTTGAATGTAGCTTGCGCACCGTAGGCTCTGATCGACGCTGCAACGAAAGACCTGTCAGCCTCACGACGTGTCCCGCATCCCTCTCCACTTACTCAGGCCGGCAAGCGCTCCACCTATTATACCAAGCACGGGGGCCTTCGCGTTCGACATCTCACGCTTGACAGACAGCTGGGCCTTGATGTAGATGTTTCCGAGCCAACCGCCCATGATTGCGATGAAGAGCGCAGGAAGGAGGAACGACGGTGTGTAGACGACGACGGCGCCCAACCTGGCGATCATACTCCAACTCACAGCCGTGAGGTAGTTAAAGTTGTTCGCAACTGCGCCATCAACTGAGAAGTATTGTTAGACGAGAGAGCGATTCCGCGTTTATGTGACTCACCAGCTTGGATGTCTTGTGTGCAACGAGTGATAACTCGAGAAGTAGGGGTGACGTCGAGCCATCTACAGTCGTCATTCGACAAAGCACAACAGATATCTCGAGATGCACTTACCGGAAGGTGCTCCCGAGCAGAGAGGTGACGAGCGTACGATGGATTGAGCGCGACGCTCTGATAGCACCGAACAGGTAGACCAGTTCTCCCCAAACGATCATGATCAGGACCAGAAGCACGATGAAGGCGTAGATCCCCAAGTAGCTGCGAAACGTGAGCACATATTCGCTGGAAGGTGGAAATAACGCGACTTACTAAGGAGCCGATACGGTCATTGGGTCAGTGAGGATGTACTGGCTCGCCCAGAATCCGAGCCACCATAACTCGGCAATGTCGAGTATCTCTGTCAACACGATAGAAACATGATAGGAAATCCAGAACACTATCGGGTGTTTCCCTCCCAATGCGGCCAGGAAAAGTCTGACTATAGCGTGAAGCGCGTCAGATCTGACGTCGAATACTCAAGGGAGATACTACTTACAGGCCGGCCAGCTGACATGACCGTGGGCGATCTCCTCGGCGACCACGAGCTTCCCCTTGGTCTCCTCGGCAGGCTTGTCTGTAACCTCTTCTTCAGCCACATCCAGCTCAACGGCTTCCTCCTCATGCTTGATCACTTCTGCCAACTTGGAGTCCTTGGCTACAGCCTCTGACACGGAGCCTTGACTGATAATGCGACCATCGGTGTTCAAAGAGACCACGAAGTCCGCAAGGGGGCCAGCCATGGCAACGTTGTGGGTCTGCATAGCGTTCAGCATGGAATCGCAGCAGGGGGGAAGCAGGGATACATACCACCAACAAGACTGTACGACCACGGATCAGGTCGCCCTTAAAGCACTTGTCGACAATCCAGCGAGAAGTGTGTACATCCTGAGACAAAGTAAGATAATGAGCGATTCCTTGGGATGGGGTAACATACCAACGCCGCCAGAACCTACGAATCAGTGCATGTCAGTAAACAAGTATATACGATAGAAAAAGAATGAGACTGACATCATCAAGCAGAATAATCTCGGCACGGGAATAGACGGCTCTTGCAAGAGTAACACGAGCCTGGTGAGGTAGGAATTTAGCAGTAGAACTAATCAAAACGCAGAAACACATACTTTTTGTCCACCACTACAATAGGTTTGATGGTTCGACTCAGTTATCGCAACAGGTCAATGCCGTATACCACGCACCTCAAGGTCAAACCCTTCTCACCGACTTCGGTGGCATCCCCAGCCTCGAACAAGGTCAAATCGCGAGTCAAACCGCACTGGTGAATGACTAGCACAATATGAGCCAGCTGAACAGAGTCAACGATAGGCTTGAGCACCAACCTTTTTTGTACCGCTCCTCATCGAAGGCTGAACCGAACAGAATATTTTCCTGATATAGGGGTAAATATACCAGGGCCATCGCGCAAGTCACTGCGGCTGCTTACCTTGATAGTCTCATTTTGTACCCAAGACTCCTGCGCGGCATAAGCGATACCACCCTCTCTCGGGATATTTGTCCATGACTCGGGGCCGGACGGGATGTAATGCATCTCGCCCAACAGAGCCATCAGTATAGAAGTCTTGCCAGAGCCAGTAGGCCCGATGATCAAGTTGAAGGCTCCTTTCTTGAAGACGAGCTCATCGTCGATGTGCAGACGGAATGTCTGTCTAGACGGGGTGAGCGTGCCATCGGTGGGCTCGTTGGACCAGGAGAACGTCGCTTTGCCAAAGCCAATATCGCCCTTGTGCTCAGCAGACGAGTCGACGATGACCTCTTCGGCAGGCGTTTCAGTGTAGGCATCGAGCAGCTCAGTCTGGAAATCATGAGTTGAGCGAGAGTTCAAAGAACAAGGCAAAACACAGAAGCTCACTTTCGTCAAGAACTCCGAAACACGGCCAAGAGAGACGTTGGCTGTTATGACATAAGCATAGTTTTATTGCGCACAAGGCTGAGCAGAAGACATACCCTGAATCATCATCGGCAACATGCCAAAGACTCGGAACATTTGGTTTCGGATCATGTTGAAAGCTAGCACATACTGTGAGCTGATGAACATTATAGCGACGACAGAAACTTACCCGTCATGGACGAGAACACAATGGAAGCTGAGCAAACGATGAGTTAGGCCTTTATGGTTGTGCAGTGCACCAACTTACCACTCAGGGGTTGCTTTTGTATCATCGTCTGTTGCACGAACTGTTAAGCAAGAACCCAAAGTTCAAAACGTTCTTAACTCACGTAAACACCGTAGGTGACAACCATATGGATGAGCGGGATGGTATGGCTAGAAATAATAGATGTCAGGAATCTACTCAGCCTGAGGCGATATGATCAACATACTTCGCAACGACGTTGATAAGGTTCAGCAGTTTGCGCTTCCAAACCCACTTCAGCTCTTCTTCACGCTTCTGCGTGACTGCGTCCTTGACACGAGCTTCCCAGCCGAATAACTTAATCATACGGAGGACGCTCATCACTGAGAGAAGGTTAGCCTACGTCCTGAATGTAAAGCGTATAGCTTACTCTCGGTAACGTTCTGAACTCGAGCATCGGTCTGTAAAGGCAGTTATCAGCCAAATTCCAGAATCCAAGTCGGGCACCGTAGACACTGACCGCCTTCATCTTCTCTTTCTGGGCACTACTGGTCAATGAAGCCACTTTGGCAGGGACCGGTGTAAGGAGGATCATCACTCCAAGACCGACGATAGAGCTAGAGAATATGAAGAACTCAGACAGCGAAATCGTTAATGTGAATCTGTAGCGGACCTCCAGCCGAGAACCACGTAGAGGAACCACATTCCAAGGGAGACGTGCAAGGGCGCAGAGAGGACTGTATAATCCATTAAGCAAACTTGTACCTTTCTAGGGTTCAACGGGAAGACTCACAGATGAAGAGGAAGTCGCGTCCAGTGGTAATGTTGTCCAAGTCACTGGTCACAAGGTTGTTGATTTTGCCCACCAGATTACCCTTTTTGCCCTTTGTGTCCGCCTCGGGTGCCTTCGGTGGCTCAGCCTTCTTGCTGTCCGCGGCCTTGCCTTGAGCTGCAGGAGCGGTGACTGTGGCCGTCGAGCTCGTCCCAGTAGTCGCAGTCGAAACCGCGGTTGCGCTCCTCGAGTGAAGTGTGTCGGCATCCGCTTCTTCGTCGCCTTGTGCGGAGGCAGTATCGGGAGTATTAGAACCTCCTGTCTCACTTGCAGGAGCGCTGGGAGGAGCACTCTCTGTTGCCCCCTCTTTCTTCTCCGCAGTCTCAGCCTTCAATCGAATGCGAAGTGCGTGGTCGAAAACTAGAGAGGTCACAATCGCCTCAGTTCGCACGAGCGAACCGGTCTAGTCCACAATTAGCGATCGCATTTTGTCTGATCGTAAGCGGAGACTTACCGAAAGGAAGATATACAGCTGAAAGAGAAGGGCGAAGAAAAGGGGCGAGCTGACCATCAGGAGGATCCACACCCATGGTTTGACAAAGGCACCCTCTCCTCCGTTCTCAAGATAACTGCAGACGGCGGTTAGCACTAGACAGAGGGTCCACACACCAATACGTACGTGAGCAGACGGTTGGTGCCTATAGGTCCAGCAATAACGGATGCAGCCTGTTTCGTATTCCGACTGAGCAACCGCACGTTAGGAGGGCTGAACGAGATACTCACCAAAAATAGCAGACAAATTGTCTGATAAAACAGCGAACGCTTGAAGACCATCACAAGACCAAAGAACAATCTACGCCTCTTAGCACCAGAGAATGGGTCCAGGTACTGAAGAACGGGGCTGAGCAAAGCGTACAACGTTTCACGAGACATGTCAGCTTACTGGATAACTTCGCTTGATCAGGTTTTTGTACGCGTCATAATCCGCGAGGGGAGGAAGCTGATCTTTGGAGAGATGGTCGGTCTTGGAGGCCTTGAAGATGATACCATCCAAGAAATTGTAGAGCAGGAAGTTGAAGAGTGACGCGGTTTGTTCTGGGTTGGCGATGGGGAATGGGTCCTGAACAGGAGGGTTCAGTATTGGATTCGACGCGGAAACAAGTGAAGCTTTACCATAGGGTCTACTGGGATGTAAGGATACGGCTCAAACAGAGGTAGCACTACACCCGCAAAGCCTGCCAGGGCAGCTTTCACCCACAACAGCGCTCCCTCCGCTTCATCTGCAGGGCGAAGCACGAACGTCATCAACGGCCATACATCACGGTATATGTAAACAGCAGCTACGGTCGCTGTGACAAGGGTCAGATGGAACGAGAAAGTCGGAGCCGTCCGCGCGTATGTAAACGTATTAAGGCCTGCGAGAATAGTAGCATATGCCTTGAAGTCGGCATATTAACAAGAGTGTATAGAGTCACGGACTGCCGTGTACGCACCAAAGCAGCAACAGACGCGATATTATATGAGGACCATCCATTATGGAGAGCGGTGACCGTCGTGAGTGTGAGGAGAGTAAGAACAGTAGCCAGTCGGACGAATTTGAACGCGAAAATCAGGAAGCTCCCCCGCTTTTTGAACCAGGATATTTGACCGACGACTGGCACTTCGCTGTCCTCCACGGAGGTTTTGTTGTAGAGCCTTTGCACGTATTTTGAAGAAACAGCCGCTTGCAATGCTAGAATTATGAGCGACGCTGCTGCAACGTACGCGGGGTATTTTCGCTCATCCCGCCACAACCTGCCGCCCAAGCCAAACGCGTTAGTTCAACACGCTCTATGCGGTCAAGGTTGTGTTTACAACGCGCCTTTTCGGAACATCTTCTGCACCAACTCCAATCCAACTGTTCGCTGTTGGTATAAACTCATTCGCTAACACGACTTGTGGCCACCGCCAGTAATCCATGGTAGCAGGATTCCGGCAAAGGTGGCTGATGGGTATAAAACGTTGAATTCCTGTTCGGAGACCTTTTTGTAATTTCCGCTATCTTGACGCGCCCATGATAGTCAGCAATATGATACCAGTGTGTCGGACCCGGTCAGTTGCGAAACCGCATGGGACGGTCTGCTACCGTTTCCCCTGGTTTGAGGGCGCCGAGGCATTGTGTCTTTGGAGATCGGGTCAAACGCTTTCGCATGATGGATCAAGTTGTATTTGATTGCATACGCAAAATTGTAACTGGAGTCATAGACCTCACCAGCATTTACTACAGTACCATGTGGACACAGTGTTTGAGCACCCGTTTGCGCAATTTAACCAGGAAATTACACCCCCGCCTGCGCTCGCTTTGCGGGGCAACACACGACACAGCTTTTCTCCTTTTTGCTCCCGTTCAATGAAGTTAGCAACCGCCCGCGGCAATCGGTTCCCGCATGTGAAAGGACGCTCATTTCTGACAACCTATCGTGATCACAGCAGTCGTGGCACATCACTTCATCACAGCTTGACAACTCTACACACTGTCCTGAACCTTGAAGGTCCAGACTCTTGACATGATAGCCCATACAAGGACAATATGACTCGAACAAGCACTCCTGAGCCTACGATACAACTACTTAACTTGCGTTCGGTGTACCGATATAGTTCTATAATGATACAGTTGGGTTTAGGTTTCCTTTCATTATTGCTACATGCTGTGGTCATAGGCCCTGCTTGATTGCTTGAAGAGCGCACAACGCGGCTGAGGAGACGTCTCGTCAATCGATATGGGCAAGGGGTAGATTCATAAGCTTACCTCCGACCCCACTTCCGTCTTTGGCCATTCCGATGTCTACGCGAGACTCCACTTCCTCGCCAACGATCTTGCGCAACGATGCGCGAAGATGTGTGTTGAAATTGGGATAGTGCTCAATCAGACTGCGCAGATTGATTAGTATAGGTCTGTGATAGGCCACGGCGAACGTACCTTCCATCAACGCCAACTACAACATGTTCCTCCTGTGGAGTAATGCCTCCGCCTAGCTTCGCTCTGCCAGTCTGTATCAACACTGTGGCCACAGCGCATGCGCTAAGTTTGGCCGCACGACCTGCTACGAGCGATATCGCCCAGCGGACAATAGCAGCGTCGCGTAGGGAGACATAATCTGAGTCCAATTCAAGTCTCTGAACAAGGATCCTACGGATGTTTTCTAGGCGAGCCTTGTCTTCCGGTGATGCATTGTCGACGTCTGAGAAGTGAACTGACTCCGTTATCCCGTTGGCTTTCGACAAGACTTTGGGAAGAGGTGCTTCCTCAGTCAGATCATGGCCACCTTCTACAGCTTTCACAGAGGGGTCCCTGGGGCGCCCCGCCTCCCAAGCCGCCTCAACTTCACTCATGACCGCCGTGTCAAGGCCATAATGTGAGTTGAGCACTGAACTTGACCTGCCACTGAAGAGGAGAGCCTTCGGTGCAGCGTCAATAAGAGACAAAAGTATGTTGCGGGTGACTTCTCCGAGGTACATTCCAGAGATGAACTTCTCGAATGCTTGGTATCGAGGGTTGATCGACTCTCGGTCCAGCTTGTTGTCAAAGGGAGTACTCGGTAGGACCGTACGCTGCACAACAGATTCAGTCCAGTTACCGTGGATAGTGAAGCTCCTGAATCACTCACGGTGTTGTTGAACGCACCCCATTCAGTGTTGATCACCATGAGTCCACCATCTCGTCGTACTTGTGCATCGCCGAGCTTGGTAATGTTCTCAACCTTCTCAACGTATGCGCCGTTGGTTCCTGTGCCAAAGATGGCGCCTTGATACGCAGCACGTTAGTAGACGAAGTTGACAGAATTTCGTAAAGCGACGTACCAAGAATACATCCGCCAGCGGTATACGCACGAGATAGAAGAGCACCAACGGTCTATAAAACTTTCAGTTAAGAGGATGCAAGACGTCTGAAAACTTACGTCGTTAACAAGGGCCACGCATCGTACGTGCAGATGCTTTCTGTTGAACGCGTCCTGTAGTAGTTGCACGACATCGTTACCGACAGCGTTTTTGGCAGAGAAGCCTTTGGTCCACGTGAGAATCTTCCCTTGATTCAGGGCGGTTTGCTCAACAGGGAAACTGAACGTGAGGCCAAGCGGCAAAGCAGGATCGACGTCTGGGTCTAGCTCATCGATTGCAGACGAAGTCGCAAAGGGGTTGGCAGAGCTGGTCGTTGGTGAGACACTTGGTGTGGTGAGAAACGCGTCCACTGAATCTGCGAGGTAATCTGTAGCGTGTTGATGTAAACATCGAGATGACATCACGTCCTGTTATCGAACCCCTTACCGAAGAGTGCGCTGGCTTCCCCTGTTTTCAAAGCTTCAGATACCTTGTATTTCTGTTGGCGAAGGGTGAATTCGTGATTCCCTAGCAGCTTGATCTCGCAAACACGGCTAAAGATGATTGTCAGTGCTGCGCATGGCGCGACTGGATAAGAGGGGCGTACAGGTTCGTTCCGCCGAGGTCCAACGCGAGGAAAGTGCTGTTGGGTGAGATCAGTCACAAGTTATGCAGAAGAGAAGTTGTGAATATCGTGGGTGGTTGAATGTTCAGGATCAGGACCGAGGAGTAGGTGATGTAATGGAGGCTTACCCGGTTTCGGATCCGTTTGGAACACCAGTCACGAACGTCGGGCTGCAGAACGATCAACATCACGACTGTGCATTATACACGTGCAGGCGTACATCATAGCCATAGGGTGGTTATATTCGCTCAAACCCAGCCGGAAGTCCTCCAAAAACTGCTTGATGATCGTGTGCAGTCGTTCGTCATCGAGTTCGAATTGCGCCTCGATGGAGTCGAATAGTTCAGTCCCAGCATCGCTGCTTGAGCTTATGGACGAGGTTATGGGTGCCATGAGCCGCAGATGGGGGAAAGGAGAAAAGCAGATAGGCAAGGTAAGTTTGGGTGGAAATATCGCTCTCTGCTCAATCGGGGAGTGGTATATGACATCTTAGGCACATTCACGTGGCCCGGCGGATCCGCAAGCCTGGCCGCCTTCGGGCGCACGTCCGCCGCTCCAGCCCGCTCAAGTTGTCCAAAGCTCTCAAGATCCCGCCGCCTGACGCCTTCCGCTCAACGCCTCGCCTTGAGCCAGGCAACGACTGCGTCGGAGGCGGCGCCGACGTGTATACTACAGGGTCATCCCAACGCTGAGGTCTCAATCTCCGGCAAAACGTCGCATTATAGCCGTTGATCCCTGTACTTGTATCGATGTTCTCTGCCTCCAACGTAGTCGCTCCGGCTCTGCGGAGAGCTCTGTCGATATCGCAATATCAACCAAACTTCTTCGCTGCACCGTGATGGCTGCTCACGTCCAAGGTATTGCCGTAATGCGTTATGATCACTTTAAACCGTTGAAGATAGGCTGGGACTTACCCCATACTATATACAACTTTCTCAAGCTTAGGCAGTCTTCCCCGATGGCATATGCTGCAGGCTACACTATGGGCCACGCTCAAGCAAACGTATAACGATAGCCATTGAGCAGCTCACTGCATACCCTTGAACCAAGGTGCTATCATGTACGCTACTGTCTCTGTCAGTGGAATCCTCTCATATCCCTCCGAAATTAATGCTGCGAAGCCATGCATACGTACCGAGCATCTTCTGAACTTCTTGGCCGAACTGACTGGTGTTATCGGGCAGTCAGATATTCGCGTCTCGCACATTGGTAGCCAATCCAGCCTTATACCGCATCGAGCTGAGTTGCGCAGCCTCTCGTTCCAGATTTCGCAGGTTGATGGATTCCTGCATCCACGAATTGTACAGCAGTCTAGTCCTACTGTACTGCGCCAATTATATATTTCTTCTGAGTTACGAGTCGCGAAGTGAGAGAATGAGAGTCGATAGACGGCCAGTATCCTGAAGCCGGGTCGGCCAAAGCCGGTTACAAACGCAAATAGACGCGCGACTTCAGTCCACCTTCAACCGAGCTCATCGTTCAGACGTACACGACCACCCTCATTTTCTGTGCGTAACGTACTTCTGGTCCACTTATTATCGTATACCCATATTTTGTACAGATTCTAGATGGCCACCAAAGCAGCTGCCAAGGCGGTGGTGAGTACACACGCGTGCACCATGCGGAAAACATTTGTTAATCCACTGAGCGCAGGATTTCACCCGCATCTACTCTTCTCTCGGTCTTGGAAAGGGTGAGTCTCGCACTGTATTTGTCCCACTATTGCACTTGCTCAAACAAGGCGGTATCTTGGAACTACAGAGACCATCGCAGCTCTCCAGGCGTTCCGCAAGCGTCACGCTGACGCGCAACGGATACAAGGCCAACTTAACTCCCAGCCAACCTCTGTCGACCTCGCTCACTACCGTTCTGTCCTTAAGAACAAGGCTATCGTTGACGAAGCGGAAAAAATCTTGAGCTCCTTCAAGCCCGTGACATACGATGTCACCGCTCACGTAAAGGCCATCGAGACCTTCGAGACCAAGGCTGTTAGTACTGTCATACTGCTTGAAGGTTCTGCTCTGACACTTTAGAACCGTATCTGCTGTATCACAGGTCGAGAAGGCTAAGGAGACCGAGCTTAAGATTGATGAGGAGTTGAAGGATCTGCAGGCTGCTCTGGTCAACATTGAGGAGGCGCGACCACTCGAGGAATTGACGGTACGGTCATTAAAACCCTTTACCTCGCATCTAAACCCATACTGTGTCTCAGAACGAGGATGTTATGAACGCGTACCCCCGTATCCGCACCACAGTCGAGACTATGGTCAAGAAGGGCAAGTGGACCGTTCCGGGTAAGTGCTCTCGCCTGCTATCCGCCTTACCCTTCCATCTAAATATCAGCTGCCTCCCGCAGGCTACAAGGAGCAGTTCGGCGACTACTCTATCATGTAATACCCTCCTGTCTCTGCATAATAGATCGTGCTGGCCTCGAATGCACTCTGCGAAGCATCAACTGCACTGAGCGATTACCGTGTATGTTCGGGATATCTCAGGATAGTACATAGCGAGGTAAATGTGCGTGTCGTGACTTTGAAACACCAAGCGTGAGGTCATGAAGGGATATGCGAGAATGGAACAAGTGAAAGGATCCAGAAAGCCGAAAACAAGTCGAGAATGATAGACAATGCAAGCGCGCCACTAGAATAGATCCTCCAATGTCATCTGTTTGACGATATCCTGGAGAAGAGAGACCGCTACATGAAGATAGGTAATGCGATATGTGGCTGAAAGGACGTACCGTATTAGATACCATCTGCACAAACTCGTCGAAGCTAAGCTTGCCGTCCCCGTCTTTGTCTGCCTCCATAATTGTCTTGTCTACAATTTGCTGTAGTTGACCGTCTTTCAGGTTATTTCCTACCATCATTTTCAAGACGAGGAACAGCTCTCCGTTGGAAATGAAGCCATCGCGGTCCATATCGTACACCTTAAACGCAACTGGCATACGCAGCTATATCAGATAAATGAGAGAAATGAGAGATTTAGTTCACTTACATCGTAGCTTTTCTTCTCGTCCGCCCCTGCTGCTGAACGCGCTCAAACCTCCTACGAATTCTTGGAAGTCGACGGTGCCTCCACCACTAGAAGTGAAAGACTCAAGCCCTCAGCCACCATGCAACCGGAAGAGTTACGCACTCTTCATCGAAAATCGCGATTAGCCGCGATGCCAGAGGATTGTTAGCAATCTGGGGTATTTGAAGGAATTCTTCTCGGTCGATGGAACCTGATCCATCACTGAAAGTGAAAGTGGCGATAATGCCTTGTAAGCCATTTGATCGCGAGGAGGTTCGAGGGTCACTCACCTGTCAAGTTTCATGAATCGCTTCTTCAACCGTTCCAGTTCACTAGCATTGACTATAGTACGCCATGGCGATAGTCTGAGCAGGTTACATGCACGCAGAAGACCATAATCACTAACAATTGGAGCGCTTCTGCATGTCCTCCATAAATTGGGATTCTGCTCAACGGCTTCAGTCTGCATTCCTTCTACTGAGAGTACGGCTATACTAACGTGATTGACCCATGTCTGTTCAACTTGTCCAAATCACTTCTCACTAAAGCCTGGGCGTGGAGGATACAGAAGGGAGAGCAAGGACAAGGTAGTAGGAAGGGAGTTATTAGGCGCATGCGTCCCTGCATCCCATCACTTGAAGTGTAAGCGTGATCATCATGTCCTACTGTATCAGCCTCCTGTGCGGACATCCTCCATAATGTTGCGTCACTTTCTGGATGAGACTCGTGCTATTGGGCTAGTTTCCTGTCACATCGCTCGCTCCAAACCATTCCCTCTCTACCAGCGGTCGGTTAAGTCTTCGCCACCACGGAACGCGTCGCGCGGCGCACGTCAACAGCTCATGAGGCGTTATGTGTCGACATTGAGAAGACCACAGACCCTTGTACTCTCGGATGCGCAGCGGAATACAATATATGCCCTCTCCACTCCCCCTGGAAAAGCAGGCGTAGCCGTTGTTCGGATTTCTGGACCGGACGCTCTGCAAGTATGGCGAGACATGGTACTGCGAAAGGGTACCGGTAAGGAGCAATCCCCAATGCCTTGGAAGATGTACAGATGTGATGTTCGCCATCCGCGCTCACAAGAGTTGCTAGATAGTGGGCTAGCAGTATACTTCAAAGGTGCGTAGTATACTAGTCGTGGTATGACATTGTATGTATTTCCCTCAATTAGGGCCTCGCTCGTTCACTGGCGAAGATGTAGTCGAGCTGCATATCCACTCTGGCAGGGCCATCATTTCTTCTGTGCTAGATGCTCTGGCTAGTGAACCCACTTGTCGCCTTGCCGAACCTGGAGAATTTACGCGTCGTGCGTTTGAGGTCGGTCGACTTGATCTGACAGAAGTAGAGGGCCTACATGACTTGATAAATGCCGAAACAGCAAGCCAGCGGAAGGCAGCTCTTCAAGCAGCTGGGGTGCGCTTACTACGACAGAAACAATTGACCCGCTTGACTGACATTAGGCTCCTATCAGGGTCACCTGAAAACATACTTCGAGAACCTCAGACAGGACATTCTGCGCTCACTGAGTCTAGTAGAAGCGCTAATTGACTTCTCTGAAGAAGACATCGAAGAAGGTGTATATGATCAAGGTAGGTCTGTCAAGACCATGAGAAAACACAGCACCCTGTCACGATGGAATAGCCAAGGACCTGGCTACTAGAGCCGCAGAGAACATTAAAAAAATATTGTCCGACTACCGGAAAGGTGAAATCCTCAGATCAGGAGTGAACCTCGCGATATTTGGTCCTCCTAATGCTGGCAAAAGTAGTTTACTGAACTTACTCGGTATGTCCTTTTCGACATCTTCGCTACGATGGTACGTTGTTTGACCATATGGAAGCCCAACGAGAAGCTGCAATTGTAACGGACGTTCCCGGCACAACGCGCGACGTTCTTGAGTTGTTCCTGGACATCGATGGACTGCCTGTGATTATCGCAGACACAGCTGGTATACGCGAGACTGAAGATGTCGTAGAGAAGATTGGTGTTGAACGCGCCACAAACGTGTCTGTATTCTTCGTATATCCAAGCGAATATATGTTTATTGACTCGCGACTTTAGTGTAGCTGGTGCGGATATGGCACTGTGTGTCCTATCATTGCCTGAACTGTTACAACGGTCGCACGACATCAGAGGTATCGAAATACCGAAAGATATCTCCCAAATGATTTCACCCCAAAACACCCTTGTGCTCCTCAACAAAAGCGACCTGTTGTCTAGCCGGCAGGTAGTACAGGCTGACGACGTAGCGAATCATTTAAAAGAAACACTAGGCATTGAAAAAGTATGGCCAGTCAGTATCAGTACACAAGCTGGATTTCCAACATTCATTCAAGAGTTCGGTAATCTACTGAAGAACAGGTGAGAGGAGCTTCTGTCTCTTATTCGACACGTCTGACGGATCCATTGAACTTGAAGATACGATGGATCAGATACATATGGAGGCTACGACGCTCCTCTGGTCACTAACGCAAGACATCGCGGACATCTTCAATCTGCCTTACAATTCTTGCAAGCCTTCCTGGACGAACGTACGTCATTTTGTCACATATACGTCCCCAATTGCACTGATTTGTATTCCCACAGCCGACAATGACATTGTCGTAGCTGCGGAGGAACTTCGCTATGCTGCTCAGGCAATCGGTAAGATCACTGGACGAATTGACGTAGAGGATATTTTGGACGTGATCTTCAGAGACTTCTGCATTGGTAAATAGCTCCGGCTCGCCCTCAGAGATCTCCCACGTCCGAATAAATACATATATTAGTCCGTAGAGTACGAATTTACGCCATATGTATAGGGTTAAGTGTGCGTAGATGCTGGTATATGTGGACCAAAGAAAATCGTCACAAGGACTACAACCGCTATCTTCCCCCGAAGGAAAAAATGTAATACAGAAGTGCGACAACAAAAGCAAAGCATGGATACAGCAAGATATCGAGACGCAGTCGGAGTGTCAAAAAGGTCCTATTCCCTGTGAGCTCTCTAGCTCATATAGATAGTAAGATCATTTTGCGACCACAGTAGGCCCTCTACCATGGTCGTCAGAGCGCTGCATAACGTCTAAGAACTCCGTCCACTCTCCCTGACCAAAGCCAACTGAAGCGCCCCAGCCACTGGCAGCCGGTGGGATATAAAACGTGCCCGATTGCGACGATTGGGGCATGACGTGGTTCTGCTGCGATGATGCGGCTTGATCATGATATGCCATATCGTAGGGAGACGGTATAGAGTGATGTAGAGGGTAAGAATGCACATGCCTTTGATGTTGTTGGGGTATCGAGGCACCGACAGGAGAGCTTCTATGCATACCGGATGTGGATGGAACGTCCGCCATAGGTTGGTGTTGCCCGGAGATGTCAGGTTCGGCCGGTGCCCATCGCATTGAAGATAGAGGTATCTGTGTGTGCATCTGATTCTGTCTCAACATAGCTGGATAGGGGGACGGTGAAACTTCTTCCATCCTGGCCGGCGACGAGTCAAGTGTAGGGGATGATCCACCCGAGGAATCACCTCTCGCGCCTGCTGCATCCTGGTATGGGAATGCAAGGGTTTTCACAACCTTGAGAACTTGCGCTTTCTTCCGTCGTTGCTGGTGGAGCGGTTCCTTGGCGAAGTCGTCCGAATACAAAGGCGCCAGAGCCTGTAATATGGTCAACGCCTTGTCCGCGACAGGCATCCGACGACTATCTTGCAGGCATACAATCACCGTCCTGATGTTGTCCCGGAAAAGGGGCGCAGCGTGTTGCTCGGGGCGAGTGATGAGCTGGAAGGAGAAGAACATGGCTGCGCTAAATATATGGAAAGGACCCCAATTCATGTGTCCTGGGACGGCGAGGGCAGTGTTTGATAGGAATTCTGTCCGAGTTCGTACGACAAGGTTGATCAGCTTGCTGGCCGCAGAAACGGCGATGTCTAACGACAGAGGAATGTTCGCATATGGACGGTGCAGAGTGAATCGTATGTGATGATAGGCAGTGCGGATAATAACGCTCAACACGCCTACTCTACGCACAGCCGTCGCCGGGCTTGCGAGAGACCGCGCTGCGCGATATTCATCCAGATCCAACTCCTCTGGCATATCGTCGTACCAGTCCCGCAGTCTCTTGTCGTGCTCTTCAATTGATGCGTAAGACACGGGCTGGAAGGAGACAGCGTCTTGCATGATATGGCCTAGGACAGCTGCTAGTTTTAACAATGAGATATTGGGCATGTAGAGCCGTCCAGTTTTATCGATCGCTGGATCGCAATACGAAGGGAGGCGGGTGTTATAGTGATTGGCCATAATGGACAATGGACGACCAAACATGAATGCTTGCCATCTAGATATCCACTTCTTGTTGAGAATCCTGAATTGATCATGTATCACAGCTGACTCACCTCTCGAACAGTATGATGTGCCACCAAGCCCACCTTCTGCGCTCAGCCTCTTCGAGGGTGAACCGTGTCTCGCCCGGATCCTTGTGGAGACCCATCGCAGTGCCTATGTTGACGAGCTCCCCCTTCACAGCCCAAGTTTCTTCGGGATCCTCCTTCGCAAACGTGAGATAGTGCGATCGCACAAGCAAGTGTTCAACCAGATCGAGCGTGTATCCCTTTCCCATGCCGTCACGTCGCAGGTCCCGCTGGTGACGTTGCATGGCTTCACGCATCACCCCATAATATCTCGTCTCCAACTCTTCGCACGTTCCGGGCAAAGTGGCCATCAGGGGGTGGCCCGCTGGTAGGTAGCGTACTGCCAGAAGGATGAGGATGCATACGGTGGCAAGCACCACGCGATCACCGCCGTATCCTGCCTTGAACCTCTCCCAGTTCTGTGTAAACGCAGGTTGGTTCACATGACGATAGATCCAGTTGCAGTATTCGAAGTAGAAATCGACCAAGCCATCGATGGTATGAGTTGGAGGGAGAAGAGAAATCAAATCATCATCGTAGCTCTGGTATAACGCATTCGCAGCTGAATTCCCAGAGAGGACACGCGAAGACCGAAGCGACGATCCTAGATTGTCAATAGAGGGCAATGGTCCGTCGTGGCTGTCATCGCGCACCTTTCACAGTATAAGATTAGTCTGCAAACATAGAGCAGCGCAACGGACTAACCGACAGCAACTGAGACAGTGCGCTTGTAGGGCCAGCGTAAAACCCACCCGAGTCCGAGTGTCCCAATAGGCCAGGGACGCTGTCGTTCCTGGTCTCTGTTAAATCCGGTGAATTGCTGTATCTTGTATTTTCCTTTGTTGATCCACTAGCATGGCCTGTAGCTGTCGGCGTCTGGCTGGAAATGGCAGATTTTGGCGCGATACCTGCGCTCCCCGCTGTAGAGGTGGAGTTTCCAACTGAGGTCGAACGAGCAGTGCCGTTCTGTTGTTGAACATGAGCCTCAAGAAGAGCGATAGACTGTCGTATGCGTGCAAATTCTGCTGCCGGATCGACGCGGGAGATGCTGCGAGGCGCACGAACACGAGTAGTCAGTGAAAATGAACGGTGATATCGCAAGCAATCACTGTGATGCGGTGTTCGTAGCGTGAAGATGCAAGCTCCCAAGGAGCAGTGAGGTAATCTCCGCGGATCAATGGAAAATCAGGTTGGTGCGACCAAACCTATCAGCGAGCCTTCCTTCGCATCTATTTCCCCCCGTATTCAAATAGCGCACCGCGGACCAACGAAGTAGGCAGGGTGGTACGGGAGGAAGACTGGTTGAGGCGACCTCCTCGCCGCGCACATAACTTGGAGGAAACGACTTACGAGGGTTCGTCTGGGCGACCTACAGGATCTCCATCGTGATTCTGGTAGCACGACGCTGTTGTACCTGGGCGACAATATGAGGTACGGTGTTCAATGCGAGTAATAATATTACGTACCCCGCAAGACGCACGATGAACAGGGCCGGTTCCTGCGTGGGGTGAGGTAAAGGAGCGCATACCTCTATATCAGGTTGAACTAGACAGTGCTACTAGCCGGCGTACCTGTCGCACTTCAGTTTACTACTCCTGCATGGTTCACAGTTTATGGCCTTCCGCGCTCGTTTCGGGGCAGGGGGCTTTACGTCCTGGAGATGAGGGGTGTCTGGAGTGGAGGCTACAGGGGAATGCGGACGACTCTGTTTAACCCGGGAGTGGGAGGACGAGGTGTTGACGGTGAGACCGTCGTTTAGAAGGTGTAGCTGGGCTCCAGGGCCAGGCATCGTGCCAAGGCTCGGGCTTGAGGAAGCACAGCACTAGTCGGAAGAGCCAGTCCCTCGGATGAAGGACGAGTCGGCGGCTGAATTGGGTATGTTTTCCCTGAAATCAGGCGCGATTATAGCACGGATTACCGGGAGGCCGAGGTATTTCACGGGCGTAGTAGAGTGCGACGAACGCAAGGAGGCTCGTGCTGGCGTTAAGTCGCCTCGTTATCCGCGGAGCAAGCTGTAGGTCGGCACGATAGCAATGTCTCTTGCGATGCAAAGGGACTAGGAGGTTATCATGAGAGTGCTGGTGGTCACAGTGAACACGCAGAGCTCATGTTATGAAACCGTCAACCACCCTGAGAAGAGCGCTGTTTCCTCACCCCTAAACGGAAAGAGACGGCGGCTCCTGCGCAGATTGTGTCGGGCGAGAGCATCCTCTGATCAAACATGGCGGAAACTAATATTCGCCCACCCCTGAGTGCCTCTTGCGTCTCAGATCTCCCTAGATCCAGTTTACGATCATGTGCTAGAGTTAGCTGCATATTATGTAACAACAATTACATACTCCAAGAGATTAAACACACGATAACAGAGGCACTAAGAGACCTATTTGACCTCCAATACTACAATACTAGTGACCACAGTCCACATCATAGCGATGAAGAATTACCGACATTTCCCTCTCGGGGATGTCTCTGATACGGGACGATTTGTAGTCTCTGACATGGAGGGATCATCCTTTCGCCAACCTGCTCAACTCCAGCATGGAGGACAGCGATTCGTCTGTTTGCTAGCAGCTGCACAGAAAATATCGACACGGTGAGTCCAATGATATCTACTATGTCAGCCCTGATCCATGCTGTACGCACATTGTGGGCCGCATCAGAATGGTCATACGTCCCTCCGAAGAAAGCCGAGGTGGCATCCTTCCCAATGTAGGTTCGAATAACACTCTCGCCGCCAGGATGTTGGTCTAGAAAGTCCTCGACATCGTGGATAAAGCCAGCGATTAATATTAACGGGCGATATTGCGATTCGGCTTTGTCTTTATCGAAGGCGATCAGATTCAAACGAGAATGAAACGCAGGCGTTCGCTTACAGGTTTCCCACTCGACGATGGGTAGATCTTTCGCGGTCAATGGCCAATGTATCTTGTCTTGATCTTCTTTCAGTTTTTTCAGTTTCATCGTGAACTCGCTCTTCTGGACCTCCCCGTCGGGGCACATTTTCAGATGACTTGCCCATCCAAATTTACCGCACGCAGCAATGAACCACTTTGTTGGATCCCACTGATACCATTTCACCGCATTACGATAGTCCATCGGAAACTGGTGATGGAAGTTGTGATAGCCCTCACCCAGGGTGACGAGTGCGGTGAGGAAATGGTCACGGGGTGTCAACTTATCGTCGAAGGTTGCTTCACCTAACCAATGGGCTAAAGAATTGACACAAAATGTACACTGAAAAGGGATTCGTTATAACCTGCACGAAAAAAAGCTTTGTAGGCTCGAACTTACGTGGTGAACGAGAGTTAGCCGAAGGAATGCTCCATAGAAGAACCCGCCGCGCCAATCTCCCCAGAAACATCCCGGGATAGTCGCGGGCAATACGAAACCAAAGAGGAAGGCCAGCGTGAAGTACCATTTATGCTGCCACACCACAACTCGATTATATTTTAGGTCTCCGACATCAGCGGTGCCCTGGGGAGAGTTGGGTTTGAAGAGCACCCAGCCGATATGCGACCATACCAGGCCACGATGAGCATCATATGGATCGAGGTCGGTATCGGTGTATCTGTGGTGAACACGATGCCGCTTCGCCCACCACTTTATAGAGCCCTGTACAGCACCAACCCCCGCCAAGGCCAGCAGGATTTGTAAAGCCCATGACGCGTTGTAGGCTCGATGTGACCAAAGTCTATGGTATCCTGTAAGTCACGTCCGCATATGAGATAGGTACTTGATTGATGGAAAGGAACACACCAGCTGTGATGCCTTTGTATTATCAGACTAGATATGAGTATTTGGCGCGCAGGGAGCGATGTGGACCCTTACCCAGCATGTTGAACACATAGTATGCCACGCAGAAGGCCACTGTTGGGTAACGTACACTTGTGGTGAACAGACCGTAGAGGGAAATCACAGGAGTCATTGTGATAACTATGAGATTGAACCAGATTACGTTGTTCGCCCATCTTCTGATGAAAGATTTCGGTGTTTGCGCCAGGGAAGCGTCCACTCTCTCGGCGTCCAACTCAACGCCACCACGGGCGGTACTTCCATGCAAGGAGCTACGTTCAACGGCGCGGCGGGCCGTGTCGAGCATCCCTGGTTATGAGAAGAGTGCAACAGCAAGGGGGGGTCAACGATCAAAGTGAATATAGCAGCTGGTTCCGCAACATGCCTTTATATGTTACGATCCCTCGGTCCGGTCGCGTAATTATGTCGCGCAATGGGGACCGGTAGCATTGATTCCCAATCATGAGGAACCTCGTTCTTCGAGTGTGAGGTCGTTGCAAGGCAAGAATGCAATCCAGTCGGCAAAAATATCAATTACGGGGAGCGAGGGAACTTGCTGTTCACAGCGGCCTCTTTCAGAGGATCGCAGTTCGGCATAATGCGTTTGGCCAAAAGAATCGTAGCTTCTGCACCCTGCGAACGAGTCCCCACGATCCTCTCAATCAGAGCTTCATGCACCTGCTTCCCGCATCCCACGGCAATCGGCTATCGGTAGTTCTATCAGTGAGTCGTCAATAGTAAAGCGCGTGCACCGTGTGTATATATATCGCACCACCTGCTCGAGAAGGCCTCTCGGGAACTTTGTTCACGGCTTTCGGACTTCACCGTTTCGTCACTACTGACAAATGGTACCGTCTTATACAGCCTTATTCACACGGACAGTCCCGAAGTCTTCGTATGGATGCCGACTTATCGTACGAGGACCGAAAGCTGACTGACCCGCCTGGAGATGACCTGGGGTTCAAAATGAACCGCGAGTGATCATCGCTCTATAAGAAGAGATATCTAGGCAGAAGCCACGTCTCAAACAGTACGTTGGATGAATGAGACAACTCTATGGTTGAAATTCTGGAGCTACTTACGGCTTGTACTCGCGCCGGCCTTTTCATCAGATGTCCCGCGTTATGATGAGTGCCAGTGTGACTTGGTTGCAGTCTCGGGCAGAGGTACTCGATGCCGTTAATACATCCGACAAGGCACTGGATAGCCAGATAAGATGATTCCAGAACTTACTGCGTGTATTTACAGGTGGCTCTAGGCATATGATTGACTCGCCTTCCGAGAGCGGGAAGCTCAGCTTGTTACCATCGCCATTCTATGTCACCCGTTGATTTACCCCTGAGGCCTTTGAAGGGCTTGTATAGTTCCCCAGTAAGTTTAAGTTGATCCACTTTTAATGACGAGAAGCTATGCTGGGCAATCTCGAAGGCGATATGCAGCGCTCTAGATGGCCTGGGAGATTGAGATCTGGCAAAATGTGTAGACGTGAGAGAGAGGATAAGTAGCGAGGGACATAATTACGTTGAGGTAAAGCTGCCGCGAAGGTTGTAACTCGATGACGGTGGGACGGACTTCATTTCCCACTTCAATGTCTGCGTGCCAATGCCGAAAGTTATCCGAAAACGCCCATCTAGAGCTATGGACCTCTCCACTTACCAGCGTTCGAGGGTCAAAAGTCCATGAGGCATTGTTAGATGCGATACAGCTGGCTCCGGATGCCCCATTGCCGAGATACCATTCCACAGTTAGTTTGTCGATGACCTTTGTCGTTAAACGCGAACTCAAGTTGAGATCGAAGGTCCCTAGTCGGTTCCGATAGTTCGGGTTATGAGATTGCGTAGTGAGAAGGGTTGTACGGAGAGTACCCACCTCGACTGTCCTCCACATTAATAGTGGCTTTCATCAAGAACGGGACGGCAACCGGATGTAGCCCTGGTGGGGTATATCGATACTCCATGAGAGTGAAACGGCCATCGGGGGGAACAAATGACAGCGACTTATCACGGGTCCAGCGAGGTAGGCTAAGAGTCCTCAATCAGAAGAGTGGGAATTGCCTATGGAATTCATGTGGCTTACCGGACGCACGGATGAAACGAGCAATCCGCCAAAACTTGGGGGTTGGAGAACACCAGAGTTAAATCGGGCGTTCCTACGGACATAGCTTATCGAAAGGGTGTGGAGTTATAGCCCTTGAATACTCACCTGACAGCCTGCAATTTGAGACCACCTTTCCCCATACTGTGCTCACAACAGGAGCCCCATTCCTTCAGGACAGTATTGGTCAATAGCGAGGACGAGGACCGAAGACTGACTGGGCCTAGACTCACTTATTCAAAACGGCTTTCAATTCTTCTACGATGTCGAAGAAGATCTCGTTACTGTTATAACGAACCCCCGTTTTCCGCCAAGGTATCGGTGACGCGAAAGGATGAGCGTTGGAGGCAGAGCTTGCCAGACCGGTCACACCCGCAACAGTTAGCACCTTCTGCAGCAACGATGGCGGGAGAACAATGTCGCGGAGAGCATTGGGGTACGTAGTCGAAGGGTGGCCACTGGCATCTAATGTCTCCTCAAGTAGCTATGCATAACGATATACGTTAGACATCCATGATGATGACCGGATAGGAAGGTCGCTCGCCTGATAAACCACATCAAAGTTGTCCTTCAACGTCTCTGCAGAGATGTGACCCAGGTATTCCTGGAGGATATCGACGAACGTCCGCAAGAATGCGAACACATACAATGGGTCGACTATTCACATCTTGAGCAGAATACCTCAGAGGACACATGCGGTACTCACTGTTACCGCTCACTGGACATAGAAGCCTCAGATCTCCGTGGTTGAGGTGACAACATGCGCTAGGCATGTCATGTTGAAGGCTAGGGACGTACAGTACAGGGTCCACGTCTGCAGGCCGCGATGCTTTACTCAGCGCTGTCTTTACAGCGTCGATGTGCAGCAGAGGATATGCAGGATTACTGGAGCGGAACCCTGATTGCACGATTGGCAGCCTTGTTTGCACTTGTTCAGCATAGCCGCAAGAAGTGATTCCAGGAACGAGACGAACCCATTGTGATCTAAAATAATGACACCGTCAATAGCCATGGTTGCAGTAATCTAATCGTGTTCGTATGTTCGTAACCGTGAGTGGCCCCCTTCACAGTGTGACGTGACAGCACTGAGAGCAATGCAACACGTCAAGCGGGACCGGCCCGGATTCACACGCAGGGGGCTTACCCTAGGTACTGGCTGAGATAGATAGTCATAGTGCATAAATCAATGTCGTACAAAAATGCATGACGAGGACAAGCATCCGAAAAGGAATACAAATCCTCGAGTATCATGTCATGTAAGGAAAATAGCGTATGTAGAAGTACAGGCAGCATCGATCTGTGAAGATGTCCGTACACACATCAGCAAGGAGGGCATCAAGCCCAACATGAAAGCGTTCATATAAAAGGGGATGGTACAAGGGAGTGAAGGTGAAGGGGTGCTTGAGATGGAACATAGGGGGAGACGGTGGCTCATAAGCAACTGGGGAGTGTCAAAGGCGCAAAGTGGGTTCACAGCTCTACGACGCCGGAAGAGCATCGCTGACGGGAAACTACAGACTCGTTCGAGAAAGCGAAGCGTGCAGAGAGACTCTCTTGCTCTAAGCGGAGCTTCAGCTTCGCAAGCTGCCGTTCCTTCGGCACATAGCTTCTTTTCAGAGGCCCTCTTGAGACAGATGCCGATTTGGCGGGTGACGAGGCTGCAGGGAATGAACTTTCGCGGTCAGAACAGAGGTTGGTAGATGTGCTGTTACTTTGGGGTATGGGAGTGGAGATTGTGGCTGATGATGAGAAGCCCATCTTCGGGGATGACCAGGGCAACGATATGAAATTTGTGAAGGTTTGAATAGCTGCAAATGTGGGCGATGTGAAAGGCGACCTGGGAGAGCTTGTGGAAGTGTCAGGCTTCATCCCGGCAGTGGGACACGTAGGCACAATATCCGCTACTGTATAATGCGGTGTCGCGGGTTCCGAAGGCTCGGAAGAGTTGAGCCTAATATAATATTAGCAATGGAACCCAAGATCGATTTAGAGGATTGTGGGCGTACATACTCGTGCATGGCTTGTTCTGACCTTTGGCTGGGGTTGAGAAAGAGCTGGGCAATGCCGTTACAGGACCTTTCCGCGGCTGAGGGATGAAAGAAGAGGACCGTGTTTTCGGCGGCGTGGCAGGAATCGGTGAAGACGAAGGCAAGGGCTGACGACGGGGAATAGACGACGGTGAGGCCAAACGTTTGATCGGGGTAGACGGTACAGCGGACGAATCACTTGCACTCGGAGAACGAGCAAGAGCTGACTTTATAGGCGTCGAGAACGACGGGACCGGGATATTGGATGCAAACGTCTTGCCAGGGGATGAACGACGAATGGATGGGGGTGGGGTCTCTGTGGGTGGAAGACTAGGAGCGGGGCTAACAGCAGGAGCAGCCGTACTTTGTTCATCAGCTGGCGGGGAAGTGCCTCTGAACACAGGAAGTTCCTGCGTCTCGAAAGAAGGAGGAGGGGTGAACGTGAAGATGATACCACCCTCAACCTCCTGCCCGACGATCTCTTCATCAAAATCGCCTTTCGTATCTTCCTCCTCCTCGTCTTCTGCAATGCTATCGAGAGCAAATCTTGAACCAGAAACGGGAACCTCCACACCGACGTTCGAGGGAATCATGAACGGAGGGAAGTCGTCCTCCGCATCGGCCAACGCAAGCGAGAATAAGTTCTTCTCGCTTTCAACGGAGCGCAACTTCGAGTCAAGAGGGGGTGAGTTGTCAACGTCTTCAAGGCATCCAAAGAAATGGTCGATTTCCTCAACCTCGCGTAGTAGCGGCGAGGGTACGGCACTTTGCGGGAATGTCCAAGCTTTGATTAACGAAGCACGACGTGAATGACCTTGAGGGGGCGAAGGTGGTGCAGGGCTCGGGGAGGATGAACTAGACCCACTGGAAGACAACTCAGGAAGGGAGTCTGCCTCCATCGACATCTCGGTAAGGTGTGAAGTATCTCTTGGCTCGTCACAGTCAGACCCGAACGATGAATCGGAAGCAGAGGCCTGGAATACATAATCATCATTCTCGTCTTCCTCTTCATAGCACGCGAGATCATCTTCCGGGTCCGTACAATCCGACCTGTGCCCGTCATCTTCGTCCTCCTCGTGGACAACCTTTAGGGAAAGGCTTGGGAGATCGAATGGGTCATCAACAGACTCCACGTCAGTGGAAGAGCTGGTAGAATCAACAGAGCGGAAACCCAGCCCGCCACGCTTCGCAAAAACCATCGTACGAGAAACAGGCGGTGTACGGTATTGGGAGAGCTCAAAGGCTTGAGGGGTTGGGGTGCTCAACACGCTTTCGAGTTCTTTCTCTACTTCCTCCCGTTTCTTCCTCTCTTCAGCGAAGGCCATAGTTAAACGCGCGACCTCCAACTCGAGATCTGGGACATGGCTGGCTTCTGCGCGGAGCTGAGTGCACTCTTTTTCAACCCTAGTTAACTGGTTTTGAACTGCATGGAACTTTCTCCAGCCGTCCTCCCCCCAGCTTGTTTTCTCTGCCAGAGACGTCTCAACGGCCTTCTTCTCAAATTCCATCATTCCAACACGTTCGCGAGCGACCCAGGCCTCCCGTCGTTCAGCCTCCAAACGCTTCACGAGCAGAGCGACCTGATGTTCGTAGTCGACTATACGGGCGCGCCAGCCATCGGCATCCTTCTTCAGCTCATCGCGCTCCGCCTTCAGATCAGCTATGAGTTGGAACATCTCATTGCTGGGGCTATTGCTCTGGTCAGACGAGTCCGAAGCGGAGGACCCCGGGCGGGAACGAGGGCGGGCCGACAGTGCGCGCTCGAGGTCGGAGATTCGCCGAACGAGGGCGTTGTGGGCCTGGTATAAAAAATGTTGCTCACTGGCAGAGAGTGTTCGCGAACCACGAGAACTACGGCTTTGGTCGCTGGGTGTACTGTCCCGGGAAGGATGACTTTCGCTGACAGGGGTCATCTCGGGAGTGGGGAGACCATAACTATTGGTGTGAACCTTGTCTTCAGAGCTGAAGTATGAAAGACTGCTTCGTCTTGCAGAGTAAGAGAGTGAATGGTCTACAGGACCACTGACCGTAGAGCGCCTAATAGGAGGAGCTGGTTGGGAAGACTCCACGAGTGTCAGGGACTGTCGTCTGCTGATCCCTGCGGGCACGCCTGATGTAATGGAAGAATCATCTGAGCTGAGTGAAGCAGGCAGCGTTAATGACTTGAGGCCAGGGCGCGCGCTTGGGGAAGGCGAAAGGGTCGGGAGATCACCGTTCGTTGCTTGTATCGGGTGCGGGCTAAGAGACAAAGGTCGAAGCTTCAATGTGGCCGGCTTCGGACGAGCAGGTGCAACAGGCAAGACCGTCGTGGGTTTCATAGACAGAGGGACTCTTCCACTGTCAACCGCCGGCATGAGTGTTCCGGGTTCAGCATCATCCGTTTTATCCGCAGATTCTTCTTCCTCCTCCTCCTCTACAAGCGTGCCTAACATATCTTTCGAAGACGACATAGACATAAGCTTGCCGAGGGAGTCACGTTTACTTGATGAAAGGGAACTCAAGCCACCACTAAAGCCTGCCCCGATGCCAGGAGGGTAAGACGGCTTACTCGCTACAAGAAGCACTCTGTTTAGAATAATACCATAGGAAGAAACGAAAGGACTGACGAAAACTGAATTGCTTCTCGATCTCGGGTGTGCCGATCTCTGGGATCTCCACACGAGAGAAGGCGCCGACTTCGGTTCTGCCCTCGAGGGCCAAAAGAGCTCTTCGGCGTATTGAGTCTTTATCTCCAAGGTTGATGTTGTCTTCGGACGTTGATGAAGGAAATGAAGGGAGAGTCACGCCCATGATTTCAGCAGATTCCCGCCGTGTAGAAACAGAGGAACGACGTCTGTGGTGGGAGTTGCGCTTTGAGACACTGATTGCAGGGGGAGAAGCCGGGGGACTGTTGAGAGGAAGGGGAGGTAGAGAAGAAACCGGAGGAACAGAGAAAGAAACAGATGAGTTGTGACGAGAATGAGAGCGTGAATGAGAGTGTTGATGAGCGAATTTGCCCAAGCCTGACGGAGCAGGAGCACTGCCTCCAAGCTTGAAAGCATCGAGCTATTGACACATTAAGAAATAAATCCTCGTGTCAACTACAAATAACTTACCCTCTTCCTATCAATATCAACATCCTCAGTTCGTGAGTCGGTGGCAACTGTTGCAAAGTCCATGGTGTGAAATCGGCGAAGGTTCAAAGAATGACTGATGTTCGTAGAGAGAGTGGTAGATAAACGAAAGACTGGACTGTGCAATGGGCTCGAAGTCGACAGCTGCGACGCGACGGCCGAGGAGGACGCTGAAGGAGATGGCGGAGAGCAAGCCAGCAAATCGAACTACGGCGGCTACAAATATCTCGGCTGATGCCGTCCAAATACAACGACGTGTCCCTTGTCGCTCCCTCTCAGATAAATCACCTGCTCGCGAACTGCAGTTGCATATCGACCAGCAATAATGCGTAGCACTGGATACAACTATCTAACTAACGTCCTCTGAGATCCAGAGAGCTAAGAATCATGTAATTTTCTAGGTGTAAGATCTGCCGCCGGTAATACGGCGGTTGCTTGACTACGCGATAATTGTGCATGGTCTCGAGTCGCTACAGTACAGTACTGTATCATACGCTCTGTAATCGTCCATTGCCATCCGTTGATTAGAGTAATCGGCTTCCAAAAGGTGCAAGTCAACGCAACAGTGTCCTCACGAGTGTTACTGTCACACGGCTTTCCTAATTGAAAGCTGGTAAGGAAGGTAGAAGTTGTGCCCAAGCTACTGCCGTTGAAGCAATCCTCTTGTCATACCTATTGCTAGCGCAATGGAACATCACTGGGACTGGGTAGCGGAACTAGCGTGGACCTGATACACCGTAGAGATATTTGATTGCAGGCGTGCAGGCCAGAAATACAAACCCGAAAGTGTGCAGGGCTATTTACGACAGTCCTGTAGGTATCCGTGAGGATAGGAATAATAGTTAGCAGTAGTCGATGACGAGTTCCTGGAAGAAGATTGCTAGTATCGAATTAGGGAGGGAGTTAAACCTACTTTTGGGATCTCAGCTGTAATAACAGGAATACGCACAATCATTCCTACTCACCTTGTTGAATGAGTGGCTCAGGAATAGGCAGCAATAAGTCATGAAGTCGTTTAACGAAGATTCGTTGAAACGTCTGCACTGAGAGCGGTAGGCGCCCCATCAACTGATCAAAATCCCACCATCCAACACCATCTCTGCACGCACCACCGTCTTGATCTACACACATGCTGCACCTATCGCCAAAGCAAAGAAATGGGCTGATTCCGTCTGGGGAGCCCCACCTTTCAAAATGCCCGCAGCCGGGATAGAAAGCGGCACTCCGGTCTCCCTAACCTACGGAACCCCGGCGGTATATATACTATCAACGCCCTTCAAACTAGCAGATACTCCTCAAAATCTTCCTTACCCAGGTCTTCCGCTGCCACCACCTGACCCACCTTTTGTATACCTCTGCCAGACACTCTACGCCCAATGGACTCTCCAAAAGTAGTGAAGATCATACCTGAACGTTCAGTCATCTTGATATGTGACCTACAGACCCGTTTCAGTACGTGCACAGGGGGTGTCTATGTGAAGCGGCATTAACAGGCCACATATTTTGTCTGAAACAGAACCAGCGGTGCATCACTTCGACCAGGTCGTAACAACGGTGAACAAAATGATTAAAATCGCAAAGGTAGTCGCTACTCTCGTCGAAAGCAGGCCAGGCTGACCCCAGAGCGTAGGTGTGCGGTGTCCCTGTCATAGTGACTGAGCAGAACTCTCGAGGTAAGTAGATTGCGCCCTCTCCCCATAACTTGTGCTCACCCGGGTTACGAAGCTCTCGGTCATACTGTTCCCGAGGTAGAGCTGCAGAGCCTTGGCATCCTTCATCTCGCCACCGTGGAAAAATCTCTGTTCTCCATGTGCACGACGGAGGTGGATGCTTACCTTAAACAGCATAACTTCCAGTCAATCATCGTTATGGGTATAGAGGTACGCCCGCATCAGCTCGGCATATCATAGCAGTGGCGACCTAATCGGACACAACAGGCACATATTTGTGTCCTTATATCATGTCTCGACTTCGTGTCACAAGGATATGGTGTTCACCTGGTCGCCGATGGGGTATCAAGCGTTAACAAGGAGGAAATTCCATTTGCTTTCGAGCGGATGAGGCAAGCAGGCGTTATGGTCGAAACTAGTGAAAGTATCGCATTCCAGCTTCAACGTAAGTCAATTGATCCTAAATTAGCTCTGCCTCCTCTAAAAGACGGTGATAGTTGATTCTGCTCGACCGAACTTCAAACTGTTTGCTAACACGATTAAGGAAGAGAAAGAGAAGACCAGGGAAGTGTTGCAGACCCTTCTCCCCGTGTCATCGGAATAATCTGTGCGCTTCGTCGGTGGTGTTGTTATTGGTACTCGTAGGGGTTGCAGGTGTATGCATTATTTCGAATGGCGTAGTGATTATCGTAAGAACGCTGTAGGTATGCCAAATTAGGCTGATTGTTTGGCAAAAGCCTCTGATCCTAATAATGCCATGTGGCAACAATATATGTCACTCGGATGTCACACACAGCTGCGTTCGGCCACCACTATCGTTTACGTTCGACGTTTACGAATCCTCTTCTCGGGATTGAACACCTCTAGAATACCCCTTGAATAGCTATTCCCAGGATCCATGCTTGGAAAGCTCGTCCATATAGGCTTCGATGCCATCCTCATTAGCGCGTTTCTCGCAGGAGTCAAGCGCAACACCGGCCTGACGTGCTTCCCTCACTTTTCCTCGCACATGCAATCTGCTCACTCTTATTCATTTATCTCTGTATAGGCCGAAGCTAGCAGATGTTCCCAACAAGGATGTGCGACGTAGGTGGCTTGTCCTATGACCGGAGCCGAGGCTCATTAGTGGATCCCCCTTCAGAATTGCTGAGCACGTACTTGGAATTCGGTATGTGGCGACTTTTACAGATCGTGAAACATCCTCACTTACTAACACTGCGCTAGGCGAATACCTGTTTGACTTCGCCGTGGTTGTCTTCGGAGTGAGTTCTCTTAGCTGATAGGTTCCCGTGAACGCGGCACAGTATCACGTACTAAACCTCCACGCGTGCAGCGTTCAAGCTCGTTCGAGCGCAAACATTAAAGACTACTGCTGTTTCATGCACTTTACGCACCTACAACCGCTCGCTCTCATATTTTGTCCCAGACATAGCACTGCACATTTGTATTATTGCATCCACGGATCACAGACATCATATTTACGGATACATACATGGTGCTAATCAGCTCTCGACGAAGGGCGTACCCTCAAGTAGGTTTTGTACGAATAGCTGGATTACTCGCAAGGTCTCAACACTCATAGGATGATTAGTCTTGGACGGGGTCTCACAACTCCTACACCTTCCGTCCCCCATGCGCACGCCATACAACTGTGATTGCTCAGCCCAAGAAATTGTACACAAAGAAATGTAGTACGATTGAACCCATAACATAGTCAGCGAATGCCCTGCGGGACGTGTGAGTGTCAGTAAACGTACATGTCAGGCTACATATGACTGCTACCTTTCTGGTGAGATGTCCTTGAATTGCAATCTGTTCGCGGGGTTCACTTGAGTTCGAAGCGATGCTGTCAACACAAACTGGCCAACGCAGCTCCCAAAGCTGAATTTCCAGGATTAGTCCGTGTACCACCTTTCGCACGGTCCAAGGATAGACGTACCCGGCTAAGAACGCATTGAAAGGGAAGTTGGTTATGAGCACACAGTATAAGAACTGCACGACGCCCGACAACATGAGGAAGACGAGAAACGCGTCAATGAGCTTCAGTCGCGAAGACGTCGTTTCGTTGTAGGTCTTCAGTAGTGTCTGGAATGCATTGGACGTCTTTGCAGCGTGTTGTTGCACCTGCTGAGCGGGGGGCTTTTGAGAGGGAGCAGACTGTTTTGCACTAGGCATGATGAAAGGAATGAAAGGTGTTGCTAATGAGTGCCTGTGGAAAGTGTCGTACAGTCGACGTGGAGGTCGCCTCAGCTGCGGGTGCGAAACGAGACATCTGTAAATAGAAATCCATCAATGGAAAGGAGGCGCCCAAAAATTCGGCGTTGGCACGCGCTTCTTGAACGCCAGACTCAGCCTCTTGCAACTGCGTGTTCGCTGCCTCTTCGTCTCACAAGCACGTACCACAGCGCGTCAATGATTGGTACTCGTCTCTTGACAACAGCTGGCAGCGCGTCAATACGCGTTGCCGGTGCACGACGTGTAATCGCTCCAGCCTTCCGCGTGTCATCCCAACGTATACAGTCAAGGCATGTGCATAACAGGTTGCAGCTCCCTTACAAAATGGAGGAAGGTCTCGGAGAGTTCTTGCCTCCTCAAGCCTTGAAAGTTGTTGCGGAGGAGTACCAACAGGGTCTCTTGGATCGACTCAACGAGGAGGTTGCTGGTCAGTCCACTCATGTGCTCTGCTTGTCGTGCTTTTACCAATATCGAAATTCGCGCCGCGCATTATCATTACAGGCACTGGGTTACGTGGAAAAACGGTTGCTCAGACGGTTATCGATGCTGCACAGGATCCTTCAAAGATTTTGATATATAATTATGCCAGCGAAGCGTTAAACAACTCTTTCTTCTTGTCATGTCTCGTGAGTACAAACCTTCATCACCCAAAACGGTGCTTTATAATATCCCTCCTCTTCAGAGCCCTTTACCCGAAGGTGAAACCTCTCACGAGGAGCGTATAGCTCCGGACCTTGCCCAGGCAATCAACACGGACTTCGGAAACCTCGAACAGCTGAAATCGACGTTCAGTGCCGCAGTAGCTGGGATGCTTTGTCAAGGCTGGGTTTGGCTTCTGGTGGACCAGGCCGGTCATCTTGCTGTCTATCCAACATTTGGAAATGGCACTCTACTGGTTCGAGCATCAGAATTCTTACCGACCAAGGCGGGTGTAGCTTCGCCGCTAGTAGTAGGAGAAGAGCAACCAGCGGCAGAGACGTCCCGATTCGGTGTCCCTAGCTTTGCGTCTAGTCCTACAAGCGGGGTCTCGCATTCGCAAGGACCGCACCGTCCTCCGACCCAAGCCCGTTCATTATCGACAGGATCGAGTTACCGTGGCGCGTCCGTTTGGGTGGACAAGAGCGAAGTTGCGAGAACGGGAGATAGGCTGTTCCCCCTCCTGTGCGTCTCAGTGCATGAGCATGCGTGGTTGAGTGCAGGTTATGGCGTTTGGGGGAAGGAGGAGTGGATCAAGAAGTTCTGGGCAGTAGTGAATTGGGAACAGGCCAGCATGCACTTCACAAGATATAATATGGCTCGATTGACTCGCAGAAATTAGAGCGGGGACAAATTCACTCCTGATATAATACTTTACACTTGTGTAGACCTCCTAAAAGTAAACACAGTAATATTCTCACCTGCCCATGGATCCCTAGTCCTTCCGTTCCTATTTCGACGTGCGAGCGCGAATTGTGATATGGGGTTAGGGTTGATGTAGTAAACAGTAGGAACGTTCTCGAAAGTCTGGGAGGTCGATCGAACGCACAGACGTTATTCCTGCTCAATGATAAAACCAAGACCAAGGTAAGGGCTCCTTGCATTCCACTAGCACTTTCAGCATTTACCCAACAATATGGCTGACGACCTCAAAAATCAAGGAAATAAAGCATTCCAGGCGAAGGACTACGATAAGGCTATCGAGCTTTTCACCAAAGCGATCGAGCTCGATTCAAATAACCATGTTCTGTATTCGAATCGAAGTGCAGCGCAGGCAGGCAAGAAGCAATGGACAGCTGCCCTCGAGGATGCTGAAGAGGTATGTTATTGAAGTTACGGTCATAGGTGATCACGCTAATGCCATCTTCATCTCAATAGTGTATCAAGATAAACCCGTCTTGGGCCAAGGGATATGCGCGTAAAGGTGCAGCCCTGCATGGCCAGCGAAGATATGACGAGGGTATCGCTGCCTATGAAGAGGGATTGAAACTCGAGGATAGTCCTGCTCTGAGGAAGGGTCTGCAAGAGATCAAGGACGCGAAAGGTACGAAAGTGTTTGCTTTCAGGCGTATCTTTACCTACTGACCGTTATGCGCGAGTAGCTCTCGAAGAGAGCGGCGACGGTTCAGAGGCGTTCGGACTGGGGAAGATGTTCAATGATCCAAACTTCATCGGCAAATTGGCTAGCAACCCTCGCACTGCGAAGCATCTCGCAGACCCGTCATTTATGCAGCGGCTCAAGCTCATTCAGCAGAATCCCAAGCTTGCCGAGAGCATGCTGTCTCAGGATCCTCGCATGATCGACGTACTCGGTGCACTTATGGGTATCGACATGCAGGGTTTCTCCAGGGAGGAGGGCTCTGACGAGCTCCCACCCGGTGTGAAGAAGACGGAGACACCCGAATCTCACTCGCCTGCTCCATCGTCGTCGAAAACACCAACTTCACCGCCTGCGTCCACGTCGAGGGTCGAGGAGGCTGAAGATGTCGAGATGGAGGAGGCGGACGACGATGATGCAAAGGCCAAGAAGGAGGCAGAGGCAGAGAAGGCTGAGGGTGCCAAGGCTTACAAAAGCAAGAATTTCTCAGAGGCTGCCACCCACTTTTCAAAAGCTTGGGACTTATGGCCAAAGGACATCACGTTCTTGACGAACCTAGGAGGTAAGTTTAATCCTGTTCCCAACTAGTAGTACATCCTCATAATTTCTGTTCCAGCGGTCTACTTCGAAGAGGGCAATTACGACAAGTGTATCGAAACCTGCGAGAAGGCTATCGACGAAGGCCGTTCTGTGAGTATCGGAAATCTAGATCGTTCGAGTAGGAAAGAATGTGCTCATCCCCCTTCATAGCTTCGTGCAGACTACAAGCTCATCGCCAAGGCCCTCGGACGAATTGGTAGTGCATACACCAAAAAGAACGATCTCAAAGACGCTATCAAGTACTACCAGAAGTCGCTCACGGAGCACCGTACCGCCGACATCCTGAACAAACTTCGCGAGGTAGAGCGGCTTGAGGCTGAGACCGCTCGGCTTGCCTACATAGACCCGGAGAAAGCTACACAAGCACGTGAAGAGGGCAATACTCTCTTCAAGGCTGGTGACTTCGCGGGAGCGGTCAAGGCGTATACAGAGGCGATTAAGCGCGATCCTCAAGATCCGCGCAGCTACAACAATCGTGCCAATGCATACACAAAGCTTGCGGCACTACCAGAAGCTCTGAAAGATGCCGACGAGGCTATCAAGATTGACCCCAAGTTCCTCAAAGCGTACATTCGGAAAGGCTCGGTACTGTTCGCTATGCGCGATTACACAAAGGCTATGGAGGTCATGCAGGAAACGTCCGAGCTGGACGAGGAGCATAAGCACACCAAGGAGATTCAGGACCTCGTTTTGAAGTGTCAGCAGGCACTGTACTCCCAGAGAGAAGGCGAGAGTGAGGAAGAAACGCTACAGCGGGCAATGCGTGATCCTGAAGTTGCAGTATGTGGATTCCCCTGATTGTTATTGTATACCGGAGTGCTGACTTCCTCCGTAGAAAATCATGAACGACCCGGTCATGCAGTCCATCTTGCAACAGGCACAGTCGAACCCCGCCGCGCTTCAAGACCACATGAAGAACCCAGCAGTTCGTCAGAACATAATGAAGCTCATGAATGCTGGCATCATCAAGACGAGATAGTCATTCTGGTTTTATCTTGCTTTCTCATCGGCTGTTCTGGAGAGGGGCTGGGGCTTTAGTAACAACATCAATTGCTTTGTATCATAACTTCGTCACTCATTGTTGACAATCTACATCTTTCTCTACTCTATCAAGGTGAAGCCCATGAATGGTCTTTATATGCCGCGAGGTGTCCCCATACTTTCTCCTCGTTTGTCATACGCTCAGCACCCCCGTCTACTTTCAGATCTCTCCAGATGTGTATGGTTTCATGCACCTCTGAGGGTCTGCTTAATCCGACGACAGTAGGAAGTTGAAGTCCGCGTGCAGCGCGATATGAATAGCCAAGGGCCAAGTTGACTATCTCGCCTTTCATTTCCTCATTTGCGGCACGCACTGCATCCTTGATCTCTTTGGGTGCAGGATGCCAGGCCGGGGGTGAAGGAGATAGTAGACCCATGTTGACCGGTGAAGCCGTCACGAGCTGTTGAACGCGAGCTCTATTGCGGAAATGTGGCACAAAGTCTGCGAAGGAGCTGTTTTGTAGGTTTAGGTGCGAATAACTCATGAGAACGTCCACGGGCTCGTATGGGGCGGTGTGCAGGATCAACAGAGAGATGCGGAGTAGAACAGGGAGAGGATACCCTAAACAATGAGAGGGTAAGTTACACTGCTGAGCATTGCCGAAGCTTACAGCTGACCTGAGATGCCAATATGCCTAATGAGCCCTTCTTCTTTGAGCTTTCTGAGTTCTGCGTAGGCATCAAGAACAACTTTATCTCCGTGGCCCCAGATTGTGGTCTCTTGACCTGGCGCAAGACCATACTCGCTGCCCTCCGTGGATAACGCTGTGACATGGTTGCCGGCGGAACGAGGCTGCACAGTGGCACACACGAATTCGACATCGTGCAGATACACCGCATCGAGATAACTTGTATTGAGCCTGTTCAAACTGCGTTGTACACTTCTCCGAATGGTAGCGGGGGAATAATCGAAGTCTTTTGATGTTGCACCATATCGGCCACATTTCGTTAACTGTGTAGTCTTAGAAGACAACATGGAGTGTAACAGAAGGTATACCCTTACCAGCTTATACGATTCGCGGGGGAACTCTGCTTCGAGAGTCTTCAAAGCAGTACCCAACACTATTTCCGAAGGTCCGTAGTATGCTGATGTATCAAAAGCTTTGATACCATAACTGTCGAGGATTCAGCATATTTCTGGTCGTAGGGAGAATATAGCTACCGCAAGGCTAGTCGCACTGTGCGAAGCGGTACCACACTTGAAAGATGGTCATCTGCGTTATACTGGTTCGAAAAGGACGCTGCGCCGAACATAAGCTCGGGCAATCCCATAGGGCCTAGTTCATCCTACTGCTAGTGAGAATGGTAAGTAATCAGATATCAATGGCTCCACCTTACGGGAAGATCCCCAGCGAGAGGTTTGTCCTCGGCCGTATCAGTGATTTCAGACAAGGGTGGCAGCACGAAAACCGGTTGCGGAGAATCCAGGAGCACAACCATTTTTCGAGGGATAGAAAACAGGGAACGAGGAGCAAATTCCAAGGTAGGATGCGAAATAGATGTAAGCACCTTTATCGACCTGCAAATGGCGACTATCGGAATCATGATTACAACAGTCACGTTCCGGCCCGCTGCTGCGAGTTACTGAGGTCACGCAGTCTGAGCCTCTGAGGCATGTTTATGCGGGAAGAGAATGAGAATGAGTAGTATTGCGGATGGTAAGAGGTGCGGACAGAGTAAATAGAAAGTACGACGCCAAACAGATGATTGAGTCCGCCATCTGCTTTACAACTTCCTACGTTCCCACCTATCCAGCCCCCAGTTAGATGCACATTGGAATGATACATATGTCACTTACCCTTTCTCAAAGTGCTGGTTCACAGTGAGCAGCTTGGTGCCTTCGTCTTGCTTGATGTCATTCCAGGGAGTCGGGTTTTCCTTCGTCCAAATCACTGAAACAAGTCACTCAAGCGGTTGGCTACAATGGGCTATTGTGCGACATACCGGTTGGGCCACGAGCAAGTCGCGATACATACCAGCCCGCTCCAACAACTACGAGGCTGACGACGGCGTATCTGCACAAGCAAATCAAAGGAAGAACAGGAGAAGTCACAACATGCAAGCTCACATAGGGATGGCCTAGTGCAACGAAGGGGTTATGAGCTGATGTGCGCTGTCCCGTTTGTTTGCGATGTTACATACCTCAACTGCATACCAGTTCCTCAAAAATCCTTTACGGAGTTGGGGTGCCATTGCAGTCGATGATCTCAAAAAGTATAGTTAGACGGAGAACAAGTCTGTCTCTCTGCAACTTCATCGGTTATACGCGCGTTCCCACGGTTCCGTGACCGCACGAAATACCATCAAACCTCATCTGGGCGCGTCTGGCTAACCCGTCGACCAACCGAGACTGACTGTTCTCAACAATATAACATAACGTCGGCAAGATACCAATGGACACTATATTCTACAACAAGCAGCACTGACTCATAAGGACGCCGCTGCCATCGCAGCCTATTTTCAGCAGTTGTACATCCCACTAGCGACCGGGGCTCGCAAATCGAAACGGGAACTTATAGTGGAGACTGCTTGACACACCGAGTCTGCTGGATGACATAACAGATTATGTCCTTTACCGACGATGGAGGTGGACGCACGAGACAGGGGTCATGAATGTTGATTTAACCTTTCCACGCGTTTCATACGACTTGCGATCTCCGCTCGGAGATCACTCTGTAAAGTTCTGGCTCGCGGGGAAATATTCTCCTGGGAAGATGCAGTGACCAGGACTTGGTCAATAAGGGTATACGGTAGCCATGTAGAGGAGGGCGCTCTTGGCTGCTCTTGCGTTAGTCGCGTGTCCGCCTGTAAACAGCATCGTCAGGAACATTAAAGCATAATACAAGTTAATGCAATGACGCTGACCCCGCGAAGCATTGTAAGTGTATGCTCCAATGCTGATTCGAGCACTTCGTATCGCAGATAAGTCCGTATAAGGTACTCAGGGTGCTTCGCCTAAGATGCACAGTCAGCAGAGAATCGGATGCGAAAGTGACCGATCGCTGACCTCCAAAACGGCAACAAGCCAGGGAGGAGGATTGGATGATCTATCGAAGCCTAATATTGTTTCAAGCGTGACCCTTGTATAGGAAAAGCTTGTTTCTGGCCCATCGTGCCGTTCTAGGGCTTGTCGAAGATATCTCCAAGCACGATCAGCGGCGCCTCCCGGCCAGGACGAAACTTTATCGGTGAGCAGCCAATCCGACCCGTCTTCATCGCTATTAACGGGGTTAACTGACGGCAATCTGCAGCAAGCAATGGACTTACTAGATAAGATCAGGGTTTCGCGACAATCGCAAACATTGGGTCGTCAGCTGAGCAAAAAGGTCGCTCATGTCAACACCTAGGCTGATAGCTGTGGACATTGCCATATCGAACTTGTGGGCCTGGGCAAGCCGGAGTACCACAGCCGCCGGTGAAAGAAGCAATTCTGTACTCCGAAGCAGACAATTAACATGAATTCGATGCTCTCTCAAACTGCGCTTACCTATTGATGCAAGCAGTCGAGGATCCTTGCGCAGAAGCTCCAGCTGAGCAGCGAGAAGTACGTATTCGTATTGGATGTCTGCCAGTTCGACGACTTCTGTATCACGCTTTCCAACTGTATACCTGGATTCTGGTATGTGTTTTGACAGTTTGCGCCGTTTGCGAGGCTAAACGTAGGGGTGTAAATTGAAGAACTCTGGAGCTTTCCTACATGCACATACCTCGTTTTCAGATCTCCCTGATATGGGTAGTACAATCCAAGCAGTCTTTCGCTCGACCAGAGATAACGCGTTTATACTCACAACGTAGGCCTCCAGTTGCAGTTCGGCCATCCTGATGAAGTGTTCCGGGTTGGCCTGGCTCACTGGCGCCAGCTTCCGTGCTCGTTGGTACATGGTAGAAGCGGCTAATAATCAACGGCTCGTGAAATGAAGCAAAACGGCCGAAAGAAGCCAACATACCATTTCGGTAGTCCCCTCTAGAAGCGTACCATGTATATAATATTCTAGAGTAGAAGGGCCGCACCTGTGGGTCGGCGTTGCGAGCTTTGAAGGACAGCGCACTCTCAACTTCGTCTGAGAGACCCACGAAATTGTATGACATGAGACGATCCACCGCATGTTCTTCGCACATCCTGTAAACCAGGGTGCTCACATTTTCGCGCCTCCTAAAACATCATTGAGTGAAGGTGTACACCATATATACTTGACACTCACAATCTCTCATAAGGTGTGGACATCAAGGCGGCATACGCATCGTCATACAAGCCGGACTCGGCTGAGCCTTTTATAACAACTTGCCACAGCATGCTGGTGTTGACGCCAAGAGGAGCTGTCGAGATTGCGTGTTGGGAGAATAAGACTTCGTAGCCCGTGGCCGACAGTGCTTTGAAAAGGCCAGCTGCATGAAGGTAAAAATCGAACTGCGATTCGAAGAGCTCTGCTCCCGGTAGAACGCTAGCTAAGGCCTCACGGTCAGAGCCTGTATCAGATAAACACGAGACGGGTTAGTAAAGCATGGTATGAAGAGGAGAATGAATTACCAAAGCTACCCGCAAGCGTCTCCAATGCCGCTGCAGCATCCTCGAAGCGTGCTTCATCTAGCCATACTCTTAGCAGTACGTAACTCATAGCTGGAGTACGAGGAAGCCAGGTCAATATTTCCCGTGCAGCTTCGCGATATCCGAGCACTCGTAGCCTTTCACAAAACATCACTTCGTATTTCGTCACATGAGCCGGCGATAAGGATTGTAGAAGGCCGGTTGCGTCCAGGGAGTGATGCGCAGCGGCGGGTAAGCCACTTTGCGTTCCGAACTGCGAAAGTAATCGATGCAGCAGCGAATATGAAGGTTCGTGCCAACTTCTCCCGGCCGAAACGTTCATGTTCCGCATTTTGGCAATCATATCGTCTTCAGAACCGGCATCTTGCGTTTGTAGCGTGCCAAATCCAGCCGGTTGACGAGCAGCGTGGCGAAGCAGCGCGACCCCACGGAAGACAACGAAAATCTCTGCGAGTAACGAAGGATCCCAATGAGGAATCTCATCTGGCAGGAAAAAGAGCAACGTGATTAGAGCTAGAGCCAGGTCGTATCGAGCGTTCACAGAGAATGTAGCGTAACTGGCAGTCAACGCTCCGCTAAGTTCTGCGTTGACCGCAGGTAGCAATAACTCGACTTCCTCCTCCTCGCGTTTAACGTCCTGATCAAATCCGCCGATAATATCCAAGACAAGACGGGCCGAATCTTCAATATTCCCTACGCTCTGCAGGCGGCCGACCAGCCAGCTATCAAAGCCTTCGTCCAGTTGACCTCTCAGATCCAGTCGCAGGGCAGTATCTTGAATTATATCCGCGTAGGGGAATGCGATTTCTTGGCGCACGATATCCACGAGGCGCATTTCAGACGCGAGCATAGAACGAGGACCCAGTTTGGATCTGAGGGTCCATAAAATCTCGAGGAGGGCGAACTGCGCTTCGATCGGGTCATGTTTGGGCTGAGAGAGCACCCGGTGCAGTCGGAGAGTAAGATCTTCTCCAACCACAGAACCAATCCTTTCTCGCTCCACGATCATAACATCACCCTTGGGATCGCCAACACCAATTGCAAGTGGCCAACGCGCACTACGCTCGATTTCGCGACAGCGAGCCACAAAGCCTTCCCAATCTCGTTTCAGGGCGTTCCAGTAGTTGTCGTACAGAGGAGCCGCTGTCTGAGGATCCTTGCCGAGCTTCACGGTGCAGCCTACGACGGCCGCAATGGCTTCGGCAGTAGTAGCGTAAGATATCAAGAGCTGTGGAGCCGGATTTCCAGGTATTGACAAGCAGGCATCTGTGTATTGCGCTACTGCTGTCTGTAGTGTCCATGACGAGAACATACCGGGTCGCATGATCGCCTCGAAAAACTTGTCCGCCAATGACCCCGGAGACAGAAGAAGCTCGTCAAGGTAGGCCGGTGTGAGTTCCGACTCGGACGGATAGCAGGCAGAGAACCAGGTGTCTTCGGTTGCATCACCGGACAATCTGAGTTTATCCACTACAGACTGACCTTGCTTGTCCCATAAGGTGTAAATCCACGCGTCAGTGACAGTAAAGTCTTGTAGATGACTGTGGATGCTATGGCTGGAGCATTCGAACTCTTTCACCAGCATGGGCTGATCCCCAGCTATGTTGAAGACAGAAAAGTAGCCGCCGGATATGGGCGATGTCTCAGTAGGGACAAAGACCAGAAGGTGCGGGTCTTCGGACCAATGCGGTGTGAAGATTCGTAAGAGGCGTTGCGGTGCTTCGTGCAGCAACGCAGAATTTTTTGACATAGACGGGGATGGACCTTCCAAGGACGTCCTGTTAGTCGGAATAGGAGATAGGGTCTTCTCGTATATGCACCCGCCTAAGGGAGCCCACAAACGAAGTGTCCGGTCGCGGGAGAGCGTCCATACATGGCCAATGTCCGTAGGTTGTGGATGCGACGCGATTGAGATGATTGAAGACTCTCCTGGTGTTGAGGGATGCAGAAAGGAGGTTAGAGAGGTCAAGAACGACCCGCTGTACAAAGCGTGTTCTGACCACTGATCTGACGGAGAAAACTTTGAGTTAGGCCCGGGACAATCTATTGAATAGGTTGCTCGCACCGTCTTCAACGCCTCGCCCTAGATGTTCCACCTCCAGTCGGAGTATAGAGCCCTCCTCGTCAGCAAGAGCTACGGAGTATATGCCTTGGACGTGCACCAATAAACCAGAGGTGTCCGCCTTCATTTTATTGATAGAGTATTCGCGGGTGAAGATGTGAGCGAGTGAGGCTGCTTGCCATAGTGGCGCGGTTTCCGGGATTGGCAGGACAATACGAAAAAGAGACCCAATAGCAGTGACGGCCAATATATGCAACTCGTGGTCAGAACTCCACATCACCGCAGGGTTGGGCAGAATGGCGGCTGGAAATACGAAACGCAATGGTGCTGCATCGGTAGAGAGAGAAACAAGTTCAAGAATTTGTCCTTCGTGGATGACGCGTGAGAGGATGGCTCCAGTCTCCTCCGTATAAAAAATTTCTGCATATGTGGCGTGTTCAGAGTCGGCAGGGGGAGGAAGAGGGACGTCTGTGCGTTGTGTGTTGATCACGAAATTGAGGGATTGAGTGTTAGGGAAGAGCGACGATATCTGGGCAGCAACCAGTACACTCGAGTCCATGGTTGGTGCTCACGCGTGCTCCAGAGCCGATGTTGCAGTATCGAATACGCTGAGACACGTTTGGTGGCCACAATGACCGCGCTGGAATAGTGGTCGTTTTAACCGACGCGCTTCGACCGCGTCTGTGACGCAACGGACTATGTCACGTGTGGTAACGTGTTACACTTGCAAATGGTGCATCACGAATCTTAGTTGGGACCGAACAGTACAGTACTTGGATACTGGGGGTCTGTAACTTTGCATCGTTCACCATGATAAATAAGAACAACACTCCCGACATATGCACACTCGCTGCGTCAACCTACGTAGGTCATCCTGTTGCTCGTAGTGTCTTGCGTTCACATTCAGACTAGTTCGCAGGTAAGAAGATGTGTGCGTGTATGTGTTCATCGCTGACGCAGTCTTCCGCCTCTAGACCCATGCCTGCGGTAAGGGGATCATGACACCCCAGCATGAGAATACAATCTCAAACTGGATTGGCATTTCCCTACGGGTCTAGCACGTATGCCCTTTGCGAAGATGAGCTCTGTGCGCAGATAATACGATCAGGTGTGGCGATTCGACATACGATCGAGCTGCATATATCTTGGTTCAACACCGTACATCTCTCCCTGCTGTTACCACCGCCTCCCTCACGTTCAAGGGCGATGACGCACCAAATCATCGGAGGTTTTGCGTGTTCTTTTTGGGACTTTCAGTGTGTCTCAATAGATAAAAGGTACGCCCACTATGTACTGTCCGACCTATCCTTTGGCTGATTTTCGAGGGCTATATGTAAATAGGCTGGTGAACCGATAGCTACACGTGCAGCGCTGAGAGGCTCCTAAGCCGCGAGGCTGAGTCCTTCCGATAATAGGCCAGCCGCAGCCGGGAGCTGAGCCCCCCAAGTTTATGGCGCACCAGATCAGCCTCTCTCAACGTGTCAACCGGCTGGACATAGCTGAGAGCCTTGGCTATTTTGTCCGATATGCAGGGAAGTGTTTAATCACCCCATGCATAGGGAGCGAACACTCGTGTGTGCAACATTCTCGCCCGCATCACTGACGATCGTCCGTGGTGCGCCCTATGCCCAGGAATAGCACAGCTGTAGGATCGTCTGCCCGATACTTACCTATTCCTCCCCTTATCGACACACCACTGGCTGGAGCATGAGCATCGTAATCTTCGACACTGCCTGAGTAAAGTTCATTACGGTGAGCCATCGACCCCAATCTGTATCAGATTTAGTCCGTGAAATGACATTGAGGTTCTCCTGTCAGGGTCTGTGGCCTAGACTCTTATGAGTGCGAAATACTACATGCTATTCGCGTGTTGACGCCTGCTCACCAGGGTACATGCGGTGTGATGAGTTATGGTAGTGTAAATCACACCGAAACAGTTCACAGTGCTCACAGAGACATCTCCTAGGGCGAGAGTCATAACGTGTGCCCACAATGCTCTATTACTCCGTGAGTAGGGGACATAAATCCCATTCTTCTGTGACTTGATCGCTCACGTAGGTGAAACGGCCAGCATGGCATGCAGTGTGTTTTGCAAGCCTCGCAACCTATCAGTTCCATTCGGCAGTGGTTAAATCGATGATGTCCCCCTCTGATTAGACTTGCCGCATTTCGTGTGCTGTGCATCGGACCGGGACCGTGGAGGACCTCCCAACTTCTGGGATGAGTAACACGTGGGACCTCAGACATCTATGAGCGTAATGTGTCCACCTTCAAGCCGTTCTCGATGCTCGATGAATGACAGTCTCATCTCATAGCTCGTGCTGGGGTTGTGTCCCAGCTTGGGACCTGCCTACCTTATGCTCTCCCTTCTTAGGGGAACTCAGGTTGGACCGATAGGAGCCGCATGCCCTGTGCAACTATGGTAGCCGTACATCTTGTAGGGAGTACCAGCACCCAACCACATTGCCATCGCGCACTTGGATAAAAAGCTGTGGGGAGTGGACGACCACCAGGCAACACCGCCAAACCTCTCGCAATCGACTTGCAGTCGTCCATTTTCTTGTAAACCATCATACAGCCGTTTAATCCTTTATTCTACATCGCCCCCCCCTCCTCAAGTAAGTAAATCTCACACAGTGCCGGAGTATATCGCTCAGTGGACGTCGTGAGCAGCCATGGACCAGCTCATTCCGTACGACGCACTTGTCATCCCGTCCGACGACCGTGCACCCCATCTGGTGAAGCTCATGACGAGCCCAATGCCGCTCCCTGCAGGGACAGTTCCGGAGCCCTACCGCTGTCACAAAATGCCCCATCCGGAGGTATTCATGGACTATATCGCAGAGGGCATGGGACCTCAAGCATGGTCGTTTCATGTACGTTAACGATCAAGTTTCTCATCACCAGCTTGTACTCATGTTTACTCGCCTAGCTGGTGGAAGCCCTCGACGGCATGACGAAGAAATTTGCCACGCCATATATCATATTTTATCCGACCGTCTCCCGCGACGACATGCCATTCCCTGTCAACAAGTTTGTTCGCGAGACGCAAGGCAGGCTCTTCAAAGAGCCTGTCGCATGGCGCGGAAATCTGGTCGTGATGAAATATCGAGACGCCAATTACTCCGCGATGACAAACATATCCATGGCGGACTTCCCGATCCTGAAGAACTATCTGTCGACGCATAGCAACTGAGCAGGAGTAGCCCTGCAATTAGCGAAATGGCTTCGCTTCCGCTCTCAGTTTTCAGCTCTCAGTCTCGCTGTATTCCGTTGACCGTGTACATAGGCGGGGCTATCTGTGTCTGTAGTCCGGAGGCGTTTGTTACGTACATAACATAATATATTGACATCTCGACCTATTAATGACATATTCAATCTGACATCTTCGCATGTGTCTCCGCGGCCTACGCGTCTTGTATCAGAGCTCGTCGTGCGTCCTTCCCTCAGGTGCCTTGGTCCCCTCGGTCTTCTGTCTCTTTGGATCGCAGGGCTCAGGAACAGGGCTGAATATGTCGATAGGTTCGTGGAGTACGCGTCCGACCTTTTTGTATTTCTTCGATGTGGCGAAGAAATTCTTCCAGTGTTCCAAACTCTGTCGACGTGGAACAAAAGTGAGTCGTGGAATTGAACGGCCACGCTCAGAAATACTCACCTTCATCTCCCTATCGGTTAAATCTCTGATATCGTAGGTGCGATGAGTGGCGAAGCACCCAGTAGCGAAAGCGCGCGCAGCATCTCGGCCAGCCCTTGATGCAGAAATTGAGTAAGTTACTACCGCAGATAGGCAAAACAGCGTACATGAAATGATAAGAACCTCCCGGTCCATACGACTGTGGATTTGTGGAGACGTCGTAAACATCGCCGTCAATCTATATCACGCCGTAGCTATTAGTCAATGTTTACTACATCAATTAGCCGGCGGAAGTCGAACGCACAGCAACGTAGATAGGTTGGCCTTCTCTCTCTCCTGTGTATGCCGCGAGGGTTCGGTCGCTGAACATACGCTGATCGGTGGTCTGTAGCTTGACGTGTTCAGAGGTGATACACCAATTTAGAAACCTAATCCACTGACCGGAATCCACGACACGATGGTCTTGCTGAAGTCTTGCTCCCACATGTAACTGCCGGTGAAGAACTTTCCGGCTAAAACAACGATGGCGAGCACCACGACGATGAACTGTAAGAGACCCATGAAACCGACTTCAGGCTCAGCCGTAGGGTCTCGCTCCTCTGGTCCGACGTCCTCTCCGCGAGCGAGCTTCAGCTCTCGCTCCTCCTTGCGCGCCAGCCAGTCTTCATGTGCCTTCTCGCGGTCCTCGCGATATTTAGCATAGCTGAATGGTACCATTGGAGGATATGAATGTGAGACGACGTCAACGGCTGGTCGTAATTACTGGCACACGCACGACACACGAGCGTACTTACCCGAGGAATGGCCGGTTTGCCTGCTTCGTGGAGACCTCGCGGTCGTCTTGCGTTGGGTCCGGAACTTTCGGATAGTTGTCTTTCATGGGGAATTCTGCCCATGGGGACCCAGGAACAGACGCAGCCGAGCCTGGTGTCTTAGGACCCCTTCCGGGTGTACGGGGACCTTCATTTCCAGGAAATGCCGTCGGCAGGTCTGTAAGCTTGTTTGGACGCTGGCGAATACGACGACCTCCGTTGTCTCCTTCTGGGTTAAGTAGCCAAGACATATGGATGTGACTATGTGGGATAGTGGTGGTGGGAGTGAAAAAGAGGAGCGTAATCAAGTGCGAACATTACGCAGTGAAGTACGGGCTGTTATCGCAGCCACCGTGCCACGTGATAGCTCCTGAGCCACGTCGAAACTGGCGGGAGGAGCCACACGGACTTTTTTGAAACACACCCGATTGTATCCGCCAAGATTTGCAGTCCAAGATAATTTAGCAAGCCTACTGTGTTATTAATGATACCGTCCCCTAACTGTATACGAGGGAGATGTAAGGTAAATCGTGTAAGTAGTACAATTGTAGAGAAAATACTGTGAGAAAAGGACGATGATGCAGTGCGAAGCGGAGTTGTACTAATATGGCGAGGGTAGCGATGCGGCGACCAGTCATGTTTGATGGAAACAAGAGTCAGAGTCTGATTAATGCGAATGTAGGAAACCCCCGGGGCGATAAAAAGATGGCGAAGGAAGAGTGTCTTGCAGCAAATGAGGCACGACGGCGACCGGCGGGCAGACCAAGATGTCCAAGAAACAGCGAGCGACAGGGGCATAGAGCATACATGGCCGACGACGACCGGGCGACATAAGCATACAGTGGTAGATGATGGGCATAATAAATGGCAAAACGAACTACTGAAGAGACGCGGCGCACGCGACGCCTCCTCAGCGTTCATTGGCCGGCCGCATCATATGGGCCACTGCACGTTGCGAAACGGTAACGTATGCACCGCCGACTTCCTCAGCCTCGAGACCAGGAGGAACAGAGGGAGTCGTTGAACCTGAGGGCAGCTCGCCCAATGTATCGTCGTCGTCGTGCATGTTGATGTTCAACGCCAAGAAGCGCGGTGTCTTGATAAACTGTGGGATTTCGGAAGGTCAATGAAAGTGTATAGACAGCGTAGATCGTGTGACAAACCTTGGGTACGGAATCTGTAGCCATCAGCCGGAAGACGTGCGTTTGAATGCGCTCGTAAAGCCTGATCATGGACTGCAGCTGAGTTGCGTTGAAGCCGTTCGCTTGTTCAAGCTCCACTCGTCCTTGGAACGCCTTGCCTGTCAGCCCGGTGATGAGGTCGCTGACGTAGACAGACAACTCGCTACGCAGACCGTGGTCGATGTTCAGCTCGCACTGACTGGAGGGCGCCAAATAGGTGTTGTAGATCTGAACTGCGGTCTGAACCAAGGCTTCGTGATGTCTTTCCATCGCGGCTTGGCCAGGAGTAACTCTGGTAGAGCGACCAGAAGGGGCAGCTACGGCACTGGAAGTGATGCTGAACTTCCGGCGGAAGTCCACGACGTCGAGATAGAACGACAGGTTTTCCTCGCAGTAGTTCTGACGCAGGTATTCGCGGAAGAGCTGTCGCAACCGTGGGTCCTCGATGATGTTCTTCAGACGTTCCGTGTTGTTTTCCCTTCGCGACCGCTTCTCACCCTCATTCTTCTCCGTCATGGAGATACGGCGGTGGAGCTTCGTGTCCGCGGAAGCCTTCGGGTCGCTTCCGTTCTCAGGAGACAATGTAACATCATCGGAAGAGCGAGCCATGCTCGAGAGGGCAGTGGTAGAGCTGTTAGGGGAGTTGACATGTTCCGCTTGGTCCCAGCGGGCCATACGGCGACCTTCGTCAGTTATCTTGTAGATGGCCTTGTTCGTGCAACGGAACTCGCCGTGTTGCTAGAAGACAAGTTAGTTCCCATCGCCTCTCAACAATGGAAGCTATGCAACGCACCGCTACCGACGAGTTTGGCCCTCCAGGTGTCCCGCGAACGGTGAAGATGATCGCAGAATCATTGTTCCTCCGCTTGTCGCTGACAAGCGTGATGAGACCGTAGCGAACGAACTGGGCTGCCATCTCTGCTGCTTCTTCCCTTCCGATAACGGATGTGAAGTCGCACAGCCATTCCAGACCCTGGACAGCGGAGAAGCAGTTCTTGTGCGTTGTTGACGGCTTGCCAGCGACACCTTTCTCGGTCACGTCCATGAGAGCAACTCCGTTTGAGCGCTCATTATACTTATCGAAAGCGTTGAGACCTTCGAAGTTTGCTGGGGGATAGTTGGGCTGGCGTCCGACGAACCGACGGAAGACTGCGGTCACGACGCTGGACGAGACAATGATTTCGTCGTCCGCTGACCGTCGTTCCAGATGCAGAAGCTTCATGCAGATCGGTTGCGTCTGGAAGACGCGGATGAGGTTCTCGTCACCGCTCATGCAGTTTTTGCTCATGAATCGTTCCAAGACGTGCAGGCCTTTCGGTGTCAGGGTGTAAACACCACGTTCCTTGAATAAACTTGAGCCGGGGTCGGCAGCGTTTTCTATCAGTCGGGCATCCATAAAGTGCTGGCACATCGCTTTCGCCATCTCTCTCGACATGGAAAATGTGGTTGTTGTGGTTGTTGTCACTATCCTTGAGGGTTCTCGGGGATCCGGTCCACGATTGGATTGCGAAAACTTGAGGTGGTTGAGGTTACGCGCGGCATCATCACTGGGAGCCAGGCGACGCGTTGAGCCAGAGATACGGGAAAAAAGGAGGACAACTCACGTCAGGAAGGAATTAGGGAAATTACGGAAGAACTGCCTGTTTGTCTGGAGGGTCATGGTCGTGATCAATGTAGCGAAGAGGTCGAGCGTATCCTGGGAGGGACACGTTAGAACAACGAATGACCATTGCGGGTTGTCACTCACCTTGAGGAACGGCCGACCCCGCTTCGTCGTCTTCATCAGATGCGACTGCCCAGCTGCGCCGACATCTTGGCTAGCCATGAATTCCACAAAGTACAGGAGCCTGAGTAAACGAAAGAACGAGCAGGAGAGCGGAAATTAGGGAAAGGATGGCTGGTGAACAAGAGGAAGAACAGGCACAGAGGAGAAGAAACGCGGGATGGCCGAAGGGAGTTCAAAGGCAGGGTGAGAACTGCTTACCTAATGTGGCACGTTGTCTCCCTGAAAGAGGAAACAATTTCTCCGGTGGTCGCTTATCGACACGACTGGAGCTAAAATCGCCATCGATCTGATTTACTCGTAATATTTATTCGTTGCTTTTTGCATTGCGCGGGCCCCATGGCAACGCGCCGCCCGCCGTAGCCGTAGACACCGGCGTCGGGGCCGCCCTGCACGGCGTGCGCTCGGAAATATGCGATGGGCGCGGTGTCACAGGAGACTGCCCGCACTCTGCCCGCCCTCTGGCGCCGTCTCAGTATGTGCGTGCGTGCGTGCGTGCGTGCGTAGGCTGTCTGGCATCACGGACGTATTGACCCGCACGCGGGATCAGTGCTGATCTGCAGCGTGTTTGGCCAGCAATTGTTGGCGTTTTACACTCGTTTTGCTGCATTTGCTCAGCGAGTTGCTCGACTGTTCCTCGACTGCTGCTCGCTATCGACAACGTCTGAGCCACGACCCACACGCCATCTCCAGTGTCTCAGAGTGCTGCGCATGCCCCCATCCGGGAGATCGGGGAGGCAAATTAGACCATAACGAGCGAACCGCACAGGGATATCACCGTTCGTTGCGCTGTCTCAGCTGCCGACCAGACCGTTGTCGGTATCACTGATGAAACGCTGTCGGACCTGCGGCATCGGGGCCGTGCTGCATATTCCGCACCCTCGCGCGGACGTCGCCTGCTGCAGCCGTCTGCCCACACATCCTGAGAAAAGATCCGGTCGCGCGGTCGAGGGGCTTGTCTGCCGTGCGTCCATGTCAACAACGTCAACAACTACCAAGTCTGTCGCTAAACCCTGCGACTGGCTGCAATTTTAGCCAGATTTTGACGCGTCTATTGTTCGCAGCCAGGTGCGTTACGAAGGTATTGTGCCGGCAATCAATGCTCACGACAGCATTTGCTACATGTTGACGTCTTCCGGAGTTCTCCTGCATGCCGTAAACCTCGGAGGACGCTGTACCTCCGCCACGCCTGACACCGTCCAGCACATCCCCGGCCCTGACGCCACAAAGCTCCCGGCATCCCGGCATCCCCAACCGGGATCGTGCGACACGGCCGCGTCAACTCCGAGCAGCGACTCCGAGTAACTTGGGTGGCGCTCGTTTTGGCCACCAGGATGGATTTTACCAACATCAGCGTGAGTTCGTTTCCTCCCAACGCGATTCGTAACTGACTACAAATCATCCAGGACCCTGCAGGTGTGCAGGCGCTCCTCGAGCAGTTGCGCTCTTCACAGGCATGGCAGCAGGCGATCACAGCTTCTGCAGTATCTCCTGCCGGTAGGCGTCATGCTATGACCTCGTGTCCGCCTGCCTTGCGAATGCTAACACGACCGTCAGCGACCGCGGAACCTTCCGATGTGGTGTCGTCTGCAGAGGAAACCAGTTCCCAACCAGACGGGCTGACAACATCCGCAACCGTTGCTTCGCTGTTATCGCAACTCCAGGCTGTTTCCAGTCTACCAACCCTAGAAAACACATCGCCTGACGGCAGTTACGACTTGTCTTCATATGTTGAAACTTCCCTGCCATCTGCATCGCAGCCGCCACCCCCTCGTCAGACCGATCTCCGTTCCCTCACCTTCCAGCAGGCACTTCCATATGTTTCCCAGCTGTCTCAGGATCATTACGTTGTGGAGACAGTGCGCAAAGTGAGTGATATGAATCTGTCGTCCCTCGGGCATCAAACCGGGCCAATAAAATCAGATGAAGCAGGAGCAAGCACAGCTTGAGAACAATCTGTGGCAAGAAAGACAATCCATACGACAGAAACACGAGGAACGAGTCAAGATCGCCCGGGTCAAGTAAGGTTGAATCCGTGTCGACGGGCGTTTGCTGACTTCAGCTTTCGCAGGGCTAACCTAATTGGCGCCGGCTTGACGCAGTTCGAGGCAGATGTGCGTTCTCCACATTAAAAGGCTTCCCGCGGTAACAATTGCTGAATCGATCACTTGCCTCGGACGAGCAGAGCATGACCGACAGTTTCCGCCGAGAACTGCACAAGTTCGACTTGGAGCGCGTTCTACCAGCGTGGGATGGACTTCTAGCGAGACAGCAGGCGGCGCTGGAATCCCTTGGGGTTCCTACGATGTATCCCACTTCTTCTGCAGCCGAAACAAAAGTACGTTGCCGTCATTGCGATGCACTAGCCCCTGCAGTGCTTACGCCACATCATGCAGAAGCAGCAGCGGGTACTCCAAGTTCTGGATGGTGCTATCGAGTGAACAATGTGCACTAGCCTTGCCATTAATTTCCAGCACTGCTTGTGGAGACGTTCGGTGAGTCGCGTGACGCTGTGATATGCTCCTAACTCACTTCATCTTGCGCGCAGAGCACCATCAGACAGCATCCGCCTCCCCATTGGCCGTGCCAGCGCAAAATGATCGACAACAGGTCTGCGTCAGATGGGACACCCTTGATGAGGCTGGCTTCTGCATGCAATGCCGATCTCATATGTAGTGCGGCGAGTCGACCAGCCAATAAATTAGTGGACCGAGACCATCGGAAATTCTAAACTCCCGGGACTAGTATTCACATCTACTCTTTTGCATCTCATCTTTCTGTGTGTGTCCGCTAGGTGATGTAGACGTTCGGATGGCATGAAGCACTCATGAAGCAGCTCACACGGCTGGGGCCCCCTTTATTGTAGCCATCATATGAACCGCACCGATCGCAGGCTGCGATAACCTGCAGATCGGGTGCGTTCGGGCGGCGAGCAACTGCCCGGAACATGGGTGTCTCTGAATCGAACCGTGAACTGCTACCGGGTATGCAGACAGGTGCTGCCCGTGCTTGCCGCATTTTTTACCTCTGAACTGCTGCTTGGATGTGGGATCGTCCACTTCCTACCGTAATGACACTTTCCTGACATGTTATGGTGTACGCTTCGCTTGTGGCCTCATTTTTCCAGTGACCCCTCTTGGGTGGGCACAGGCTGGCAAGGAGAGGATATTTTTGCGTTGGCCAGGTACTGCGAGGAACCGGATGCAAAATGTTCGCCAGATCGCGATGAGATGTGAATAGAGCAAAGGCCTGGCCGGGTGACTTACTGGAAAAGGCGAGGGCGGACGCTTAGCGGGCCCTCTGATCGACTCAGCCGGAGGAGCACTCAGACGGAATACAGCCCTAATACGTGCTTATCCGTCTCCTCCTCGACCACGTCCTCCATGCCTCTGGGCTAGCCGTCTGTCTTGTCCAATAATGCCGTTCGTGGACATCGTCGCCAGAGACGACTATGCATCGATTTGGTACTGGACGAACACGTACAATAATAGTGTTGGCATATTCGACCCAGAGAAACCGACCATCGTCCTCCTACACCCGGCCGGTCTGGACTCGTCATGGCTCCAGCCGCAGGTCGAGGATCCGCGGCTGAGTGACTCGTACAACATGATCATGTTCGACACCCGCCTTAGTGGCCAGTCCCAGTCACGCTACACTGGCAAGCTCGACCTCTGGGTCACTGCTGCTGACTTGGCCCAGGCTTTCTACTACCTTCGCCTACCGCCTTCACACATTTTTGCATGCGATGTCTCAGCCGAAGCCGCACTACGCTTCGCGGCCCTGTAGGTGTCTGCTGTCGTGTGCATCACCGGACTGTGAGCACTGAAACATTATTACTGTCACAGGTTTCCCGATCTTGTCTTAAGTCTATCTCTGGTCAATGTTATGAATATCAAAATGTATGTGGCCCACGTTTGTTCTGAGCCCGCTTGACTTAAGTCGTCACAGAATACGGGAGGTAGTCGAGCAGCTGGATGAAATATGCACACTGTGGGCGCGAGCACCTGACCTGGAGACCTTCGAGCTTGGTTGTAAAGACATGATCACCATCTTTGGTGGACCGGTGAGTGGCACGCGTATTTCCTCCAAAAGCGGTATACTAATCTCCTTCGCAGCACGCGCATCCAGACCTGCAGGACGAGGTGCGTGACACCGCTCTCATAATAATCGTCATTAACGAAATATTTTCAGATTGTTGCTTTCTGGGAGACGACCTTCCCTCCATGGCGTCGTGTTAATAGTAGAGCGACTATGAACTTGTGGCTTAATGTGAGTCATTTTCATCGCCCGCGCTGTGCTGCCATGGACTGAAAGATAACAGAGAGCCCCACTCACTGCCGCGGAACTGGCTGCGGTCACAAGCCCTACGTTGATCATACAGGTGTGCAATTCCCTAAGGTTCCGCAGTCTTTACTGCGCCGCTCACCCTTCATTTTAGGCGGATGCTAGTCGCGCCAATCCCATCGACTGTGCAGAACAGCTTCAACGAGACTTGACGGGGGTGGAGGGAGGAGTGAATGTTTTCAAGGTCAAAAGTGCGCCTTCTGCTCCTCCTGTCGCATGCCCTGCTGACCGGTATACTCCAGCTACGGCCGGTTACATTAATATCATCAGTGCTTCTATCGTCAACCAAGTCCTCCGCAAGTTCGTGAACCGTCAAGTACAGCTGAAGAAGCCGTCAGAGCTGCGGCCCGTTAAGGAGACCCTGGCGGAATTCATGGGAGGTGGGCTCGCGCGCCTGGCAGAGTTGCAGGACAATCCAAACATCCTTCTACGCGACCCCTGTTCACCGCTTTCCTTCTCCTTGGTGCCACCGGAGCTGGAAAAGATGCAGATGCAGCTGCTGGAAGAGCACGCAAAAGATCAGCGCAAGGCGTTTTCTCCGCTCGGTCCAGACGGACGACCAATAAGAAAGTCAGTAGTTTTTTCGTGCTACCCCAAAGTCTTGCAATATTGACAACTGGGCCAATTCTCCTCCATTTAGGTTCTCCGAGCGGCATGACCGTAATCACTGGCTGAACACCGGTAACGATGGTTACACGCGCACGGGTCCGTAACATTACACTCATTGCACTTCTATGCTTGTAAATGCTGACATAGTGTACGTTCTAGATTTCGTCAAAAAAGACGTGGAGACAGACAAGAAGCGACGCGTCAAGGTGTTGGAGAAGAGGCTATACGAAACCAGCGGTCGCATCTCGCCACCCAGCCCGCTCGTGGAGGACTCGAACATGCCAGACCTACCACTCTCCAAGCGACGGCAAAAGAATGGTCTTAACCCATCAACGGTTGAGAAGCAGACTGTCCGTGGTTCCATGGCGAAGGTCGTAGCCTCTTCCAACGTAATTCCCCGCGTCCTCATGTAGTTCACCTTGACTTGCATCGCATCGCCAGCCTTGCACATCTACCTATCTATCTTTACTGGCTTAGATTTACTCACTGGATATACTTGTACCCACTTGCTTTTAGTTTTCTTCCTTCATCGTTTCTTGTTTACAATGGCCGTGTCGTGCTTTACGTATATACATGCGGTTGCGCACAGGGTGTGCACCACCGTCGTAATTAGGAACACCACAACACTACGGACGTATCCTTGGGTCTTTATCCGTCATTCTGTTTGAGTGTACATACTATCCTAGGATTGTTCCTTTCATTGTTTTCTACTCAACAACAGATTCTATCGACATTAAAGTGGTCCCGAACCCCTACTTAATATCTATGGCCTATTTATGAAGTGGTAATGTAGTCCATTGAGCAGATGCTTAGGCTACCGTAACGAAAAAAAGGTCTAGCACATCGTACGCGTATAAGTTTGAACCCGACCGCAACCAGAGTCTGTTCGAATCTGACAACCAAGAGTCTGTTCGGACCTACGCCACAACCGATAGTCTCCTCTATGCTGCGCCAGCCTCCATCAAGCCGGCCGTAGGAGTTAACTACAGACTACCCTCAGCGATTTTGGCCTTGTAGTAGCGAACCATCTCTTCAAGACCCATGCGGACGGTCCAGCGGGGCTGCCAGTCGAGAGTTTGCTTGGCGCGAGTAGTGTCGGGACGCCTCTTTTGCGGGTCGTCCGTGGGCATGGGCTTGTATATAATCTTGACACGAGTCGGTTCGATACCGTCTTCTCTCTGCACCTTCTCGACGATCTCACGAACGAGCTCGGCAAATTGGCCGATCGTGAATTCGTCACCGTTGCCAATGTTGACCGGGCGGGTTTCGTCAGAGTTCATCAAGGCGATCAGACCGTCGATAAGGTCGTGGATATATTGGAACGATCGTGTCTGCGTTCCATCGCCATACACTGTCATGTCCTCCCCACGAAGGGCCTGGACAATGAAGTTCGAGACGACACGACCATCGAAGGGATTCACTGCGAGCAGAAAAGAAGAGGTCATTTCACCCTCAGATCAGTAATCTCGAGTTAAACAGAGGAGCTACGCACTGCGGGGACCTGCGGTATGAGATTGCACGTGAATGATACAGCCTATCTCAGAAGCATATCGTACTTACCGTACGTGTTGAAAATGCGGGCGACACGGACATCTACATTGTCTTGGCTGTGGAACCCATAAGTCAGGGTCTCCGCGACACGCTTGCCCTCATCGTAACAGGCACGGGGCCCAATAGGGTTGACGTGACCCCAACTGTCAACAATGATGAGCAGTTCGTTTCCGCGCAGGGTACGTGTAAACTCACTAGTCCTCTGGTTGCGGGTGGACCTCAGGATCTCCGTAGACCTCTGCGGGTAGTGCAAGGTTATTACCATAAACACTAGACGAGATATATAGACATACCCGACGTGCTCGAAATCAAGAACCGCGCTTTGGTACGCTTTGCCAAGCCAAGCATGTTCAATGTACCCATGAATGAGGTCTTGACCGTTTTGACCGGGTTGAATTGATAGTGAGGTGGGGATGCTGGGCAAGCCAAGTGGTAGATCTCTGTGGACATGCGGTCAGAACAAGCGACCTCAGAAGGACGGCACGATGTGCTTACGATCGCACTCAATCATAAATGGCTCAACAACATCATGGCGGACCAGCTCGAAGTTGGGATGACCAACCCAGTGACTGACGGTGGTTTTCGATCCAGTAAAGAAGTTGTCGAGGACCGTCACTTCGTGACCAAGAATCATCAGACGGTCAACGAGATGGGAGCCAACAAATCCGGCTCCTCCGGTGACAAGAATACGCTTGCGCTGAGACGGCGCGAGATGCTTCACAGGCGGAAAACGGGAGAGCGTAGTGTAGGAAATCGAATTGATGTCCGGGTGGTAAATCGATTTCGACAGATAGTCGGTGCTGTCGTCTTCGCCTTCTAGGGTCTTCAAGGAAGATGACGAAGTGCTAGTCTTAACATAGTGCGCCCTCAGGTACAAGGCACGGAGCACATCGACGGGGACCTCGCAGTCGAATCCGAAGCGAGTAAAACCGACAGTAGTGATTTCTCCCCCGTTCTTGTCGAGAGTGCTAATCTGTTATATTACACGTCAGCAACCGTGTAGATTGAACAGGTATACAGTTGGCGGGTATGCCTCGCCGCGGTGAGCCACCATGATCTATAGTGGTCGCGGCATTTCAAGAAACAGGCTAGTCACCTTGTTGGCAGACATTCCCGAGAGATTTCACTTGCAAACCGTAGGAGACGGAGCGGGTGGGCGGGAGATGAGGAGAAAAGGTCAAGGATGTCGAAAACGTTCGAGTCTATTACATTATAGCCCAAAGCGAGGCGCCCAATAGACAGGTCTCTCGAGACTACGGACTTTGCCGCGCCTATCGGCAGATACAGCTGCTCAAAAATTCTGGCTTAGGCGACCAATCAGATCCGACCTACTACTCTCTACCCAGACCAGACTGAACAAGACGCTGCAATAAACTATCAGCAGCATGCCTCGCGCAACAAAACCGTCAGGCAAATCCAGACACGATCCCCTACACGTGCAACTTGGCGAGGATGAGCTCGAGGCAAAATATGGCAAGATCTCCAGGCCTGGCAAACGCAGAAAGTCTGGTGCAAATGAGGATGGTGATGAGACTGGAGAAGTCCGTTGACATTGATCAGTCCTCTGAACCGCATCCTCACTTCACAGTATCTTAGGTCATTTTGGACGCTAAGACCTCGAGGAAGATTTTCGAGCTTGCTAGGGATCAACAAGAGGAGTTAGAGGAAGCAGACGAGGATGAAGACGAGAACGAAGCCTCACAAGGGCTTTCAATACCGCGCGAACAGCTAGCGCAGGATGACGACGACGACGATCTCAGCGAGTATGACGAGGAGGAGATAGAAGAGATTGTACGTCTGTCATCTACAATGATTAATCGCTCCGCTCAGCAGCTTTCAGGAAGTAGATGAAGATGACATGAGAACGCTTGATGCGCTCTTACCTGCTAATGCTGGTGAACGCAAAACATTAGCGGATATCATATTCTCAAAACTGGAAAACGCAGAGCCGGAGAGTACCACCAGCATACGGAAAACACATACAGGTTGGTTCTAGCCACCGCTGCGTTGCACGGAGATTCTGATTAGCAATAGATCCTGGACAAGCTCCAGATCCGGCTGCCGGTCTCAATCCCAAAGTAGTAGAGATGTACACAAAGTAGGCTTCACCGTTCGTTTAGCGTGCCACGTTTCTCATAGATACCTCGGCAGAGTTGGGCTCGTGTTATCGAGATACAAATCCGGTCCTCTACCCAAGCCCTTCAAGATTGTACCGTCGCTACCTGCATGGGCACGCATACTTGCTCTTACCCAACCCGAAAATTGGTCACCTCAAGCATGCCATGCTGCAACACGGATGTTCGTATCACAGATGAAGCCCACCCAAGCACGGGTGTTTCTGGAGGGTGTGCTACTGGGCGCCATTCGGGAGGATATCCGACTGACGAAGGATGGTGTACGAAAACATAAAAACAACAGGAAGCTGAACGTCCACTATTACGAGAGTCTCAAAAGGGCATTGTATAAGCCCGCCGCGTTTTTCAAAGGCATTATCTTTCCGCTGTTACAGGTCCGTGTTGCTAGTTTGCAGGCAATGCAATGCAACTTCTGATCACGATTACTTTCGTAGAGTGGCTGTACGCTACAAGAAGCGGCAATTGTCGCGTCGGTTCTTGCCAAGGTCAAGGTGCCATTATTGCACTCCGCAGCTGCCTTAATTCGCCTCGCAGAGATGGATTACTCAGGTCATTATCTCCGTCCATAGCTACCTTACATACGCTCACAACCTCCGAATAGGCCCAAACTCCTTATTCATCCGCATACTTCTCGACAAGAAGCACGCACTTCCCTACAAAGTGGTTGATGCACTCGTATTCCACTTCATCCGGCTATCTAATACTTATAAGGCCAAGCTTGGAGAAGCAGAGAAACTCCCAGTGCTCTGGCACCAAAGTCTGCTCGTGTTTTGTCAAAGGTACACCTTCTCACCGTCGACAGGTCCTCAATAGCTCACGCTCTTCACAGATATGCATCTGACTTGACACCAGACCAGAAGGATGCGCTGTTAGACGTCGTACGTGCGAACCCCCACCCCCAAATTAGTCCTGAAGTTCGAAGAGAACTCGTCAACTCCGTGGAAAGGGGCGCGCCGCGTTCTGATGCTGACGGAGATATCGATATGACCTGAACTCATTTTGTATCCGCTGCGCCACGCTCTGTATGCCTGTTATTGCCATCCATGTGCTCTGAACATGACGGTTCCATTCGACTGATCTCTAACATGCAATCAAGACAGCAAGCGAATATCGACATCGCGTTATAGCTCCAGAGAAATCGTGACATCGTGATAAGTAGATACACATCATGACTTTGATTTTTTCTTTGTTCGACGACCATCATCCCCTTTTGGGGCGGCCTTGATAGCTCCCATAATGTCTCGTAAGCCGTCAGGTCCCCCATCAGCGGAGACGTTTCTCCGTTTTGTGTCTCCGGCGTCCGAGTTCGTACCAGGAGGAGGGTCCAGAGTGAGCGTTGCAAGCGCAGCTTTCTTCGGCTTCTTCCCGAGCTTCGACTCGAACAGCTGCTCGATCTCGTCATCCGGGCGGGCTTTACGTTTCTTTTTATGCTTTGAAGAAACTTGTTCATTTATCACCGCGGTGTCCTCCACCGTAGATCCATGCGGAACCTGGGAGGCTCCCCCTGCAATCCCGGTTTTGGCGGGATGTGGCATTTTTGTGTCTGCTTGAGAAGCTTTCCATTGCTCCGAGTCTCGCTTGAGGAGGTGTAGATTCAGGTGTCGCAGGAAGAACTTGCCGTAAAATGATCCTGCTAAGGTGCGCTCATGTGGAATAACTGATCGAGCTATCTTCTCCTGTAACAATCACCAGATAAGTCTCGAACGACACAAGGCATGAGATGTATGCGCGGGGCTCACGTACCTTGAGGTACGGATCAGCAAAGGCCCAGCAATTGTCACCAACCCGACTACCAATGCGATCATCGACCAGTGTATGGTAGTGGCCGATGAGATTCATCACAAGCCTTCTCTTGTATTTAAGCGGGACAGTAGAAGACTGAAGAATTGCGTCGAGTACTCGAGAGGACGTCGCGTCTTGAGCCATCGCAATCAGTTCTTCTATAGGTTGGGCAAAAATACTGGAATCTGTATGAGCGTAAGTGACTTATTGAAGACTTATTAACCTACCTGTCGAGCACGACGCTGTTATGGGGGGAGGGCAGTTTCAGCATAGATTGCAGAAGGACTGCACCTTGCGTCCTGACAGCACCCTGCTCTTCGGAAGCCTCTGCCTGACCACGGCGTCTCGGTTGTGCGTTCGGCAACTCTGTCTTCGTCGATGAACCCCGAGAACGCACAAATTCTTCATATTCCTGCACTGGGATCAACAACTTGAGAGCACGACATGACCTGTGCACCAACCTCTGCGGTCATGAGGCGCATGAGACATGGGACGACTGCCTTGCCTTGACCTTCCTGCGTTAATGAAATCCCAGCGGCAGAGCATATCATCTACCGGGCAGAGATCGTGAACAGAAAATTTCATCACGTCGGGTACGACGCACTTCTAGAACCGCTTCTTCGTTGACTGCGAGCGACCCTGCTCGCTCGAGAATAGCCCTGAACACTCCGGTCCGTGACGACTCTACATGACTCAGTTAGGTTCAACGAAGGCGATCAGTGAATGGCTACTGACTGTAAATCTTTACTGCTGCTTCATTCACTTCGCGGCATGCTTCGCCCAATTGCTCTTTCGAGGCACGCTCAAATGCCTTCGCAACTACGAAGTTGGCGACAGGATGGACAGCCAGACGCGACAACTGTCCCTGAAAGTATGTCGACCATACCACAGAAAATATGTCATCACGCAGACGAGCTACCAGAGTCTCCAATAGGTGAGAGGATGTAGGATCACGCAGAAGGGTACCAACGTAGTCTGAGGCAGCGTGTCCCTCAGTTTGATTCTCTCCTACTGGTATGATCAGACCCAAAACAAGCGCGCTTGATTATGCAGGCTTACGAGCATGAGTGATAAGGCCGTCCAATACGCGGTCCGAGAGAGAGTCTGCCTCTAGATACAATTCTTGCGATGTCTCTATTTCCAATAACATCTACCACAAATTTTTTAAGATCAGCCATCTTCATAGATGTATACCATATGCACCTGGAGTAGGGGACTGGCAACCGGACTGGCTGCGAGCGCTCGTACTTCATTCGGACCCAGGACATCCCGTAGAGCAGTAGTAAACTTGTCTGCTCGCGGTCTAAAGTTGCTTGGTACCAATCTTTCCGTCGTAGATGACTGCAGTCTCTTTTCCATCTCAAACACTGAGGTCCTAGAGCCTTGGCGTGCTTTATGGGCTACACTTTTCTTGGACCGGATATTGGACTTGTGGTCCGGTGGAAACAAATCTGGGGCCAGTACGGCTAGTAATGCTCGGAGAACATGGGAAGCAAAGGGGTCCATGACCAATGATGGCAGGTCTGGTAATAGCTCCTTCGAGGTTGTGAACATTTGATCAAAGACTAAAGCGCAACTGTGTGCTCACATCAGATATATCAAGGATTAGGTCTTTCATGAGAAGAAGTTCGCCTTCCCCAACGGTCTGGGAGGCTGGAGGGAGAACGCCCTGGCACTAATTTTCAGATATGAGTATATGAGCCTTTTATGGAACCCGTGGCACCTGCCTCTCGAGCAATTGTATCTGCCGCGACTTCGATAAAAGTCTGACAGACGTGAGACGCAAAACGATGCTTGACCAAAGTTTTGTATCTAACGGGAGATTCAGTTATCCGGGTACACACCTCGGCATTCGCACTCACGAACCCGTCAGCCTATCCATGAAGACTCTGCGTGCAAAGTCGTCCATGGAGTATGCCATGCGTTCTAAGATGTTGGAGCAATCCGGATCTGTTGAAAGTTCTTTCTCTTTCCCCGACATTTCAGTCAGTGCTGCTACAAAAAACAGGCGGCGATCTGAAGTGATATTTGAGTTGTGCAACCTCGTTCTAACTAAACCAACGCTTACCTTCATTCGGATCTGCGTCGCCGTCTTCATTGGACAAATGCCCTTCTTGCCACGCACGTATCTGCACATCCACCGTACGGAAATATGCCTTGACTTCTGCATCAACATACCCAAATGGTGCTTCCGCATTGAACTCTGGCGTTTGCAATTGAGGCACAATCCATGATGGTCCAGCCTGAGGCTGCTCGTCTGCGTGCCCAGTGGTGTGGGTAGCTTCCTCAGGGTTATTATCCGCAGCTTGCTTTTTATGCTTCTTTCCTCTCTTCCTGTTTTCTCGTGGCATTCTAGGGTCAACAAGGTGCTGGAACTTAAGGAGGACAGGCTGATCTAGGAGGCGGCAATGAATACTGAATGACGAAAAAGGGAGGGCGCTTATTCCCGTAAAATCTATGTGACCGTGACCATCAATGCGAAGCTGGATTGGGCAAGTCGAATCTTGATCTTCACGACCATGGCCCCTCGGAATTGCTCCCTTTGCAACAAGGCACGGGCGATCCTAAAGAGACCGAAAACAGGACAGCAGATATGTAAAGAATGCTTCTTTTACGTCTTTGAGACAGAGGTACACAATACCATCGTCGAAGGGAACTTATTCCAGCCTGGAGATCGAGTGGCCATAGGTGCTTCAGGTGGCAAAGGTGTGTTGTGGACAGAGTTATGTCCACTTAGGAATGCTGAGCACAATCTTAGATTCAACTGTCCTGGCTCATGTTATGAAGACATTAAATGAGCGATACCAGTACAGGCTGCATCTATTCTTATTGTCTATTGATGAAGGCATAACCGGGTACCGGGATGACTCGTTAGAAGTACGCATTTTTCCTTCTATTTTTTTTCAATCGCTGCTGCTTAAGTCAGAGTATAGACTGTGAAACGCAATCAACAGCAGTACGACATGCCGTTGAAGATTCTTTCATACAACGAGCTTTACGGCTGGACTATGGATGATATTGTTGCCCAGATCGGAAAGAAGAACAACTGCACGTTCTGCGGCGTATTCCGACGCCAGGCTCTAGATAGAGGAGCAGCTATGCTTGAAGTAGACCATATCGTTACTGGACATAACGCGGACGATATTGCTGAGACGGTTCTCATGAACGGTAGGCCTGTGCATTCCTCGTGTGCTCGGAAATTGAACTCTTCTCCAAGTCATGCGCGGAGACATCGCGCGTCTGGGCCGCTGCACAGCCATATGCACCCAAGGGGAGGACACCATCAAGCGATCGAAGCCATTCAAATACGCATATGAGAAGGAGATCGTCATGTAAGATGTCATATACCTACGCCTGAGAAAAAACCTAAACCGCGCTAGGTATGCGTACTTCAAAAAATTGGACTACTTCTCGACAGAGTGTATCTATTCTCCCGATGCGTACCGAGGGCATGCACGCTCCTTCCTGAAGGACCTGGAAGCATCTCGCCCGAGCGCTATTATCGACATTATACACTCCGGGGAAGCATTCGAAGTCAAAGATGAAGTTAAAGCTACACAGAAGACCCAGCGTGCGTTTTACATAATGAGATCCCCACCATACGGATTCTTACCATGATCTAGAAACGTGTCGGCGGTGCGGTTATATGTCGAGCAATGATCTGTGTAAGGCCTGTACGCTATTGGAGAGTTTGGAAAGAGGGGTGGCGGCGATCGCGGTCGTGAGTGGTTGGATATTGCTGTTCGTTCTAGGTTCTGATCGTCTCTCTAAGACGGACCGAGCCCGCAAGAAATTGGATGTCGAAGATGAGACCCCAGTGGGCAACCTACGGACTATCCCATATTTCCAAATGCCTACGCCCAAACGCGTCAGCTAGGTAAATTTTCCGAGGTGACGGCTAGATAGAGCAATATTAATTCTACTGTGCTTTGACGCTCCTACTTATCGCACATTTTAGATTATTCTGGCAAGACAGATAATATTTTAGCAACGTAAACCGACAGAGAGTGAGGATAGAAGTCACGTCGTATCATCTACCCGAGGTTACTACAGGTGTTTGGAGTGGGATAGCTCGTAGCTGCTGAGTGAACGAGGAGTTGTTAAAAGAATCATTCGCTAGTATAGCAGTCATACAGTCCAAAATAATTAAGATAGGGAAGGTAATGGGAAGAGGTGAAGTGCGCGTATGGTGGCATTAACATAAGCAACGTATTTACGGTGGGATAACGCACAAGGAAAGTGTAGTGAAACAGCAGACTACAGCGATATAGATCGGTGCTCACGGAGGTAACTAACTTCAGAAGGCGGTAGCTTGATTGACAAACAGTGGTAAGAAAAGCAGCAATGAACTAGTAGGGTGTAGAGTTGACCTGCAGCAGATGCAGCCCGTCGACGAGAATGGCACAGTCCACCTCCGACACACCCTGGCCAAGCTGAAGCTGGGGTCGGTCAATGGTAGCATCCTTGAATTTCAGGATGATAATAGAGAATTCATCCGAGTAAACAATGCCAATGACACACCGGTGTAGAGAAAGTCCTGAACGCGCAGCATACAAGGCTGTGAGCTGATTCAACTCTTCACCGTACTTCCTCTCACTTGGGCTTCACATGACTCACAGGAAAAGGGTTTTGTTGACAGCCTCTACTTAGTGGAGATACGAAGCGATCAGCCTGTGATATCATACTTACGGGAATCTCCAACGTGCGCAGCCAGCTAGACGAATCACGACCGCATGTATGCCATGGGTCTCTCTTCCACATATCTCAGGTTAGGACATATTCCTACACAATATTTGTGAGTTCAGAACATGCATTGTGTACACACAAACTGGCGGTGGTATATATTCGGCGTGAAGGTTGTACGAAAAAATCCTATTCATGCATTCTTAACCGTTAACAATGACACTGTATGTGCCTTAACGAAGGAAGTGGTCGCGATATATGTTTGCCAGGAGCATCGTATAGCAGGATGCTTGGACGGATTAAGCCCCATATTACGCATGTGTAGTTGAGTACCAGATTAGATCATATCGATAGTGGAAGCGGAGAATAGTAATCATCGAGACTCGCTGTGTGGGCCACCACCGTTGACATGATGCGGCTATCGCTGCAGGGTAGAAAACGACTGGTATAGGCCTTCGCACTTCTCCAATAAGTAGTCCGCCTCTTCTTCATGTTCGGCCCAATCGAAGACAGGCATCACGCCAACGTAGGCCCGTCCTCTGCGATCGGTCTGTGTACCAAACTTGATAGGAACAATGTCGCCTTCTAGCTCGGCGGCCCTGGACTTCTCGGCACTCTCAACACCACCGTCGTACAGTTCCATGTTCGGTAGGCTAGCATCCCAAAGAGTCCTTGAAGACCCGGTTGTCGAGTGAGCATACGCAAAGCCAAGCAGACTGGTGGGAATGACGACAATCGCCGCCAATGCAATGTGGACAACAGATGCGGCGGCTATAATTGGGTCAATGGGATGATGCGGCGAACCTAGCAGACGAGCCTAGGGCGACTCAGTGGGCGACAGGGTGAAAAGAGGAAGCACGACATACTACGTAGAAGGCCAGAATCTTGCAGATATCCGTCACATAGGACACCATACCCCTAGTCATTTCACTGTGCGAAACGCCGGGATGTGCGATCATATGTCGTATTACGTCGCCTTCACCGCCCTGTTGACGGCTTATTTTGTCTAGCTTGCCAGCCACGAGATCAATCTGGTATTTTGAGGCTTCGTACGCGTGATCGGTTTTTACGAGTTGCCAATCGTCGCGGTCATACCAGCGAGGCTGGCTCTCTAGGGATGAAGTCCATATCACCCGAGATGGCTGGTCGCAAAGAGAGGCATAGGCTAACAGCAGAGGACGCAGCCGTCGATACTACGCCATAAAGGTTTCAATATAACTTCACCACAACACTGGGATACATACCAGAATATAATGCCCGAACAAGTTACCCTGCCACGTAGCCCCCAGCCCGTCATTACTCATGATTCCGGTGCTTTGTAGCTTGAAAGGCGGCAATGTGACTGTCCAACAAAAGCCTCGCTTGAAGGTCGAGCGTACGGCGGCCCATCTATCTATGCCAGTCCAGAACGCAGCCCCAGCATTGCAGATTAGGTGGGAGACGTAAGAATACCTTTTAACAAGAGAAGTCAGGTATTGCTCTATGGAAACTACAGAGACGCACTTTTTACTGAGCTCTTCAGTAAATCTGAAGGTTGAATTCACGTCCAGCATGTCTAAATGATGATAATTTATCTCGACGTTCTTCCGAAAGCGTTCCGCGTGTCCGTCGTATCCTGGTAGAGCCTTTTGCTCGGCAACGAGGCTGTCCAGCAGGGCGATAAGTTTACTACGTGCTGCCAAGGCCCTTGCTTCGCTCCGACACGCCATGATCAAGGTCAAGCCGTCATAGTGTTCTTGGAGGGAATCTACAGAGGTCGTACCCAGAGGCTGGAATTGCGGCAGAGCATCTGTCGGGTTCTTCTGGGTGAGCTGTACGAGCAAACGTTGGCTAATGCCGAAGCCAACTCCACTTCAGACAGAGGATGTTCATACAACACTTAGCAGATCATGAGCGACGCGACGTACCTGTTCGCCCCCGTCAGAACGATGATAGGTCGAGGTGCCGCCATAACTCGCGAACCTACTTGATGGACGCTGGCTGCAAGACACAGTAGGATGAGGAGCGGAACTTTTGGACGCGTGAAAGACAGCACGGCGTTCTGTCTTTACATAACGAAATCGTGTGAGTGCCATCGTACGACGCATTGCGTCGCGTCCATCGACGCCCCGAACAATTCACGTCACGTGACGCTGTCTCAGTCTAAATACATGGCTGGAGGTGCTTTTCGTGCTTTAGGCTTTGTGTACCAAGACAGATAGGCGCAGACTAGCATCCATAAGGATCCATATGTCGATCAGCCAGGTAAAGAGTATCAACAATGCATTACATATGACTAAGATGGAAACAAAAGGCACAAAAACGGAGAGGAATATATGACAGTACTATGCTTCAGATTTTCTACGCTTCTTCTTTGATGAATCAACCGGTTCGCCCGCTCCTGCTGCCGCTGCGGCCTTGGCTTCTTTCTTGGCCTTTTTCCTCGCCTTGCGTTCCTCCTCCGTCTCGCCTGTTTCCTTTGACTTCTTCGCCTCACCGTCGGCGCCACTCGAGCTACGTTTCCTCTTCTTCTCGCTCTCCTCCTCGTTCTCGTCCACATCCATCTTGTCCTCATCATCTGACTTCTCCTCCTTGACTGTCTTCTTCTTCGCCTTCTTCTCCTCTTTCGCCTTCTTCTTCTCGGCCTTAACATCGAGTGTGGCTTTGACTGCAGCTTCTAACGGGTCGCGCTGGGTGGAAACCAAGTCGACGGCATCAGCGGCGGTGTTATAGGTTGCTGTCTCCCCGGTCATCGAGAATCGCTGCTGTTTCTTGCCGTTGCGAGCAGCTCGCACACCGGAAGCATCACCTCCCTCCTCCAGGGAACGTAACCGCGCCTCGAGTTTGGCTCGGTTCTCGATACCTATCGACGGCGCCATAGGCTCAGACTTGCCGTCCGAGTCTGTCAGTGCATCGACACGTATTGAAAGTGCGGCTTTGGTTGCTACCATACGGGCCATCTGATATACACATGTTAATGTCTGACGCGAGTATGACGGTGTCTGTTACGTACCTTGCCCTTCAATTTTGGTGGTGCTTGTCCGATGAGCGAAGCCTGACGTCAAGGTTAGCTGTATGATGAAAGAAGGGCCAAGAATCCAACGTACGTGATAGATAAGTCCATACTTCGGTGTGTCGTGCTTTGTCTTCAAGGCACGGAACAGCGCCTTCTCCGCTCCTAGGATTTGCACAGTACTAGCAGGGTGTTTGGCAAGACTGAGCAGGCTGCCTGCGTGACTGATGAGTCGTGCTCCAACAAGCTCGCCGACCAGAGCCGTCAGGTTAGGTGCAATAGCATTCATACGGTTGCGAAGGTACTCCGCTAGTTGGGTGCGGTATGCTGTGATAGCAATGACCTGGTCGCAAAGAGAATGTATATGGGCAATATCGGTGTCGGAGATTTCGGTACCCATAGAGATCTCGGCGGCAGCTTTTACAGTGGCCTCGAGGTCTTCGGGAAGGATGGAAGAAAAGTCGGTAGAGGAGGCATTTGTTCGGAAGCCTACAAAAACGCATGGTGAGCTTATGGGGAAGGGTTCGTGTTGCTTAACGTACCCATAGCTTTGATGACCTTCGCGTACGCCAGGTTATCGACAATTATTTTGCCCATTTCTGGGAAGTGCCAGCCATACCATTCCTATGAGCAGTCAGCACAGGCAGCACTTGTATCTCATCCTCTGGACTCACTTTTACTCTCATTGCATAGATGTTGATCTCCTTGTCAAGATCGTCCAGCAGCGCTACAGCCTGTACAACCATGGTATCGACCTTGTCGGGAGAGAACTTCATCTTGAAGCTGCATTTTTATCAGAAAGACGCCAAGATGACATGTACGTTGAGCTCACCGTGAAAGCGAATGGCTCAGACCCAGGCTCATAGTTGCCAAATCCTTCGGGTCAAGACCATCCAGAAGAGTCGCAAGTTGCTCGCGTATCCCGCGGAACATGTCACGGTAAAGACCCTCAATGTTGTCGGAAACGACATTGATGCCCAGCTTCTTGCTTATAGAATTGCCTGCATGGATCGGTCAATTGACACTCGGTGTGAGAGCAAAGGGAGGGCTGACCGAGCTTGTTGTCCGCAACTATCAGTTGCTCTTTTCCCTTGCCTTTTCCGACAACCTCTTCCGACAGGAACTGCTTCAAACCCTTCCCCAATTTGCCTTCTTGCAAGGCGGTTATTTCCTCCACAGCAGTGGCGGTTGATGTAAATCGGTGAAGCGACTTCAACTTCAAGCTATAGGGAGGAAGGCATATTCACTTTAATATTTGAATTGTACAATACTCAATGAATGTACTCACAATTGGTTTGCTTTCTCTGGTGTCTCGAACTCTTGCCATACATCTTCATCTGTGGCTTTTGCAGTGTTCGTGACCTTGAAGAGACAGTATCCCAGCGATGTCTCGTATAGCACCAACATTTTGAACCAGTTCGGGCGAGTCAAATGAGTATGATATGAAGAGGTATGAAGATCGAATGAGGCACCGAATGCACGTTTTCACCGTCGTGCTCGAGCTCGTCTTTGGGCGGCACGGTGCTGTCTAGGAAATTTTGAGTTCGTGAGTTTCTGGATGAGCGTGGGAAGAACGGCTGTTTTTGGCTTGCCACTACCCGCCGGCGCGGATCTGCCGGGCAGAGATAGCAATTATCACGACGCAACCACCACACACTCCGGGTGAACTTGTTTTGCGGCCGTCATGCCATCCCGTGCGAGTGAACATTCGTCTCACCTTGCGCGCACTTCGTCTTAACCATGGTGCTCCTCAGGTTACTTGCCTGCGTGAGTCTCGCCTCGTGCGCAGTGGCGCAACTTGGGCTCTACAAGAACGTATATGCTGCAGACACACAGCCAATCAGCTATGGGCTTGACCCTTCACGCGACTTCGCCAGGATGCACTTATCGAACCTGTCTACAAGTGAACACTTCACGACATTAAACCATCCTCGGTTCCCAGCGCACCAAGTCCGCGTCAAGAAATCCAGCTTCTGCGACCCTACAGTGAAGTATGCACGTCATAACTTGAGGATATATAATATGTACTGAGATGGCATGTTGTTTAGCGTGTACACTGGTTACTTGGATGTCGACGGCGGTGCTAAACATATGTTTTTCTATTTCTTCGAAAGCCGAAGAGATCCTGCAAAAGGTGAACAAGTGCTCTATCGAAACGTTTACCGCAGCTGACCATCTGTCAGACGATGTCATGATGTGGATCAACGGAGGTGAAGCGAATACCAGATCTTGTCGGTGAATGCATTGACAAGATACATTCCCCTTTTGATAGGTCCTGGTTGCTCGTCGTCCATGGGTTTGCTTATGGAATTGGGCCCGTGCAGTATCGACATGAAGAATATCTCATCGAATGGCACCGTGTGGAATCCGTACTCTTGGAACAACGAAGCAAATATATTCTTCCTCGATCAGCCGTAAGTGCCCGTTATATGCGCCCGAGAGTGAGAGTATTCAAAATTCGTAGAGTTGGTGTTGGATATTCATACGCGGACTTCGGCGAGACAGTCGAGACGACCGAGGACGCCGCGAGGAACGTACACGCTTTCATCAGCATCTTCTTTGAGACATTCCCACAATTCAGCGGACGACCCCTCCACCTCTCAGGTGAATCATACGGTGTGAGTGTTGAACATAGCTTACGATGTGCTGACTGACATATTCTCGTAGGGTCGCTACCTACCTGCCTTCGCCAGTTACATCTATGATCAGAACCAAGTCGCAGTAGCCGCCGGTTTGCCAACTATCAACCTGGCCAGCGTTCTGATTGGCAACGGTATTACGGATATATCGACGTAAGCTAACACACACACACACAAGATAGGGAATGCTCTGATCAACTCATGCGTGCATAGATTGTATGAAGGCAGGTACGACATCGAATGTGGAACGGCAGCGTTGGACGTTCCGTTCCAGTACATCAGTACTTGCGTTCGGATGAAGAGAGCTGTGAGTGTTCCAGATATGCTCACGGAGCCGCTTTCCATCATCTGATCAGATACCCCTTCCGCGCTAGTTGCCTAGGTGTAATGAAGCGATGCGTAAGTCTTGTGTCGATCGGTTCGACTCAATCGACTGTAGGGCTGCCGTTGCCTTTTGCGACGCGGAGCTCAGCACTGGATATTGGGCAAGCGGTACGGTAGTCTCTGCCTGTGTCAACTCGACGCCAATTGACAGTGCTATGCGATAGGGCGAAACGTCTATGACATATCAAAAGTCAGTACAGCCGCATAACGTACAGATGTATATCATGGCTAACCTTGATTGACCAGATGTGTGTGGGCGATTCATTGTGCTACCTGGAGAACTCTGCCATCGCAGACTTCCTCAACAAGCCTGAAACTCGAGAGCTATTAGGAGTTGAATCTCCGAACAACTTCACTGCTTGCAGTCGCGATGTCGGTGGTGGCTTCTCAGCGCACATGGACAAATACGCCGTGCCCTCGCAATTCTATGTATCTGGGTTACTCGAGCGAGGCGTCCCTATACTCATATACGCAGGAACGTATGATTGGCAATGCAACTGGGTCGCGAATAAGCTATGGGTGGACAAGTTGGAATGGACTGGGAGCGAGGGGTACGCGGCGCAAGACTGGCGGGATTGGGGCGTCGATGGCCAGAAAGCGGGAGAAACGAAGTCGTCAGGCGTGCTTACGTTTGCCACGATTCGTGGTGCGGGACACATGGGTGAGTCGCAGTACCATGGAAATGATGGCGGTTTGGCCGACTGATGAACGCTACGGCACAGTCCCCCATGATAAACCAGCAGAGTCGTTTGCAATGGTGTCGCGATGGCTGGCGCGGCAGGCGTTGTGAACATCTCCTGAAGTTTGAACATCTGATACTGTCACAGACTGTCACTTCCCGTGGTCGCTTTCACTGGTGATGCTGTATCAGCAGTACACCCTATCAGGAGTTGTGATGAAATGCAGTGCACCCCCACTGCGCGAGTTAGCCGTAGCATAATATCCGAGCGCAGCCTGGGTCGAGAGGCCGCTTTTACTGAGCGATAAACGTGAGAGATGTGAGACGGTCGTCCAGTGAGAAGCGTTGTATGGAAAGCTCGATGGATATGTTGCAATCGCAGGACCGGCGGTTTGGGTATGTGTAGAGTAACCATGGAAATCACCAAATTTGATTGCGACCGGTGTCCCCGAGTACGGCCCCATCAGTTGCAATGATTGGATGAGCGAAAGGTATAAGTGGTCGCCACGGGCACTGTTCCATCTCACCCCCTCCTTCGTTCTCCGCCTCCTTTTCTCTTCTCTCTTCTTGGTCAGTGTGCACGTCTGCTGCTGTGCCTCCATCGAGCTGACCTCCCGCACAGGTACTTTTGGGCTGCCCGGTCGCGCCCTGGACATTCCTTTCGTTCAAGCTTTCCTACGAATCCAGCAGGTCTCTCTTTGCTTCGACAGCATTATATTTCAGGTTCACCATGCGTTTCGCTGCACCCGTCCTCACCGCCCTAGTGGCGTCCGTGCTTATCTCTGCTGCCCCCGTTAAGCGTCAAGCAAGCAGTAACGACAAACTGGTCCTTCGTGCGTGGCTGATATGCATCAAAGATGGTTGTAGGCTGTGACACTTACCCGACTTGCTAGAATTCGCGCATGTCCTAGAGCAGCTGGAAACTCAGTTCTACAGTGAGGCTTTGGCGAAGTTCACCGCGCCGGATTTCAACGCCGCCGGCTTCAGTGACGCAAACGTCCCCGTTCAACAGTTCGTGGCTATCCAAGCAGACGAGGCTACTCACACAGTCGTTCTCGAGGTACGAAAATGCATATTGATTTGTCTGTGTGTATGCTGACCTGGTTCATTAGCAAACCCTCCTTGCAGTCGGCGCGCAGCCCATAACGGGGTGCCAGTTCAACTTCGACTCGGTATTGACAAGCGTTTCTGCAATGGCACCGGTGGCACGGCTTGTCGAGAACCTTGGAGTTGGTGCCTACCTTGGCGCTGCACATCTCTTGGATGACGCTGCCCTCTTGACCGCGGCAGCCTCGATTGCGACCGTTGAAGCCCGTCACCAGACCGTCCTTAACCTCCTGAACGGAGGCAGTGCAATCCCGCAGGCGTTCGATATTCCGTTCTCGCCTTCGCAGGTCCTTGCCATTGCCAGCCCATTCATCTCAGGATGCGATCTTGGAATCCCAGGTAAGATACTCTCCTACCGCCCACCTCGTATTTACAACGACTGACTTCGTGCTCAGCCAACCCGACCTTGAGCATCACTAACACCGGTTCCGTTGGTCCCGGAACGTCCTTGACTTTCTCGTCTGCCGCTCTCAACGGATCCGTCCCAGACTCGGTACGTTTACTCCTCATTGTCGTTGTAAACATCGCTAATATTTGTGCAGAGCATGTTCTGTCAAATGCTTGTCGGTGGTGCTCCTGGCGCGATTGTCTTGCCGTTCAGCCAGTGTGTCGTTCCTTCCGGCATCAATGGTCCAGTTGCGATCACTATCACGAAGGATGACCAGCCTCTGTCCCTCGACCCGATCGTTGACCCTGGCAACCTCATTGCTGGACCTACCATGGCTTTCATCGACACCGTTACCGACTCCCTTGCGTCTACCTCTCGCTCCGGTTCCGGTTCCAGCGGTTCCAGTGGATCGTCGTCCAGCGGTTCCAGCGGTTCGTCGTCCTCCTCATCCGCATCGTCCGACCAGTCGACCGCTACGACGACGAGTGCGGCCACTGCTACGCAAACAGACTCCGGCGCTTCGAGCGCACAAACGTCTGCTGCGTCCCAGACCGACGGCCTCACTACCACCATTACTCCCGGTGAGGCAAGCTCGATTATCTCCAGTGTTTCCGCTGCCTCTGCAACTGCGAGTGCGTCCCCGAGCGCAGGTGGTAACAACGCTGCGCAGGGTGCGACATCTCTCGTCGACTTCCCTGGAGGCCCCAACAACTACAAGGGCCCCGTCTCTAACGGTACGCTCGAGGTTCTTGGCTGGAAAGCGATCCCCAAGCCTCAATAGGCTACGCTCGAATGCTTGACGCTGTCGGACTCTTCTACGCTTTGCACGGACGTCAAAAAGGTCTAGATGATCTTTTATACTTGTACCAGCGGACATTTAGGTGCTTTTTAATGCGGATGCATTTGGTGATTTCCCTCCCCTAGGCCATATCTCACGCGATACCTAGTTCTTTTTGCTGTCTACTTCCATCCCGGAGATTCTCTGCTGTATCTCGACACCCTGTTCGTTGTGACTTTTTTGTACCACATGAGAGAGAATGGAGAATACATTGGAGATGGAACATGTTAGTTGCTAAGACATTATATTCAGCTGAGGGAAAGGTAATGTACATATGAGTAACCCGCTCTAGTGCCCGTACTATACATAGTCATGCTAGGCAAATCCAAGGAATATTTCTGGTATACAAGAGTCTAATCACTCTCATCGCTCGTCGTGTCATCGTCAGAGTCATCGTCGTCTCCGACGAACTGCCCTGCGAGTGCGTTCAGACTGAGAATCGGACCAGAAAACTGTGGTGGCTCTGGTTGCTCCGGCTCCGGCTCGTCGTCTTCGCCCTCGAGATGAGCCTCTAGCTCCCGCTGCAACTCATTCTCGTCTATCTCAATAACATCATACTCATCCTCGTCCTCATCCTCTTCCTCCATTGTCAATGTGTCGTCCAGATGAGTCGTTGATTCAGGTGTATCGTGATGAGGGGGAGGCGTAGGTATGATTTCCTCCATGGTGATCTGTCGCACTGGAGGCTCTGGCGACTTCTTGGGGGACGCAGCCACTTGAGGAACAGGGTCCCAGTCTTCATTTTCAGAATCATCTCCTGGAAGCACAGGCATTGTGGATGAGGGGTGAGACGGCCCTGGTAAATCAAGAGAGAATGATGATCCTTCGGCCCCCGGGAACGCCAGCGCAGCAGGCTCCTTCTTCTTTGGTGGCTCTTTCTTCGGAGCAGGACGTGCGGGGGCTAACTTTGGTGGAGGCGATGGCCTCGCTTTCTTTGCTGCAGGCGGCTGAGCAGGAATGTCCTGAGGTAGTTCACGCTTCTTACTTGGGGAAGCCTTGGTCGGTTTGCGACCAGACTCCGGTGCCAACGCAGTTGTGACTGGTCTCGGAGGGAGAGGATGATTTGGCGGAGCAGGTGCAGAGAGTTGTGGAGAAGTGGCTGACGTAGAAGCCGAAGTCATCGGAGATGCAGCCTTGTTCGCGCGAATGGCGGCAGCTGCTGCTGCTAGACTCTTCCCCTGTTTAGGTTTGGGTACAGCTTTAGCTGAAGTAATGGTAGATATCTTGGTAGATGGCGGCGGCGAGTCTTTGATTTCTCCTTCACTTTCTTCTTCCTCTTCCTTCTTGACAGCGATCGGGGGAGTCGCGAGGACCTTTGTCTTCTTCGTGAAGGATAACTTCTCTTTCTTTGGAGGTACAACCTCCTTCTGAAGTTTCTTCGGGGGTTCTGGAGGTAGCACTCCCGCGAAGTCCTCATCAAGCTCGCCAACGGCATCTTCATCTCCTGAGAGATCAGCCTCAAGCTGATCAGCGGCAGTCTGGATACGCCTCTTTGAGACAGTCTGTGCGAGAGGCGCATTTGACGAAGACGTAGAAGTAGACGTGGATGGACGGGAAGACGGAAGGGCTAGTGTTACAGCAGATCTGAGTGTAAGCGACAGCACTTCGTGCCAAGGCGTATGAACGTACGTGAACCGGGATGCTTTGGGGCCCGAGTAATCTTGCGGTCATACGTTAGGTTGACATACGAGTCCAACTTCTCCAGCGTAAAAGACTACAGAAATTCAGATTACAGTAGTATAACAGGTGCAAACATAGACGCACCCCGAGCTCCTCGTCATATATGAGGACGCACTCCACTTCCTTCGCAACGGTTTCGGCACCTGCAAAGATGTGCGCGCCCTCTTCGGTCTGGAGAGTGCATGTTATAACGTGACGCAATAGCAGGGTGTTTAGAGCATACCTGGGAGTTGGCTCGTTCTACAGTAACACTGGTCACATCCTTTCCCTTGCGTACTTCTATTGTCCCAGGCTTCGCCGAATCGACCGACGGAGGAATGAAGTTATCTGTGGCGGGAAGGTTTTGAGATTTCACTGTATGCGAGACAAGGGAACATGGTTGGAAGTTTACGAACAGCGTAGCGAATAGAAATCTGGTTCGGGGAACTTGCTCTTCTGTAGTGGCTCACCCTTTCGAGTCTTGATTACTCGACTAAGTGACTTGCCAACCTTCGCTGTGTATCTGCCTGCGGTAGGCATCCACGCATTAGATTGTACACTGGCCATCTCAAATGGCACTGCTGTGAGGAGATAGAACAGATGGTATGGTGGTGGTGGTGGAGAGAAACGGGGATGGCCAAGTAACAAATGAGCCGCCTCTGCATTCGGGGGCTGCCTATTGGGCGCTTTGGCCATAGCAGGCCACTATGGACTGGGTGTCAATCTTCTGGGCCAAACGCGGATGTCCAAGCACAGCGATACATTGGCAGGCTACAGCCATAGCTACAAGAAACTGATGTACATATATGAAAAATACATGCATACTCCCATAATCCTCATACACCCGCAGTAAGCTCCTTATGACACGGACACTCCTATCAAAGACTGCAAAGCCAGTGATACCTTGCGGTACTGGAATGCATTCAGACCCATGTCCTCCCTCAAAAACACAGATTGAACCTGTATGGGAAATTCCGCAACTGTGCGCAGTGCTGATGAATCACAGACACCGCTACGTTCAAATAGAGGGAGTAGCTCCTCGATACTGGGGCATAACGCACGGAGCAAGTATCCGAGTTCTTCCAAGTCGGCCGCCATGGCAGCTACTTTCCTAGGCATCACTACGTGACGCCGCTTTTCTTGGGAGACTGTGACCGGTACACATCGTTCCTGTGCTCAAGGAATAGGTGAGTATGAGTATGTATGCAGACGAATACACAGACCTGCTGGGCAGAGGCCTGCACATGATTACTATCGTCTCCGCTTGGTGGACTTTGATCTTCAGTTGGCAGGCGTTGATCTTGCGTGAAGGGAACATAGCCTTTGGACAATGGTACAGCCCTTTTGTTGCTCATCAGCGGTGACTTGTGCGACATGGTTGGCCGGGAGTCTCTGTACAGATTTACATCGCTTGAGGCCTTTCTGATAGCGTTGGCCCTGCACTGGGGATTCGCGCGAAGTCTTTGGAAGTATTCTTGGACATAAAAGCGAACCGGCCAGTATCCATCATACCTCCCAAAGATGGGCTCTACCCGACACACCTGGTGCCATTTGTTAGAAACCATGGAACTGGACCATCGTGCGTATTTTCCGTACCTGTCGGAGAAATGATGACCATCGCATTGGGTCCTGCTCATCGACATCTACGTCAACATCGAGCATGGTGAGAGCGAGATGACGAAGGGGAGCCTGCGTGCAAATCACTCAACAAATGTGTTTGTCTTACTGCAGTTGCATGCTAACGCACCGTGATTTTCATGTAGCGCGCCCTAGTAAGTCCCATGGCTTCAGAGCTGCATCGCCCTCGACGAAGATCGGGGTCCTCTAAAATCAGACTCTGTGTGCTGATAACAGAAGGCTTCAGCGTGCTAGGAGAAGAGAAATACATCTGTGCAACCACAGGCAGGTGGGGGGTAGAGGGAGAGCCTTATACACTCAGCGTGAGGGGAACGCTGCATGCCGTCCGATTGTCTATATGCGAGATCCGAAGAATGATAACACGCATTCTTTAGACTGGGACCGTGTACGTTGCCGAAGTCAAGTTGCCCGTGCGGACATTGAGTACTAATGCCGGTGAGAACTTGTACTGACCTGTGTTGCCTAAACGGGACACGGCGTACGCGTCGAGTGAATTGGAACGCGTCAGTCTAGTCGCCTTGCTTTATACCTGTGCCTCGCGTTCATCTCCTGCAAACCCTCATCTTACAATGGTATGCTCTCATTGTGTAGCTGGACTTGCTATGCTCACAATAGCTCCTAGTTCCGTAATACGTATGATTCCGATAACACAGTCTTCTCACCGCAAGGCCGGCTTCACCAGGTCGAGTACGCGCTGGAGGCCGTGAAGCAGGGATCTGCAGCGGTTGGACTAAGGTCAAAGACCCACGCGATTCTGCTAGCTCTTAAGGTGTGTATCACCATACGATCAGAGGACACGAGGTAGCTGAACATGTTCCGCCTGTGGCTACAGCGGTCAACCGGCGAACTCGCTTCTTACCAGCAGAAGATGTACCGTATTGACGACCATGTAGGAATTGCTATTGCAGGTTTAACGTCAGATGCACGAGTCCTTAGGTGCGCACGTTATTCTGGCTGATGATCAGCTGGGCAGTGGTGCTTACGACTCTTACAGCAATTTCATGCGTCAACAAGCAATGTCATCTCGAATGATGTTCAACCGCCCCATCCCTGTCAACCGGCTAGTCTCCTCCATCGCGGATAGTACGTATATTTAGCGTATCTCGCGCTATCTGTTTACATGTATTGGGGGATCCAGAGGCGCAAGTCAACACCCAAGAGTATGGAAGGCGACCATACGGTGTAGGATTCCTTGTAATCGGTGGCGACAAGACCGGCCCGCACCTCTACGAATTCTCCCCGTCAGGAAATTCTTATGAATACTACGCGATGTCAATCGGTGCTCGCAGCCAGAGTGCCAAGACCTACCTTGAGAAACATTATGAAAGCTTCACAGACTGTACGTTAGGGTTTGTCACGTCCGGACTCTGGTTCGACTGATGCGAGACGGACCTCCTTCGCACTTATCACACATAGGCACACTGGAGGAGCTCATCCGTCATGGCCTTCACGCCCTCCGTGAAACGCTTCAGCAGGACAAAGAGCTCACGGTCAACAATACCTCAATAGGCATCATCGGTCCGGCTGATGTACAGGAGAAGTCTGTGCCTTCAGAGGGCCCGTTCCGAATCCTTGAAGGCGATGCTATAGAGCCATACTTGAAGAACATGATCCCGAAGGAGTCGGCAGAGGTAGCGGCTCCTACAGCGACAACGGGCGAAGCAGACGAGGCGGCGGCACCTGGAACATCTGCAGCAGCTGGTGACGAGGATGTCCAGATGGCCGAGTAGATAACAAATGCTTTGTATCTCTTCATTCAAATTGTATTCTGCAGCATGACTGTTTTCGTACTAGATAATTTGTATTGGAGAGGGGATTCTCTGACATATACTCGTCTGAGAGTGATTATGAAGATCTATGGTAATTGTGAATACGTCCGCGAGCACAATCTCTCAGTCACCATACGCTGTCTATCTTGTAGTTTGCATATGGGATGCTGCCCGCCGCCAGGCCTGTGCAGCCGCACCCGGCCGTCTAAGAGTTACTAACAGATGCACCATGGTGGTAAGAAGCGCAACGCTGCCAGCTTGATGAGCAGCAGCCAACGGTATGGGGACCAAATACAAGAGTGTCGATATTCCCAATAGTACTTGGATGTTGGCCATCGCGAATGCGGACGTTACCATACGACGTGTCATTGGCGGAAGTATAGCACGCAGCGCAGGACTACGTGCAGAGGCGAATAGAAGAGCGGTACATGTATATGTCGTAATTGCCTGAAAAGACACCAGATCAGCTTCAAAGAGTCTGAAACTGGGGTGCGCTCACCAGGCAACGATGGTCAAACTGTACGGTGGTCGGATTTTCGAATAGATTTCTCCACCAAGTGTCAGATCCATCAGGTTTCTTTGCGTACTCCTGAGAGAATAGCTCGTCCACAGGGGGAGCCAAACGGCCACCCATGAGAGGGAACTCATTATACAAAAGTCCGGCATCGAGTCCCGCCACAAAAGCACCTGTTGAAATGCTTAATATATGTCGATAAAGCAACGCGTTGAGACTGTGTTACCTGAGAGAGCGGTCAAAAATACCAGTGCCGTGAGTGCCTTTGAATTGCGCGCGAACTTCTTGACAAGAGGATTATCAACAATGGCCTTCCACGCCTGGTCGTCGCCCTTGAGACCGGCCCATTCGCCTCGCTTCGCGAACCTCCAGTCCATGAGTGTGGCAACTCCAGTAGCGAACATGCCGGCATAGAGGACAAAAGCAGTACCCAGGTGTGCGGCGAGCCTGTACTGAGACACCCGAGGAACAGCCCCCGGGGTTTCCATGAGCGAGTCTTCCAGTCCGGACTTCACCATGTACCATCCTAAGGCACCCTGTGCACCGAGCAACAGCGCCATACCGAACAGTTGCTTCGGCATGGTAGCTGTCAAGCGTTTTCTAACAGCAAAATAAGTTAACGGTATGACGAAACCTAAGCCGATGATGCGTCCGAGGACACGGTGGCCCCATTCCATGTAGAAGATCTCCTTGAATTCATGGAGGTTCATCGAGTGGTTCAACCTGCCGGATGGTCAGACGAGGGAGTGACATGACACGTAGTACTCACAATTTGAACTCCGGAGTACGTTTGTATTTATTAAACTCTTCCTCCCATTCTGCCTGTGAAAGAGGCGGAAGAATACCAGACACTGGCCGCCATTCCGTGATGCTAAGACCGGACTCTGTCAAGCGAGTCACCCCGCCAACGACGATTACGGCAAATACGAGAGTCGAGGATGCGAGCAGCCATATTGCAACGGGAGGGGGCGAAAGCACTGGCAATTCTGCCGCCAAAGGCAAGGCTGAGGATGCGTTGGAAGAGAAAAATCGAGGGTCGAAAGTCGGCCTTCTGGGCACTGCTCCTGAGAGAGGTCGCATATGAGTCCAGAGACCTGGTGTACGCGAGGAGTGGATGCCCAAAAGCTGGGACGATGTTCTTCGGCTTGAGGACCCAGTATGTACGCTACAGGCGGGGGCCGGCCTCTGCGTGAATGTCTGCTGCAATTCACGGAACCTTGGCAGTAGCCGAGTCGAGGGCTTGACCGAATGCATCGACAGCGTCCATGGCATCCGTATCATCATGCTCAACGCTCTAGGCAATGACTAGAGGTCGAGTAACCAGACAAGATGCGAGTAGAGAGAGAGAGAGGGTCTCCTCACGACCTGTAGTCGGATGCCGATGCATGACATTCGCAGGTTGTCGGAGAGGCTCATCAAATCGCGGCCGAGACCCGACTGGACGCGCAAGGCTCGATCTCATACTACCACGACTAGTACCTTCTCTTACAATCTCTGTGTGCTCTCTACCCTTAATATCAATCAGATGTTCGCTCTAGCATTTGCTCGACGTCGTATTCCTCAGCTACAGAGGGTTGCTGTGAAGATTCCGTCATATCGGGGCTTTGCGGCAGCACAGTCAGGCCTCAGCGAAGGGGAGCGCGACATTTATGCAAAATTGACGGACAGGTTCTCACCCAGTGAACTTGCCGTACAAGATGTCTCCGGTATGTTCTACTCGACGGTCTAGGCGATACCAGCCTTTGACGGGCCTTAGGTGGATGCGGCACGTTCTACGCTATCTCTATCGCAAGCGAAGCGTTCAAGGACCTTTCCACTGTGAAGCAACATCGTCTAGTCAACGAGGTATTGAAGAAAGAGATAGAGGGTATACATGGCCTACAGGTGGGCAACTCAGTGAATCTAGGAAGGCATCAGTCTAACGGATGCCCCAACGTTGCAGCTTAAAACATCTGTACCTCGGCCGCCACCGACTTCATAACCGCATCCTTCACTAGAAGACAGTGTGTTATGCACTCAGTGCACCACCTGACGCACCATAAGGTCCTTTAATGCATAATCTGTGCACACGTAGGCTTCGGCTTCAGCTATCGGCGACGAAGTTCATAAGCTGAGACAAACATTCATACATATGCTGGTAATACATAATAATGCACGAGAATGAGCAGGGGTTAAAGAGCATCTGGAACTCTGACATTGCAGGTGAATGTGGCTTTAGTCCTTGGCACTTAGGAATGCGTCTAGTTCTGCATCTAAGTCCTCTTGTGTCACCTTCTGTCTTCCTCGGCCAGACCTGTCACTGAGCCGGTGCCCAAGGTCTCTACTCTCGACCTCCTCAGGACGTCGACCCCGTCGCGGAAAGGGTGCTGTGAGGCGGGATTCCAAGTGCCCGGTTCTTCTATTGGATGTCCTTTCTAACAAGGTCTTCGGTCCATGGTTTATGTAGTCAGAACGCATCTTGGAAGGAGGTGATGGCGGCTCTGCAGGCTCGGATTCGCCTTCAGCGAGGAAGGCATCGAGATCATCGTCTAGCTTTGCCATCTCCTGCGCTTTGTCAAGCTCCCCTCTCCTCTTTTTCACGGGTCTGTTGTCCACCTCCCCCTCCTGACCTACCCTCCCAGCATGGTCTCCGTACCTCTTGTAAAATCCGGATTCCTTCTTTGCACCGCGCTTCTTCACGTCCAATGTCAAAGCCCAGCGCATGCGAATAGCGCCTTTCAACCCTTCCCCCTTCCCCAGACTCTTGTTGATGCGCTCTTCGGGAGGCCAGAATGTGATGGGTATTGGCTTCGCTGTTATGAAGCCTTCGTCTGAAGGCTCTTCCGCGTGTGACTTAGCGAGATAACGAAATGCCCCACGAGCAGCTGTCTTCGTAGAGAATACTAAGATGCACGTAGTGTCGTCGATCCATTCGAGACCGATAGGATGGGAGTCAAAATGTGTAGCATAAGCGAATATGTTCTCTGTTGGGAGATGTGATATTGGGGGACCCTGTAAAAGAATGGCGTTGTCTCTGAGTGAGGGATCCGACACGTCTAGGCTTCTCGTCAGTCAGTGTATGAACTTACAGAAACGCGACTAACCTTCTTCCATGTCCTCTTCCACAGCATCTTCTTCGTACTTCCGCTACACGATCCCATAGCCAGCGTATCCATATCATCATGAGATTTTGACAAAAACGGCAGTTGAAGAGCGGTCGGTTTACTGCCTCATTAGGCCCTGCCACCGGGAGTACAAAGACAGGCTACCCGCGCACCTTGCCTGTACGCGCAGCTATCGCGTCTGATACGAGATATATTTTCGTGCGGCCGATACGGTCTGCGAGAGAAGACTGAGGTGGCTCGACTGGGGGCAACTCAGAGTACGGCACTGCATCGTCGTATGATAACGTAGTGTCAATCATAGAGTCGGGGAGCGATTCTGTGGGTAGGACATCCATTTTCGCTAAGAACACCGTACGGTGAGACAGTGATGTATGAGAGTGAGAGCAAGGGTAGATGGTGCAGAAGGCAGGTAGAATTCGGAGGCAAAGATCGGTGTGAGCGCCTACCTCATCCTTTGTCGCCTTCCGCCACAGCCACCCATTCTTACAACCTTCCATCCCGCGGGCACAGTATCTCTTGCGTCACTCCGGACCAATATTTTCAGAACGAAAAGATTGGAATCTCAAACCTGAGGCGTAATTCGAATGTCGGACGCGGAAGAAGCAGTGGTAGTGAACAAGAACAAAAGACATCGGAAGGAAAAGCGTAAGTTTTACTGTTAATGAAGTATGTCACATATCCAACACAACGTTGCAGCATGGGACACAGATGACATTGACCAGTGAGTTGAAATCCTGTCTGTTATATGCGACACAATGACGAGCCTTAACTTGCAGTGTGAGTGTATGCATTGCCGAGTGTTACCTGTGGCTACAACATAGCATAGTGGAAAGTCGATCCATTTCAGCAAACTGATAACAAAGGCGGAACGTTCACCGAAGAATCGTCCTTTGCTACCCTCTTCCCGAAATATCGCGAAAAATACTTGCGAGAAGTATGGGGAGCAGTCACCAAGGCCTTGGACCCATATGTGCGTGCATCCTCATAAGAGTAGTGCTTCCCCACTCAGTCTGCCTCTACTTCACAGGGTGTTGCGTGCACTTTGGATCTGATTCATGGTTCTATGGCTGTACGGACGACTCGGAAAACATACGACCCTTACATTATTCTAAAAGCGCGAGACATGATCAAATTGCTTGCTCGTGGCGTTGCCGTCGCGCAGGCCGCGAAAATCTTAGACGATGCGGTGGCCTGCGACATCATTAAGATAGGGAATATTGTCCGTAATAAGGAGAGGTTTGTTAAAAGGCGGCAAAGGATAATAGGCCCAGACGGTAGCACGTTGAAGGTAATACCTTTCAGGATTACATTATGACCTACATGCTCATGACGCACTAGGCAATCGAGCTCCTGACACAGTGCTACGTACTAGTACAGGGAAGCACTGTCAGTGTGATGGGGCCTTACAAGGGTCTGAAGGAGGTTCGGCGCATAATACTCGACTGCATGAAGAACGTTCATCCTATCTACCGTATAAAAGTGCGTTCTGTTCGTCTTGTTCTGTACATTTTGCTCAAACACGGCTGTTCCAGGAACTCATGATCAAACGTGAGCTGGCCAAAGATCCACAGCTAGCCACGGAGTCGTGGGATCGATTCCTACCACAGTTCCGCAAGAAGCACCTTACCACGTCTCAAAAGACCGCGAAGAAGAACGAGAAGCTTTCTGAAAAGAACGAGGCTAGAAAAGCGGCGGGTTTGGAGCCCGTAGGGACAGCACTCAAGAAGCCAGAGAAAAAGGTGTACACACCGTTCCCGCCTCCACAGCAGCCTCGGAAGGTATGTAATAGTTACCCGCAGTTCATAGCGCCGGCTGACTGCTGTTTCAAGGTCGATTTACAACTCGAATCCGGAGAATACTTCCTCAAGGCACACGAGAAGAAGGCGCGCGAAACGCGAGAGAGGCAGGAGAAGGTATGCATGAAATTATCTATCCGTCTGATTGTTGCAAACGTGCTTTGCAATTGTAGCAAGACAATGCTGCTGCAGAGCGGCGCGCCAAGCGAGCAGAAGCATTTGTCGCCCCTGCTGAAACTGCTGCGCCCTCCGTCGACGAAAAACGGAGAAGAAAGCGAGAGAAAGAGAAAGAAGATGAAACTGATAGGAATGGGGACGGGGAGGAGCCCAGACGGAAAAAGAAGCAGCGCAAGACGGATGAACACGAATGATAGCAGATTTGTTTTCTGTTCTCCCCTGTTTCTACCACGCTTTTCTATCTTACGTCAACGTACCTGTCACTCCATCTAGCACAGCCTTTCGAACAGCTTGCTACAACTATTTTACGCATATTTGTCTCGTCTGGTGTCGTTTCCGTCCTGTTCCTTTATGTGCATAACTCGTAGTAGGCGTTACCGAAAAATTGAGCCGGTAGCCAATAGGAGTGCTGCGTCTGAGACACGAAGCGCTGTGCAGGACTCTGCATTCTTTGTCGCGAACGCCAGCAAGACCAAGGCTACATATCCGTCCTCCTGTTGTGCCGCGCTCCTTCTGAGCTTTGATGTACTTTATCTTTCAACTAGATTCATAGAATATTGGACGACATGAACAACAAAAATCCATTCGCCATACCGCCGGCAGCGTACACGCCTCAACCACCCCTCCCTCCTGGCCCTCCACCTCCTCAGCCCACGCAACCAGACTACTCCGCGTATTGGGCAGCGGCCGTCGCAGCACAAGTGCAGCAAGCCAGTGCTCCAGGCTATAATCCACAGTGGCCAGGTCAACAACCTGGCCAGCCTGCTCCACCTAGGCCTACCCCTGAGCAGTCTGCATTATATGCGAACTATGGCTATGGAGGAGGACAACAATGGCAGCAACAACAGCAACGGGTTCATCAGCAGCATTTTCAACCTCCACCTCCAGTTGCTCAACCACCGCCGCCGCCGCCTCAGCCAGCATATAATCCATATCAGCCTCAAGCCGGCGTGTACCAGCAACCTTACATCCCTCAGCCCGCTCCTCAGCCTATCCCTCCTCAAGTGCCCTATACTCCTCAAGCACCTGTCCAACAGTTCCAATCGCAGCCCTTCTTTCCCCAACAGCAGCAGCAACAGCAGAATAGGAACAATAATCGCAATAATCTACATAATTCGTCCCAACATCTTCCTCCCGCCAAGAGACAACGTTTTGATGGTCCGAATCAACACAGAAATCAACAGCCCCCTCCGACACAGTTCCAACCCCCTCCCGTACCACTCGGTCCTCAGCAGCCTCCCACCGGCCCCATTGGTGGCGGGGTAGGAGTTGGCATAAATGCGTCACAGAATCAAAGTTTCGGTCCTGGTCGTGGCGGAGGCCCTGGAGCAAATCAGGTACCGTTGGGCGGTGGCAGGGGTGGGTTTAATGGTCGCGGTGGAGGAAATATGAGCGGTCGAGGGAGAGGTAATATGAACATGAGCAGGGGTGGCAGAGGTGGCAGAGGTGGAATGTTCAACCATATGAATGGGCGCGGAGGCGGACCAGGCCAAGGGGGCAATTTCCGGGCGCATGGCTCTGGCAGAGGGTTCGGTAACAGGGACAATCGGAGAGGTGGGTCGTTCGCGTCCGGTGGCGGACAGAATTATTCGCAGCAGCAAGGTCCGCTGCCACAACAACCACAACAGCAGAACCAGCAACAAAACCTTGGTGGTTCCTTCCGTGGCCGCCATCAAAACTTTGGTCGCAATGGGCGACACGATGGATCCGGTATCCCACATGGGCCAAAGGATATGTCAGCGTCGTCAGGATTTTCCACTGGTAAGAAGGAAGAAAATCGGCGGACTCTCACCGATTTCAAGATCATTGGACTTAGAATTGTTGATCTGGGATGGAGTTGGGGGAAGGTACCTGAAGAACAGGACACAGTGGAGATCAAGGAGGAGATGGATGAGGCTGCCGCGCTCTCATCCGAGCTCGAGACGTCAGAGCAGCGACCTGACGTTGCGTCGCCAAGTGCTTCGGCTGCAGCACCCGGCATCGATACCGCACCTGCGGCTGTCGCAGGCGGTTCTGGAGATGCGGCTAATGTGAAAGCGGAGAGCGACTCTGCTCCGCTCCCTCCGCCGCCGTCTCGTATTCGCATCTATTTCCATACTCCCGTTACCGCTGATGACGCTCATCCTATTACCTCGCAAGGCTCCTTCTCACTCGGCCAAGGCCAGGAGAGTGTTGTGAGGAAGGGGAAGCGCAAAAAGCTCGAGGACGACGATGGAGACCTCGAGGATGGACGAGGTGCTCCTCCACCTCCTCCACAGCATTCCGATTTCGAGCCCGATTCTTCTAATGCTGCGCCTGTTACGGAGCTTGAAGGCGCAGAATCCGCGGCGAGCCGCGCCAGCGTCGCTCCCAGCGTCACTGAAACTGCAAGCGAAGCAGACTGGCTCATGGCTGCTATTGGCGAGGAGGATGCTGAAGGAGATGGAAATGTTGAGGAGAACATGGCAGAACATGATAGCCTCCATGATATCGATGCTGAAGGGGAGCCAGATGATTATGATGATGGTAAGCCATGCTCCTGTCTGCTCGTTACTTGCTACACGGACGCGACACTCGTCTGAGATGAACACGTCTCCACTAATACTGGTTTTCTCTCTTAAGGCAATGATTTTGAGGATGTTGATGCTCAAATGGGCGGGCTTGACAATGATCATGTCGATCAACATTCTCCCTCACATGGGGGAGAGGGTGATCCACCCAGCCTCGACGGCTACTATGGTCCTGCTGATGGCTCGCACGGCGACCCTGCCAATTCTCTATCATCTGAAGCTCCTCAGGAGCAGAATGGACCGAATGACTCTTCGTTTCCCATTTCCGCATACGCCGAACCCTCTGCTGCTCCTGATACCAATATTTCTGATGCTACGGCGGAGCGTCTTGTGTCAACTACTCAAGCCGATGTTGATGCTGACCAGGATGACAGTATACAGACACAGGCTACACCAGCACCTTTGCAGGCAGCGGATAGTATGACAACGATCCCCGACACCACAGAGGAAGAAGCGAATACTGAACATGGGCTGGACGCACCTATCGCGGACATGCAGATAAGTGGCCACGCAGATATGCACATGGAACCGACGCAGCTGCTTGAACATGAGCCGGGACACCCACCTTCTCCGTCGACCTCTACTGCGACTCTCGTTCTGCCCCAACCTACAGAGGATGCATCACGGCCCGAGACGGACGACAGGGACACTCAGCCAACAAGGGCCGACTCTACACGAGTTCCTTCGGCAAACAGGCTTTCAATATCTTACGCTGGGGCAACAAGACGTTTAGTCCTTGACGCGGGTGTTGTGAGCGTTGTTAAAGTTTACCGCCAGGAAGCCCGTATAGATGTTCATATGAACATCGACAAGGATCAGACAGGTCAATACAAGGGCATTCTCGTGAGTTTCGTGTGATCTTTGAGCTTTTGTAGTGTATTAATGCGAGTATCGCAGATTGAGGGCACCTCCGACTCTTCCACAACATATCACCAACTTGAGTTGTCTGCAGATTCGACTGAGGACGATGAGACCGTGCCGCCGTTCACAAAAGCGGAGTTACCTCTGCAAGTTGTGCTAACTGCCTATCTTGACAAGGCCCGACCGCTGTCGGAACCCAGATGGGTCAAAACGGGTGACGTACAAGACTGGCTGAAGAGCATGTTTGGCCGTATGTTCTGGGGGGCTGGAGACGCTGTAGACGGATGGGAAAAGAAGATTGAGGTTGTTGATCCTGATCCAGTACGCAATTTTCGTGACGTATCCATTTATCTCCGGGCTGACCTTTCGTTATGTAGCCACCCACGATCTGGACTGTCCTGGAAGCCTGGGCCGTCAACTCGAACATTGGCACACAAAATGAGCGTCAGCGCTTCCTTCGCACACACATGACAGAAACCGACAACATACTCGAAATCCTGCTACGTCTTGTGCGCGGAGAGCGCGCATCATATTCGCAATCGACTCCAGTCATATCAGCACCAAGCGTGTCGGGCCCTCTGCTCTCAGCTTTGTCCCAGGGTTCTGCGCATGGCGCACAGCAAACACACGTCTCGCTGGCTGTCTTGGCAATTTTCCGTCTTGCCGTGGAATTCGCGAAGAAAGCGGCGAAGGACGAGGGCAAGGTCGAAGCAGAGGCTCGCATGGGCGAAATTATCCGCTGCCTTCCGTCGCATCTCATATATAAGAGTCTTGACGGTATATTCAAGGAATGGCGGCTTGAGAAGAAGGGCGGCCGATAGGCTGCGTTTTAGCTGATGATTGCTTGTGTTGCATACTTCATACTGTACTTGTTGGTGGCATTGCAGACATACCTGCGCTGTTTGTTTGTATTCTCCGGCCCTCACGTAACGCATAGCTTTAGGTGAAAATAATACGTTCAATCACAAAGAGATTGTGCATATGCACTGGCAAAAGAGGCTAAGCTACAAGAAGGAATAAAGAAACAGAACATAGAGAAAAGCTGTCTACGAGAGGGTGCAGGTCTCGCGGGACCTGATGATGAGGATATCGCCGGCGTACAGTATACGGCTCATTGCAAGTCGTAATCATGAGAAAAACGTGAAATCTATAGAGGGAGGAATCATGAGGACTCCTTGCCTCGGGTCGTGAAAAGTAGCCCATTCAACAGGCTGACCAGCGCCCAACGGAACGTTAACTCTTCGGGATGCCATGTATCATCGCATTTTCATGCACGTCGTCACTTAAGACGAGGCCTCTTTGGCCTTCTTCTCCTTCTTGTGTTCGTCGGAGAAGACGTGCTTGATTTTCCCAAAGATACTACTAGTGCGCCTCTTCTGAATTGATCCCTTACGGGAAACAGGGTCCACAGCGCCATGCTCGTCGGGGGTCGTAACCGAGGTCGAAACAGATGTCGAGGAAGATTGTCTGTGGTGACGACCGAAGGTGGGGAAAGCACTACGTCTCTCCTTGCGCGGCGAGTTGGGAGGGCTGGACGTGGCTGAAGGTGTTTCGCTGGGCTTGCCGTTGGCTGCTGGGGTCGGAGGCAGGGGGACCTCAGATGGTGTAGCCGGAGGAAGCGCAATCTCAGCAGGCTTCTCGGTGTGATTACCATTGACACCGTTGGTCACAGAGACAGGAACGGACTCGGCCTCCTTCACCTCCGGAGCAGATGCAGCTGGCTCGGGTTGTGGAGGAAGGACAACCGGTGTGTGTGTAGATGGCTGGTCAAGGGTGTCATTCACCGCGGTAGGTGAAGCACTTTCTGGGACAACTTTAGGGGTCTCGGTGCGAGCGGGGGAGGCCGAGCCGTTAGGAGCAGGGGTATGTGTGGACGGCTCGAAAGCAGGAGGAGTTTCGGGCTCAGGCGCAGGCACAACAGGGGTATGCGTAGATGGCTCAGCCTGAGCCTGAGTCTCACTAGTGGTGGAGCCTTCAACGATGGTTGTGTCGAGGGGCTTTCCAGCATGACCATTGGCAGTCGATGGATTCGTCTCCTCTGCGAGGGGGAGGACGGGAACAGGGACAACGGGAGCCGCTTCAGCCTCTTCAGGCGCAACAGGAAGCACGGCCTCCACATTCACTTCCTCCTTGGGAGTGGGCACTGGCTCTTCAGCCGGGGTGGGCTCAGAAGTTGGCTCCAATACCTTCTCCTTAACCTCCGCAACGGTGTCGAGCACTTGTTCCTTGATAGCATCGTGCCCGATAGCAGGGGTGGGCTGAGGAGTCTCCGTCGTACCGGGAGCTAAAGCCTCTACCATTGCTACAGCTGCGTTCTTCGCATTGGTCAGGATCCCACCAAGGGTGCTAGGTGCGGCAGAGGGCGGCGACGGCTCTTCGGGCAGTACGGGAGGAGCCGCTTTCGGAGTAGGCGGGCGAGCGGGGGCATTAAGGACATTATTGAGATTGCCTATTGAGTCTAACTCGGTTGGCTGTTCATCCGTTGTGGTCCATCTACCGTCCACGATGTACTTGTAGGCAATCTTGCGCCCCCAGGGGATCTGCACGGTGCCCTCAAACCCGTTTGCAGACCGCGAAAGATGATGTGATCGGGACCACTGGATACGTAGAACGTTTTGAGAGATGTAACGACACGAGAACTGGGACACAACATACAGCATCAAATTCGCCCGTGACCACCACATCGTTGGCATCCCGATGAGGCCTATGTCAAATTAGATTAGTGCTCTGATAGCAAATATCCAACGACTATCAAACCAACCATCTGAACTGGGCTTCGAAGTACTCCGGCGTAGACATGATATGTATGAAAGGTAAGGAGTGTTTCTGTCGAGGAATAGAACCGAGCTGTTCCGAGGCTGTCTTGAGTGTGCCGACGATGTCACGCTGGTCGATACAGCTCAATGGTCCCGTGTAGACGCGAATTTGCCGTCGAGGAGGGCGTTGGGGGCGTAGAACGCAACGAGAACGAAGTGGTGGTGGAGGAATGGAGGGGGTGATAGAGGGTATTTATATTTATATAAGCAGGCAAAAGTTCAACCCTCGCCGAGTCGTGAGAGAGTGCCTCGCTTAACGTGAGGATGACATGACGCGCCCAGCCAAGCTCGCTCGCATTTTTGATCCTCTACACTCACATTTCTCTCTCCGCGAATAAAGACAACACCCGGCACTGTCGCGATTGGCCTAGTAGTGTGTTATATCTTGCACGAGGCAAACACCTGTATGCACTGCTCCCTCCACGTTGCGATGTCTGAATCAATCGACCTCGCTCTGGAGGAAAAATTAGATGCACTTGACCCTCTTCGGCACTTGAGGAATGACGATGAGCAAGACATCGTTCCTCTTCAGCCACCATCAGTCCTCAATCAGACCGTAGAATTGACTTTCCCCACCACAGCTTGTCCCCCGAATTCCATCGTCGTCCGTCTGTCCGTAGATGCATCGCCCGGTTGTGGAGGGATCGTATGGCCAGCAGGGGAGGTCAGTAGCAAGCGTGTGCTCATCTTCGCGGCTGCGTCTAACCAACGTTCGGATCAGGTGCTCTCCCGCTACATAGCCCGGAGAGGGCCTCTGGAGGGCAAGTGCATATTAGAGCTTGGAAGCGGCACAGGCCTTGTCGGACTGGTCGCGGGCAAGCTTGGGGCTACAGCCTATATAACAGACCAAGCGTGCGTCGCTCTGTATCCTACCGGCCGGTGTGATATTGATGCGTGTACACGCCTTCAGCCCCCTGTTGGAAAGCATGGACCGCAACGTCCTTATGAACGATCTCGTCCAATCCGTCAATGTCCTGGAGCTGAACTGGTCCTTGTCTTAACTATCGTTTCTATGTTGCGCTTCTCACTTCAGCCAACCAGGGGTGAACCCTTACCCACAGATATACCTCCTTTCGATCTGATACTGGCTGCCGACTGTGTCTATTTCGAGCCTGCTTTCCCGCTGCTCGTGCAGACACTTGACCAACTAGCAACCCGAGGCGATCCTGAGATTCTGTTCTGTTACCGTAAACGGAGAAAGGTAAGCGTGCTGATCACTTTCGCGTATATTCTCTTGACATCCCACGAAGGCCGATAAGCGTTTCTTTACTCTACTCAAGAAGAAGTTTAGCTGGCTGGAGGTGCGTGTAAAACTTGTGGAAAATATTAGGTTCGCTAACCCTCTAACGCTGTGTCGACAGGTTGACGATGATCCAGACAAGCCGGTCTACTCCCGGGAAGCTATTACACTACTGAGATTAGCTCACAGGTAGTTTGTGTAGTAAATGTACATGTCCTGAGTTGGCATGTACATCATGAGTAAAACCTCCCTACTTGCAACACTCATCCTATCCCTCACAAAATTAGCTGTAGTTGTGAGCTGGTGTCGTTGAATGCCGCCGTGTGTCTGAGTTGGAGACGCAGCCGATATCGTCCATTGTCGCAGCATTGGCGTGAACCTGTGGGGAGTTCGGTTGAGCTGGAGTTTGCATGGGCATGCAGTACAGTGTACGTACGACAAAAATCGTTATCCTTGAGTGAGACACGACACACTGTCATCCGTGCGAGGTCAAGGACATCTTGTTCTTCAACGAAACAGCAGTTTAAAACTGCAACCTCCGTGATAAGATCACCTGGAGGAGAATTAAGATAGTAATGACCCAAGGAAGCCTTGCCTCGTAAGGTACCATCCTCGCAGAGATTGCGGCTGCGCACAAACTGAACTAGGGCTTTCCCACTCAACATGCCACACCATCGGAAATCGATACGAGCAAGTTGAGGACATAATTTACTGCACTGTCGCAGTGTGGCGTCAGAGATCGAAGACTCGTGGAGGCGTAATTCGCGCAGAGTCGGCAAGAGCGAAAAGCACTCTATGAATGACTCGGAAGATAAATCCAAGTCATAGAGTTCGAGCAGTTCTAAGGGGGGAATAGATTCTTGTAGGTAGCGTATGATAGCTGGACCAACTGGTCCGAATGTCTGGCCGTCTTCCTGGAGCGAACGAAGGTGAAGCCCATGTAAAGACGGTGTACGCATGTGAGATAGTAGCCCAACGAGGGCGGGAGGGCCATGTATGGTTAGTGAAGTGAGACAATTCATCGTGATGCCCTGGTGGCCGTCCTCAATAGGTATGAAAGGTAGCAGGGAGTCCAGTGGTAGAGATAGCGTGAGCTGCTCCAGAACGGGCAGAGATTCAAGAAGAGAGAGTAAGGAAGAGTCAAGGAGAGGGTGTGCACCAGAATCCTCCTTAATAGAGAAATTGAGAGAAGTCAGGTGGGCAGGGAATGTGAGATTGTTCGGGGGCACGTTGCACGTAAAGTCGATGAATTGCAGCTTCGGAGCACGTTCGACCGTGAAGACATCCGCCAGAAGAAACTCTTCTGGTTCCCCATCGAGTACAGCAGTGAATTGGATGTCAACTTTGGCGAAGAATTCGGTGAGACGAGGCATAGGATGTGTACATTTCCGGAGGAGCTGCCAAGCAGTGTTCAGGCTCTCCAGCTCGACAGAGAGACTGGACCACTGTTGGTGATGGTCGGCCAAAAGTTCCATGCTATGCTCCAGATGGGATGCCGGGATTCGCCAACTGGCCGTTACGTAGATATGAAGAGGGGCATGCTTCGCCATTGAGAGCCAAAGTCGGGTGCGATCATGGAAGTGATGACTATCGCCGTTCACGTAGACATGAGACCAGATGCGAGGGTTGAGAGAGACTGCCTTACGCCAGCTTGTACAGACGTGCGAGACGACCACAGGGGCACGCGTCCACCCATCCGCAACGCAGCGTTCGAAAATCTGGGCAAGTAGCTCCTCGGGAATACGCCGCGCAAGAGTTGTCACTCCTCTACAGCGCGCGATAATATCCCTATGATAACCTTGTGCTCTACGTGCTGCAGCAATCTCCCCAGTAAGGTCGTGTATTCTCTGCTGAAGCGCAAGTATAGCCAGCTCCTGGCTCTCGATTTCGGCGGTAGCTGCTGCGATTTCCTCGGTAGATGGCTCGCGACGGAAGACCGAGATGTCGAGGTTCATGATGCCTAACCACGGTAAGTTATCATCCTGTTCTGATAGTCATCATGAAGGCCGGACGAACCTAGATACTGAGCTTCGTGCGACGATGATTCGAGTAATGTGCAGCTTTAGATAGTCAGTGGGCTGCATTATGTAATCGAATTCAATTGACGCACGGCGTGACGCCGCCGGCTCGAACGCGTCGCTCTGAAATTATAAATTCCTTCCTTACCTGCTGACCGCGCACAACGCGAGAGACCTCCATCCTACTACACACTTCAACCCGTGTAAGTTGATACCATTTTAGTGCACTACTCTCATGATGATTCAGAGTGGAAACTTACGTTGACCCACTGGAGTAACCGCTCGGTTGGGTCAGAATGGAGACTTATGTTCTGGATACTGCTGAAGGCTTTCTACACGACTCTCGCGTTTTTTGTTGAAAAGTTTGCTGATGCCTTTGCCCCCTGATAGTACACGTATAAACAACTATGGACCCACGAAGAGCTCGGGATCCTCGCCTTGCCAGAGCCGATCCTAGACGGCCACAGCCTGGTCCAACTTACAACGCCCCTCCTCAGCAAGCTTCCCCTTCCTATCCACCACCAGATGGACAAGTGTTACAGTCGTACCAAATGAACGCACAACAATCATACCCCTCTACATCGTATGCACCGGGACCACCAACATATTATCCCCCGCAGCAGTATTCCTCTGGCCCCGCGTCCAACCAGCAGCTGCAAGACGAAGCGCAGGGGGCGAGTACCCTGCCTCCGCCGACCGCTATCGGTCGCTCGACCTCCCAAGGGCCACAACAATCATCTCCGCAAGGAACCGCGTATAAGGCGAGGCCCCTATTCTGCGTTGTCTGCGCGAGTAACCAGGTCCGTTTCTTTGCGTGCGCTGCGAAGCACGATAATTAAGCACGCTTCTTATTTAGAATCGTTCCATGGAAGGCCACTATGTTTTGGCGTATGTTGGGCGTATGTTCTTCTCCTGTGCTCGCTGACAAAGTGGATTAGCAAAGAGGGCTTCCGCGTTATTTCTTCCGGCACGGGCTCTGCGGTACGACTTCCCGGTCCTGCAATTGACAAGCCGAATATCTTCCCGTTTGGAACGCCCTACAACGATATCTACGAAGAATTGGAACGACAAGACGCGAGACTGTATGTGATATCCGGCACCGGAAAATATTTATTACTTTTTATTACTTTCAACATTGCTTATTTGCATCGTCAGCTATACGGCCAACGGCTTGCTACAGATGCTGGACCGTAACAGAAGGATCAAGCGTGCTCCTGAGCGCTGGCAGGAAACCAAGACTGTTGCAGATGTCGTGATCACTTGTGAAGAACGCTGTTTCGACGCAGTGTGCGATGGTGAGCACTCTCGAACTTACTGTCACCTATTCCACTGAAGGAACCGCCATAGATCTTTTGACGCGTGGTGGCGATTTCAATAAACCCGTTCATGTCATCAATATCGAGATTAAGGATAATCACGAAGAGGCCCACATAGCAGGGAAGGCAATTGTTGACCTTGCTTCTGCGGTAAACACTACACCTGTACTGTATCAGACTTGCCTCGTACTTATCCTATTTCAATTCTATGCGCAGATTGAAGCCGCCGCCGATATTGACGAAGACATTGACAATATCCTGGAGGTTCATCAGGAGAAGCATCCGCATAACCTGCTCCATGCTGTTGCATACTATTGATCTGCTATGTTATCTCTGTCTATATGAAATCCTTCAGGATGTACTACTACCTTCTCCAGTCTCGTGCGTGAGTGGCCGTATTCGTCTTTTTATACGATTTTAGTGAACGGCTTGCGGTACGTATGGTCATACCTCGAACTGCATACTCGCCTGATTACTACACAAATAGGAAGCAGTGCTGCAGTTCCTGTACATTCTGCCGTGAGTATTGAACATCGGCTTTGCTCACGTCATGAACAGATACTGCGGCGTTCTCGCTCTGGCGTGCGATATCTCGTGGCATACGAGGAAGTCCAGACTGGCGAATCGGCCTATGTGTATTCGTTTTGCGGACCTCAGCAGCAATTATGGCTCGCTCGGCAGCCTCCAGGAGCCTTCTCTGTCCTCAGAGAACAGATTTGGGATGACGGATTGATGATGCGGATGAGTCCAGGTTGTGATATTTCCTGTCATTGCTGCTGAACTGGGACGATCGTCGCCCGCACCGTATCAGAGTACGGGGGATCTACGTCAAGGCCGATGCTGCAGGTCACCTGAGCAGTATATGTTCGACACTACCTTAATATCTTCGTGCTCGACGCTACCTTTATCTGTCCTTCTGTGCGAAAGTTGTTCAAGGCAACGAAGCTCGTAAGTCTTTGCAGTGCGTGGTGCCTTGATGCTTGGTGAATGGCGTGCGATGAGGGGATCTGGAGCGTTCTGGTATCGCTTTAACCTCTTCTCTTTATGATCACAACTTTCAAAAACCATTGATGCTCCGCGGCACGCTCAGTAAGCTCTGGGAATATGCTTACGATTGCACCTTGAAGAGACACGACGTGGGAAATGAAGGCGCCAGAATCACGAGCACGGAAGCGATTGATCTAATCGCAGGTGCATCCTGCTGCATATAAACTGGCCATCGCAGCTTCGCATCCTGCAACGAGGTCTCATCGTCCCCAATCGCAGCATCTACAACATGGCCAATCTTCGTCTTGGTAGCAAAGCCCCCGACTTCACGGCAGAGACCACAAAGGGTAAAATCAGCTTCCACGAATGGATCGGCGACAGCTGGGTATGTGCACTGATAACCTCACATGATATGATCACTCATTTCTTGCTCACCAGGCCATCCTTTTCTCGCACCCTGGTGACTTCACCCCTGTGTGCACCACCGAGCTCGCCGAAGTCGCTAAAAAGTGAGTTTTTGAGTCGCGTGAGGTACCGGAATGGATGTCCTGATTATCGCCACAGGGCTCCCGAGTGGGAGGCACGCAACGTCAAGGTCATCGGTATCTCCACGAACGGCCTCGATGACCACCACAAGTGGGTCGCTGATATCGAGGAGTGGGGCAACAAGTACTCGCCGACCACCGTTGACTTCCCCATCGTATGTCGTCTGTCATCTGTCTCGTGTGCTGCAGTAGTTAACATTACCTGGTTTGGCTAGATCGCGGATGCCGATCGCAGCATAGCTACTCTGTACGACATGCTTGACTACCAGGACCCCACCAACCGTGACTTGTCCGGCCAGCCATTCACCGTAAGTCCATGCAAGGGGCTGTCGACTGTGTGCCTAGTTTGACGATGTATCATTAGGTCCGCACGGTCTTCGTCATCGACCCCAAGAAGACCATCCGTCTCACCATCACGTACCCCGCTGCTACTGGCCGTAACTTCGACGAGATTCTCCGGTGCGTTTCTTCATGTATTGTCCCATGAGTTATACACTGACTTTGCGGCTTTCAGTGTGGTTGACTGTGAGTAAACGACATCTCGTCGTGGCTGTGTTTGTGTGGCGTATACTGAAACATTGCGCAGCTCTGCAACTCAGCGACAAGTACAGAATTGCCACCCCCGTCAACTGGAAGAAGGGCGACGATGTCATCGTACATGCTTCCGTTTCCAACGAGGAGGCGAAGACTCTCTTCCCTGAGCACCAGGTCTTCAAGGTAAGCTTGTACTTCTGGCTAATGTTAGCCGGTGGCCTAAATGGTATACTCTAGCCCTACTTCAGGACAACTCCCTTCAAGGTCTAAGTGATGGTTTCTGGAATGTGCAATGGGAAAAACGTAATTCGCATGTAGCAACAGTTGTAACTAAACGGAACAATATCATGATACGTATATCGGAGTTGTGGTTTGTCATGCATGTAAGAGGACTCACTTCGACTTACAAAACCACTGCAAATGAGTAGTCATGGCCGCCCATAGAGCAAGATACGCTTACCATCGGATTTCGACAAAGGGTTCACATGTCTGATTATTGTCGCGCTCCGCTGGCTTCTTTGTATAGCATCAGTACAATGAACCTTCCTTACTCCGACGACGGTCACCATCACGAAACGGAATGTGGTTCTCAAACTGCGCTCACTGTCGGTCGTCCGGCATGATGGTGCGCTGGCCAAGGAGCATGGTCAGGCGCAAGCGCAGTGCGGCGGCTATCAGGCTCCGAGCCCCGAGCATCCCACATTTCTGCGTAAAGGATCGACAGTTGTTCGAAGAGCGCGACTCCAGGGCGGTACGCACGTCTTCGAAGCGCGTCCACTCATTGTTATGTGAAGTCGCGCAATCGAGTCATCATGTGTGGTATGTTGCTTGGGTTTGGGCTAGTCGAGTTACGGAAGGACATAGAGCATCTCTGAAGCTGGGAACCGCATCGGGGATGAGCTCAAATCTAGCGCTCAATGATGACCTGCGCTGTAAATGGCACGTGATAGCCACGTGCGCGTAATCGCTGCTCACTCGGGCGACGCGCGTTGCAGCATCTCTTACGCGTTCCTCGTTCTCCACCGTCAACAGTCCAGACCTCAAACACACTAGGACAAGAACTATGGCAAATGCAGGGGGAGGCTCTTACAGGTGTGATGTATTCCCAGGATGGACCCTTATCGCCCAGGAAACTTACACCTGTTACAGTTACTCTCTTACAGTCTTCTCCCCAAGTGGGAAGCTGGTACAGATCGAGCATGCTCTAGCAGCGGTCTCATCTGGAACAACGAGTCTGGGCATTAAAGGTGCGCAAAGGCATATTCGTAACGCCTAACACGAGGTCAAACTTCCGACATCGCAGCCTCCAACGGCATCGTTATTGCCACCGAGAAGAAATCATCATCCATACTCATTGACGACTCCGTGATCGAGAAGGTGGCGGTCGTATGTCCCAACATCGGAATCGTGTACTCGGGCATGGGACCAGACTTTCGTGTACTCATCACAAGTGCGCGGAAGAGTGCGCAGGCGTATTGGAAAATATATGGCGAGTATCCGCCGACCAAGGTCCTGACTCAGGAGTTGGCAAATGTCATGCAACAAGCAACTCACTCAGGGTACGGTATCTTAATGTCCTGATATCCGCAAATCCACTAAATTCATCTAATTGGACCATCTGTCACTTAGAGGTGTCCGACCATACGGAGTGTCACTACTTGTCGCTGGCTGGGATACTACGCGCGGACCTACACTGTATCAGGTTGATCCATCGGGGTCTTTTTGGGCGTGGAAGGCCAGTGCCATCGGAAAGAACATGGTGAATGCGAAGACGTTCCTCGAGAAACGGTAAACTGCACAGCTTCCCAGTATGCATTTATATGCTGACCATGCATATCAACTGTGCCTGCCTCCGCCAACCGCGGATTCCGCTCGCTCAGCTACAACGACGATATCAGCCTGGAAGACGCCATCCACACGGCCCTTCTCACTCTCAAGGAAGGCTTCGAAGGACAAATGACGGAGAAGACGATCGAGATTGGAGTTGTCACTGTTCCCAGCCAGGCCGAACTCGAGGCCGGAAAGGTGGAGGGCACCGGACGGTTCAAACCCACGTTCAGGAAGCTGAGTGAAGAAGAGATACGAGATTACTTGGCGCTGTAGACGCAGATGGGTCTTGTTGTGCTTGATGTTGTACGCTTAGTGGACTTCTGGTATTCTCTAATTTGAAAAGTTTGAATTGTAGCAATAGAACTGTGGTGTCCCCTCTGCTTGGACAGCCCGGAAAGGGCGGTCGGTTATGACAGCATGCGAGTCCGGCAGGCGTGGCCAGGAGGTGACATAGTTGGTGACATTTCTCCGTTTCATGACGAAGACAGTTGTGCGTGCGGTGATCGTCGTTGCCTGTCACGTTTCCTGGGAACATGCGTAACAGGGGCTGACAGGATCTGGGTCTCCAGCTGCGTCACTGGGTGAATTTGAGTGTGGTCTGCGCTGTGCTTATCGCGCGACGAATAGATGGCATTGCGGGTGTGGCCGCCGTGCGACGAGTTGACGAGCTGAGATTGAGTTGATTCGTTGCCGTTGCTGCTGAGCTGACTCGCTGTCGCTGCCTTTGAGGTGCGCTGGCACTCTATCTACCCCCGAGGAGAACATGGGATGCAACACAGGTGCCACACAGCTGCAGGGCACGGAGGCAGTCGCTGGGAGCACACCCAGCGCCAGCCGTGTTTCGTCTTGTAGGTATTTGATTTCGCAGCGCAGAGGGTGTGATTGACGTGGCGTGGATCGAGAGTTTACCAAATTTACTACCTCCCATAAAAATTCAGCCCTCATGGTCCCACCGGAACCGACCAATCCGGGAAATGCTAGCAGCCAGATCCCCCGAGGCAGCGCCGGTGGCCCCTGCGCATTCCCTGCGAATTGTGTCGTCCGAAGCGCACGAGTAGCGCACCTACCTGGGCGGCGACGTCGTGCAGTGCCCTGCGCGACCACCAGCCGAGCCGAGCCATTGCAACGGCTGCGTCGACTTCCCGGAACTCAGCGAGCCCATTCGGATGCTGGCAAAACGCGACGAGATGGATCTGTCGCAGCTGAAGATCTGGGCGATACCCTTGATGATCACGAATACAGTGTTTCATTGCAAGGATCTAGCGATTCGACCCAATGCACACGTTATCGCCTCCAAACGCCAGACATGGATATTTTGCCTTTTTATTTCGTGCACAGCAGAGCCGGCGGTGCGTGATCTAGGTACGCCTTCCCAACTACCCTGCTCGGGGCAAGTCTGTGCCACGCGCTCATCGCAGTCCTTAGGGCTCTGTCAGCAATTATTTGTTTTGATATTCCTCATGCCTCGTGCATGTCTACAACTTCCCAAATGCGCGGAACCTGGCTCAAGATGCGTGTGCGCCCATACAAAGGACTCCGCCACATATACTTTGCCCTTATAGGCGCCGTGTCGGTGTACATAGTTCCCTCGCGGGACTATAAAATCCTCTATCACCTTCCCCACACCATCTGCCTCCTCCCCTCCCCCTTGCACACATCGTCGTTCGCGTCCACATGAATCGTCGCTCGCCCAGCACCGACCAGCGCGCCTCGCACAGCCCTCCCAGGCCCTTCAGCGCCACAAGTCAATCCAGCGCTAGTGAGTTCGACGCCAATCCTCCGTTGTTCATTGTTAATGACCCCGCGCGATAGGCCACAGCAGCCCCAAGCCCGCAGAGACGCGTCCTCTGCTGACCCCTGTCGTTCGAAGCAAGAGAACCCCAATAGCATGCACCGAGTGTCGGAGAAGGCAGGTTAAAGTAAGTGCCGGCTGCGATAGCGGTTCGAAACCCGGGCAGACATCGCTCACTCCATGGTCGCCTCACAGTGTACGGGTGGGACACCCCAGTGCGAACGATGCGAGAAGCGCGGCGTTAAATGCGAGTACATCCCCTGCAGCCAGCAAAAGGCCTCCTCAACCGGCTCCCCCACTCCTCCTGCTTTCCCCGAACGACAGCTCAGCCGGCCCACGCCATATCACGCCTCACACTCGTCACAGGGCAGCGCGACATCGTGGCACTCAACCGGCACTTCTTATCAAGACTACTTTCCCGACGGACGCACTTCATTTGAGCAGCAAAACGATTGGCGGAGTCAATCCTATGGACCTACAGCTTCCGAGGTGCAACTCTCGCAACCGTCTTACTTTGGCGGAGTACCGGTCCAGCCTGTGGCGTCCGCGCCGTTTGGGAGAGATGTCTACGATCAGGCGACCTATAGTTACCACACCCATGGTCAGCCTGGCTTCCAAGCGGGTATACCTTCTCACCAAGCCTATGCGGATGGTTCATTTCCCAGTGGCTACGTGACTTCGGATGCACACCTGGGACCCGGTGACCAGTCTCTAGCATTTGGGTATGTCAGAGGACAAGGCAGCTCGAGTCTGCCAGTACAGCAACCTTCCCATCGCTCGTATGTGTGTCTACTTGCGGTCAGCGACGATACAACTGACCTCTCATGCCTTTAGGCCATATCCTTCACTGTACACGCGGGGTGGGAACCTCTCCTACAGCGCTCCTTCTGGGACTCTGGTTTCGGACTTTACTAATCAGGATTGGACCGCCGTGAGTAATTCAGCGAATATCAGTCTGTGGATGTCAGTTGACGCCTTCTCTTGTCTGCCAGGATCCTACATACGTGACTCATCAAGGCGCTCGTTATCACTAGCATCATCATACCCTCTCATCTCTGCTCCTCTGCGCAACGTCTGTATCATAGTCATATCTATGCATCGCGGTTACTATATTAAGCACCCTACTACAGTCCCATGCCTCTAATGCCCGTACCGGTGTCTATATCAATAGTGGTCATATATATATCCCATTTAACAATACCTTCTTCCGTATGGATAATCAACTGTCTCACGAACATGATTCCATATCCTGCAAAGCGGCGAATAAATCGTTACCGAGACCTCGGATAACTCGTGATGACAGGAAAATGACCACTATGTGATGACCTGGCCACCTTTATCTTGGTCAGCCCACGTTAACATCTTGGGTTCTGGAGCAGCAAGAAGGACGCGGAAGTGGCGGACAAGGAGCGTTACGAAGGCACGTCACGCCGCTCACCGTTACGTTACCCTTGGCGCATCGCACTACGATCAGACAGCACCCCTATAATCACCATCTTGCCGCGTCACTTCTGCTGTCGAAAACGGTCGGTCCAAGGACAGAAGCCCCTAGGCCCTTCCAGTAGCTCGGAAGCTGTTCGACGACTTTACCTGCCGCTTTAAACAGTCAGAGGGCCCCTCGGTGTCTCTTTTGGATGTTTTTTCCCGTGCCTCCCCACAGTGCACTGTCCTAGAACCCTGGTACGCGAGCAGGTGGCCGCCATGCAACTCCCGACAAGGACAGCGTATTCTCACACGGCGAGGTACCCTACAATGGGTGTATCTGCGCAGAAAACGCCTCTGAAGAGTGGTGCGATTTTTTGGGAACGGCCAGTACGCTCCAGAGAACGCCCCGTTCGGACTCTGAAGAGTTCGCCGTGGGTTCCAACTTTATACTTGCCTTTTCTGGGAATAGGTGCGGCGGAGTATCATCGGAGCACGAAGCAATCGCGTTTAGACTTCACGTTCTACTACAGAGTCTCTTGTATAGACTTATCGTGACTGACCGGCGAGTTCTTCGATTAATTGTAATCGTGTCTGGCGTTGGCCGAGCTGACTACACCGAGCAGATCTACCATCTCAGCAGTCATCCTCGACCAACGTGTTGAAGACTGATGCCGTGATCACACGCCGGCTTACGCTGGCCCGGTACGTAGTGAGAATGACTGGAGAACCGATATGGCATCTGTTGTGGTGACCTTTGAGGCGGAATATCTCGAACGGTCTAAAATCGGGAATGACTATCGGCGCAGTATATTTCACTCAGGCTTAACCATACCGTCGGCAGGGAACGAATGCATTCAAAATAGTCATCAAGTCGCAGTACTAGTATTCACGCGCTCCGATCCTAAATGCATCGACAGTGATTTGTTCCATCGGCCACATTCTTAGGGTCGCCGCGAAAACGCGTATTACGCCTCAACGAAAGCTGACAAATATTGCCGTGACTTGCCACACCTGTTCCGCTGCTGCTCAGGCAATCAAACGGAAATCCCGTCGGTCATGGCAAGGCGAACCGACTCCGTTTTACGCCCCAGTGGAACAGTAGAAATGTCGTGCTCTAAGCGCGGATTACTTGAGATGAGATGACGGCAGCGCAAAGAAAATAAGAATACAGCAATAACGTTATTCGCGCTTCCAGATTGTATTGCAGGAAGCAGATGCGTTCGGTATGTTCGCCGCCTTCCATACCTATACGCTGAATGATTCTTAATGCCAGCACGCGCCCTCATCCCCGCCTTCACCAGTTCATTTACCGACTCATTGTACCCCAAATATGTGAGAGACTTGTTGAATTAAAGAGACACAACCGATAATCAATGCACATGAGATATATGAACGGTACCGCAAAGCAAAGCAATGTCGGACGTCAAGCCGAATTGAGACACCAGTCATCGCGTCCGATTTTAAACGCGCCACTGCCATGCATAGGGGTATCTGCATTGACAATATCCGCAATGGGGTGAATATCACTAAACCCAACTACGCATGTAGTAGTACTTTGACTCCCCTCGGGCTCCGACCACCTCGGAGGACACTCATCACCTTTCGTACTTTACTGCGAAGTCCCACACTGAAAACTTCAGTCATATCCGTACTTCTGTGCGCGTCTGAAATTCACATATCATACATGGTGTCAAGTTCACCTAGCGCTAAATTATACATTGACATATGCGCATTCCTTCTGTCACTCAAACCTTGTACCTCATACATCACTCTGCGGACTGCTCGGAGTATTGACATTCGTACTATTGCTCTGATTGGGTTAGAGCGGCCAAGAGAGCTTCTCACCAAAGTTCCACTGAATGGCCTTGTGAGAGATATACTCTTCCAGGGCGTGACTGCCCAGTTCGCGCCCTGGAATACAAATACGATCAGCATCGTATACAGATTTCCACCGCCGAGGAAATTTGCTTCTGTGGAAATGCTGACGAAATAGATAATGCACGTACCGATGCCGCTCTGCTTCTTGCCCCCGAAGGGTACGTTATTGTGCAGGAGGTTGTACATGTTGATCCATACCTGCACGTGCCATCACAGTCAGCCGTATTATTGATGACAAACCCGGCGTCTATCCCGATCAGCCCCAGAGGCGGCTATCTGACCACGAGACGCTCGTCTTTGATGAGAACTGCGACAGCGATCACTCACAGTGCCTGCCTCTAAAGCGTCGGAGACGCGTATGCATTGATTGGCATCGTCTGTGAGCAGTCCCATCAGTGCCGTGTAAACGCTCAGATGCGCAGCCACCGAGCTAGAGGAGGCGTACTGGAATGAAGTCCGGCACCGAGTCCATATGTTGTGTCGTTAGCCAGCTTGATGGCCTCCTCTTCCGTCTTGAACCTTCCTACCGAAAGCACAGGCCCAAAGATCTCATCTTGCACCTAAGGCACAGCAGATCAGCTTACGAAATCAGATCGTCAGTGGATTACGCTATTGACTCACTATTTTCATATCAGGAGTAATATCCGTGAAGACTTGAAGAAAAGCACAGGTCAGCTGTGTTTATCGCGCTGATAATGATCAAGCTCCGTATGGAAAGAACAAACTCACTAGTGGGGTCCACGTAGTATCCTTTGCCAGGACGCTTGACACCTCCCAAAGCCAGCGTCGCGCCTTGTTCCTTGCCGGACTCGATATACGACCAGATCTTATCGTACTGAACCTTGGACACCTGTTGCGAAAGTATCAGCTCCCATTCTGCCTCAACCAATCATGCAAATAAAACGCAGGTAAGCTAACAGCGACAGGCGAAGACGTGCTCCATGTAGGAACCCCGTGCCATCATCAGATCTGGACGGCGATGACAGCGTTTAAGCCAACATTATGCGCATCGTGCTTTCGCTACGACAGTCGGACTGCGGATGAGCGCCGCCACATCAGCGGATGAGTGGCACTCCCCGTCGTATGCCAAGGACCGCTCCCCAGAGCGCCGTGAATATCTCCGCCCACAGAGCTGGCTCGACCAGGGCGATGATAGGTAGGAACGCATCCAAAACACGTCGTCTGTCAGGCCCATAGTCCAAATCGACGAGCCCGAACGGGCTGTCTAAGCAAGTCCCCATCGCTGCATGAGAACTGCCGCTCATGCGATGTGCGCGAGAAGCCATGCGGCGTTAGCGGCACATCCCATGTATTCGGCAAAAATCCTAGAAGCCTGTAGACAGGCCACAAAAAGTAGCGGGCCACCAAGGGAGCGTTCTTTCCAGTCTTCACACGCATTACCCGCGAAATTCAGGGACGCAGAAGGCTGACAAATGCACAAGAAAGACAGAAATCATGACGCACCACTGGGCCACCGCCAACGTTCTCGGCAAACCCGTCGCCAATGGTGAGCTCCTTCGTCTTGCTGATGAGGATGCTCAAGAACTTGTCGTACACGCTGTCCTGTACGTACACACGCGACCCTGCCGTGCAATCTTGGCCAGTGTTGTACAGGATGCCCAGCGCCGCCCATTTAGCCGCTGTCGCATGTCATCGTTAGCGTGCATACTGGCAGCTCATTTCGCGGAAAACATACCTTCCTCAAGGTTGGCGCTCTCGAAGACGAGGTGCGGCGATTTACCGCCGAGCTCGAGTGAAACCTTCTTCAGGTTGCTCTCAGCGGACGCTTTCATGACCTTGCGACCTGTGACGGTGCTCCCTGTGAAGGCGACTTTGTCGATGCCCTTGTGAGAGGACAGGGCGGCGCCGCCCACGGAACCGAGCGAGGGGACAGTGTTCACAACGCCGGGAGGGAATCTGTCAGCAATAGCAATGGAGATGTGATGTCAGTTCAACAGAGTTAGAACGTCGCTCAAGGTGATGGCGACCGTGCATCAGGGAAACTGACCCAGCTTCGACGATAAGTTCGGACAGTTTCTAGACAGACCGAATTAAAAGCAGGTTAATACGCATGCGGGGACAGAAAACGGAACGCCGAAGCCAACGAAAAATTGAGACGAAGAGAAAAGCTGCACGTGGCGTCCTGCCAATCTCAGGGTGAGATAGCTTTGGAGCGACGCGTTGGCGGACAGAAAGCCGCCGGATTGCGAATGGGAAAAGCTCGGGGTTGCTACATGCAACATGAAGCAATCCCGAAGGCGTTGGGTACCACAGGTAAACACGAAAGCCCACAACACGCCAGGACCTTCCCGTGACGGGTAGTAAGCTGATCGCGCACCCGCTCGGACGCCTAAACCACGTGCGAGGAATTCGTGGGCGTCGCCTTTTCATATGTTATGCAGATCCTGAGCGGGAACCTCGCGCATCGTTCGGGCGGCTACCAGTGGCCTAAGCAGGATAGGGCGCGCCTCGGACGGCGACAGCGCGAGTCCGATTTGAGCGGTGGGTCACAGAGACTAGCTCGCGGCTGTTGCACCTGCTGTCACGATTGCCACCATTGTCACTATGGAACTAATTGGCGCGAGCGCGGACACTCAGGGTAGGAGTTGGCGGCTCTTCGAGGTTAAGTGAGCGGAGAGGGGAGGAGCGGTAGAGGGCGCAGCGCTGGGGACCGCCATCATAGCGCGGTTCCATCGACACATGTTGTATCTTTGTTGTTTGCCGACGATCCATCCATTGTAATCCGGTCGGGTATGTAGAGTCTGTGCGCACCGTTACGAACAGTTGAAGGATAACCGGCATGTACTGCAACCGTGTTCCACCGGTGCGTTGCACAGATCATGCAGTGATGGGATGGGAGATATCGAAAAGCTCCGAAGTGATCCCGATGCTAGCCAGTGCGGATAACTGATATTGCCGCCAATAGGGGCGAGCGGCGCCACAATGCGAATGGATGGCGTAAAGTGTAGGGTCTGGGTTACTGTATTGTTTGACGCATGGGGCGTGTACTGTAGCGAGCTTGGGCGCACATTGCTTGCGGCGAGGACACCCCGTGAAGAAGAGTTTGTAATACATACCTCGCCGCGACACATGCCGTCGGTGAACTTGAATTGCGAAATGATTTTGACCCCAGGACAGTGAAGGCGCCAGCTCAATCTTGCGAGCGTATCTGAGAATCTGGGTGCCCGCGATCGTGGAGAAGAGACAGCGCAATTGCGGATCGATCTCATGTTCCCTCTACCGCCCCCAGGACTCTGTGGCTGCGGCAAATGATATGCCTCTTTGAACAAGAGGAACTGCAGCCGGGGGTGCCTGCGGCAAAACTGGTATACTTAGTAATTGGTCGTGCTGGATGACAAAATTGAATGAGGGTAACATACCCTAGGCAGGTGGCCTCACATGACTTCGAGGACGATCCAACAGGACGGCACGTCAGACGAGGCAACCTGATAATTTCCGCAGCCCTCGCATGCCGTTTGTGAAACACCGAATCGCCCGTTCATACATGGAGTGGATTTGCATGGCAGCGGCAGGTGCCGCGACATCTTCAAAGAACTTTGCGGATATGTGGCGATGTATGTTGCTTGATCAGTCGGGCGAAGCTCCAGCCATTATCTGCGGCAAGAAGACGATGGAGGGCTCGGTGGCGGGGCTTGAACACCGTCGCGCGTTGCCTAACGTTTCACCATGTAACTGCAGCCGCGACGAAAGGCCAGATCCTGACTCAAGGGTGCAGTCGTGTAATCCAGACAAATCCGCGGAGTCTACGGTCATGCGATATGACGTGGTCGTAGTCAGCTTGTGGCCAAGTGTATCGGTTTCTGGCGAACCATATGGGCGGGCTACTAGAGATCTAGAGAAGGCGGGGTGTTCCGACGAAGAGGATGCACGGCAGAACAGGGGCGTGGTCGCGCCCGGCGGACATAGGACCCTACGGCAGGAAGGGAATTCGTAGATCACCCGCATTGTCATTGACGACCTCACCACCACGAGCATCTGCGCACGCATTGGGGGCCACCAAGTTCCATCAGGGTCGTCACACGGTTCAGATGGTAAAGCTGTCAAGGGGATCCTTAGTAAGAACGATGCACCAGTATTACGCTGAACTCACCTGATGTTCTGAGGGATGCGCTTCCATGAGCGGTGACTTGGCACGCTTGCATATGCATTTTAGATTTTTGAATTGGCAGGCCGGCGGCAACACGGGTTCGGCTTGCGCTTGAGGGTATTTCATACATACTACACGACATAGAAACAAGGGAGAGTGCCAGAATAGGGCGTAGAAAAGAACAGATAACAAACAAAGGCAAAGAGAGGTAATAACACGAAAAAAGACTTACTAAGGCTGACAAAGGAGTAAACTCGCTGGGCTTCATGACAATGGTGCAGCCAACTGCGAGAGCAGGAGCGACCTTCCACGCCCTGAAATTCGAGGTAGACTTGAGTCGCGTTCGTGAAAACATACCCGATCATGCAAACGCACCACATCTGAATCGGATAGTTCCATGGAATGCTATGCAGAAATGACAGTGGTTAGCACTGAAAGAGGGCACGGAGGAAAACAAGAAGAGAGCATTATGAGGGAATGAATGACGCGTGCACCCTCGTCAGAGGGAAGCGAGAGCACACGCGCCCCGACCGATGGGGTCGGGGCTGGAGAGAAGCACGCCGCTCACTGCGAAGCAGGACGTGTTCCTCGATCGCGTTCGGGACGAGACTAAAAAGGAAGTGCGGATGGCGAGAGGCACGCACATTTGGCCACAGACGCCGATCGGGTCGCTCTTCGTGAACGCGAACTTTGTCTTTGGTTCCACCTCGATGCTCTGCGGATACATCCGTGTCAGTAAGCGGGCGGATGTGTCTGGAACGTGCGGGGCTGCACTGTGGCGGCGGCGCAGTCTCTGACGCATTACGGAGAAGGTAACATACCTGGCCAGTAATTTTGTCCGCCCATCCTGCATAGTAGCGAAGACAGCCGACAGAATCTGCGACATCTCCGTCCCTACATCGCCGGCACGTGAGAAGACCCGGTGGAGTTTGCAGACAGCAAGCGAGCAATGGTGATACTTACCTTGCGATGGCGAAAGGCTTTCCGTTGTTCAAGGTCTCGAGAGCGGCCAGATCTTCGGCATCTCTCTCCATGAGGTCGGCAAGCTTGTTGAGAAGCTTTGACCGCTGGAAGCCCGAGACATTCTTGCCCCAGGTGGTGTTGAAGGCCTCACGGGCTGCGGCGACAGCGACGTCGATATCCTTGACGGAACCTGGATGGATGTATGCGCTGGTCAGTCATCGCGGAAGGTAAGAAGCGGTTGATAGAATCGAAGCGGGTGGCATCGAGAAACAGGGTGTTGTGGGTGCGTATATCGCATTCGGCTGCAGCCACACCGATCGGAGACCAGAAATAGGGACCGCGGGGACGATATCATCGGTGCCGCCGCTGTCGGGAACTAGGAAGAGGAGACCATCGAGCCGCCGGGACTCACCTGCGCTGACCGAGCAAAGCACCTCTTCTGTGGCGGGATTCACGCATCTGTGCACAGAAAAGAACGCAGACTGAATACGCCGTTCAATGCAGATAACAGAAGAATGCCGCACGTACTCGATCTTTTCCTGCGAATCAACCGAAGGCACAAACTTGTTGTTGATAAAAAGTCCTGTCTGGACAGTGATCTTCTTGCCTGTTGAAGGCACGGTCAATTCCGCGACGCCAGCTGACATGATCGACGACTTTGGTTGCGTAGAGAATGCTGAGGCGGTGACGGTGCGGGATGCGAATAGCCCTCTAGGTAATCGTACGTATATATGAGGACGCTCGCCGTGCGATAAGGAGGCAGCTGACAGCAGAAAGCGGCTACAGTGGGCAAGCTTGAATGATAGCAGCTGAAGATGACGGCAAACGCGCATGCTGGTTTGCCAATCGCCGAGCTGTTACTCACGAGTAACAGAACGATAAGTAACGTTACTTATCTCCACTTATCTGCATAATACTGCGCATCAGCGTGTGATAAGATAAGTCTTCTACGCCATGGTCTCCGGTATGCTCGGCTTGTCGGCCAGGTCCCCCATAGTCTTTCGTCCTTTTCTCGCCGCTTTGGGCCATGGAGCCGCCATCGGGCGGTGGTGCGAATCTCGCTGTGGGAAGATTGGGTGCAGAAATTGCCAATGGTAGCACCTATAGTCGCAGTCAATAATCTCCCTGTGCTTTCCTGTCTTGTTTTCCTGCACCGTCAGGATGTCCATCGCTCGCCGTTAAGGATTATGTCTACAACACCCTCCAACCCAGAACAGGCTGCGCCTTCATCGTCTGTCTCATCCCAGCAGCATGCGGCCTCATCTGCAAAGCGTTTGGCGACGAATGCGTCTGCATCGTCGTCTCGCTCGCCTCCACCAAAGATCAATCTTAACGACCTCAAACCCATCATTTCTACCACCCCAGCCAATACTTCATCCAACGGTGCTCTCAAACCATCCACAGCATTCGTTTTCACCTCCTCACGCACTCTTCGAAACCTTCACAATTACCAGTCCATAGGCGGCGACTCCATCCTTCTACCTCCTCCCGACATATACTCGCCCACTGAGCAGCCACTAGCTCCTTCGTCGTCCAATGTCGCATCAGTCTCCGAAGGGACTAAGTCGCTTGCAATAAAGCCAATACTTTCGCAAGCACAACTTGCACGTCATTCACTCGGGGCAGTCGACGCACGATGCATCGTGTCTTCAAACATGCGTGCAGCGGGCTTCCAGCCTCTGACCCACACACCTCCTGCAGATCCATCTGCCCCGCCAACCCCATCTGTAGCTGCCGTCCCAACACCCAAGGATCCTCCACGTTTTCCTCCCATCGTTTTTCTCAATCCTACTCACGTTTCAGCGACCTCCATGTGGGATTACCAGCAACACCTGCCATACGGCTTAGGAGCTGGTCCTGGGACCGGGATAGGCTATTCATATGGAGAAGCGAGCAATTTGCAGTCAACTGATACCTCTAGTGCGTCATCAATTCCTCCAGTGAACGATCCCAGCGCTGTTGTTGCCGCTTCGGCCCTGTCGCCGTCTTCACCCAGGATCCCATCGGCGGGCGACTCGTTCAGTTCGCTCAGCACGCAGTCCAGCTCAAGCCTGTTCTCCGCGATCTCCGGATCGTCATCGGGGCTTACCTCGGTACCGTCTTCAAATCTTCAGACATCTGCTCGAATACTCAACCCGTTGAACGAAAGGTTCAAGGTCTTTGCAGAGGGGCAATCATCTGTACCTGACCGGGAAAAGCATGTTGTTGACGGATATCCGTTCCCGAGGACCCGACTCGGTTCTGCGGAGGATGTGTCCCGTCCGTTATACCATGAGACTACGTCCTATTCTTCACAGGTAACGTCATCCCCTTCCGTATCGTCTTCGACAGCGTCAGGTTCAGTCACACCAATGGCACAATCACCGCTGTCACTTCCGTCACCGATACAGGAGGCTCCTCCTCCGCCTTCCCTTGTTGTAGAACGTCCTCATCCCAAGCCAGTTCAGCCGAAGACGCCTTCATTCAAGTCTAAAGCAGCGAAGGAGCGGGATCGCAACCGTCCTCGCAATCGATACGAGGGAGTAGGTGGCCGGGAACCCATGAGCCTCACCAAGCTGATCTCATCATCCTCGTTCACGTGGCAGGCCAACCCCGTTGTAACCTCGCACTCGTCAGGCGCGGCCACATCGTCCGGAAGTTTCTCCTCTGCGTCGATCTCGGCTGCTTCGAGCACGGGTGCGAACAGGAACAGAACCAGAAAGTCGATGCGTGCCAGTACGCCTAGTGCTACGAGTGGTACCAGTGTAACATCTGGAAGCTCCGACTTGCGACGAACGGTGGATGGCTCGATATTGGACGAAGCATCCTCGACGACAACACCAGCAGGAGGGAGCAGCAGCGAGACGGTTGTTTCGGTTGGCGAGGTGAAAGGTATAGACAGAGGACAGCAGTCAGTGGCGGTAGATATAAATCTACCAAAGACGGACAGCGGAAGCGAGAAAGGGAGCCATCGTGGCCGCCAGCGCGGGAGAGACCGAGATCGCGAACTGGAGCGGGAGAAGAGACGAGAGCTGAGGAGGCTCAAGGGCAAGATGAGGGAAGCCGACATGGCGGCGGCGGACGGCGTTCTAGCGATGAAGTCGTCCTCGAAGTCCTCGAAGTCGAAATCGTCTTCTGGTACATCCTCGGGTAGCTCGGATAAGGGGTCCGCCGGGAAGTCACAGCGGTCGCCGCGAACGAAGAAGGACAAGACGAGGTCCACGAAGGAGAAACACGCCGCTTCTGGATTCGTCAGCGTGTTCCCCCCGAAGAATGCGAACCCCGGGCTGGAACATCCCCATACCCTCGGCGAGTACGACGCGAAGCTTGCTCGCGAGCGCAAGCGCGAGGCGGGCGAGTTTGCGAAAGACCAGGTGTACGCTCACCGAGAGCGGGACAGAGAACACGCCAGGTTGACCGAGCAGTGGTCCGCGCGCGATGACATCGCCAGTGATCCTTCTAAAGTAAGTGTCCAATTCTGTGTTTGACGTTCGGCCTAGCGATTGGGATTGGGTTCTCTCCCTCGATGGCCTCAGCACACGATAGGCCACCAGTGGCGTCACCATATGGTGATGGTACTCGTGGCTGAGCGTAGTGGAATTGATGCTGACCTACCTGTTACAGAGACATGGCTCGCTGTCTGCGGCTAAGGCTGCAGCTTCGGCTATCGCGTATGCGTCCTCCCACCACGCCGCTCGCGGCCGGGGACGGGGACGTGGGCGCGGCGAGCTCCCATCCGCGAGAGGACGCAGTGTCAGCGTTGTGTCCGTGCTGAGCGATGGCGAGACGGTCGTCGACGACGCCGTGGGCGCCATCGAGCAGCTCGAGCTCGAGTCCGCTGTCGAGGCGTAGTGTCGTGTCCGACCGTTGTGTCAACCTTACGAAAGTAGGTTGACCTCCAGGCGTCGGTATAGTTCGCGCATGCTCACACGTTTGCGTTTTGTTAGATTCCATCGACAAGTACGTCCCCACCATAGACGATCGCGGATGCCATTCTGCTCCCACTGTTGTTGTACTATTATTCAATCATGCCCCGCCCACAGCCGTAAACTATATGCTCCGGCGACCTCGATAACAGCAGCCCTGGTTCTGCTCCCCCGCCCATGTTCTGTTCTACTCCTATCCTACCCCTGTGGTGTACTACATCTGGTATTCCGACTCGTCCCCTTCTGCGTAATTTGTTCGTTCTCTCGTACGACGACGTCGCTCTCTGCTCTCTCGTTTGTTTCGACATACCCTCATTAGTCATCCTTATGGTGGACTCTCCCCCCTGTAGCATTCAGCATTGCCTTCGAACACCCTTTCCCTCTTACATCGAGCACGGTTCTCGACGATCATGTCACGCGGACTCTTTCATCGCTCCACCCCCATCGTGCTGCTGCTCCCATAATCCCCTTGTCTGCCCACCCCGGTTGTCAGGTTCACTATCGCCCATCGAACGTGGACGTCCACTCTCATTGTGCTCTTCTGGTTCCGTCGGTGTTCCTTTCGCGTTTCGCTTGTTACATGTGTGTTTTTATTCTTTGTCTCCCGGTCAGTGCCATACGCCTCGCTCGCATCTCATCGGACAAAAAAGTCTTGCCACGCATCCGTATCTCATCATCGTTTCCTCATTTTGTCTTTGTTCTGGCAGTGTTCGTTCGTTCAGTAGTACACCACATCAATTCTCCTTTCTCATCTCATACGCACACAAACACATTGACTCGATTTATGTACGTGCATGCATGCATACACAGTCCCGGCATACACTATCACACCCCCTTTCCTTCCATACAATCATAACAGTAACATTCAACAAGTAGTTCCGGTTTGCATATACATTCATACGCATAGATATATATTGTATCAGGCTCGTTGGTGTGTTGGCATATATCGCGCTTTGTGTGTCACGAATAGAGGGGGGTTGAAATGATCATTCAAGTTGTAACTTAAGCAGTTGTATTAGGGTTGTGATACGTACATGAAGAGGGGTCCCTTCGACGCGGAGAGCTGTGTACGTACTTTCGCATAAAGGCAAACTCTTAAGCCTGTGGTGAGAGTGAACCGTTGGAGCACGCACAAGAGTTATGGTTGAGCTTTCCTTTCTCCTCACTTGCAATTAGAGGGATGAACGAGTTGATGAAAGCACGTCATAGTGCTACAGGTTTCTGTTTGCTACTGTAGCACCGTCATCCTGCGGGCCTATGTCTATCCGTGCCCCTGCAGGAAGAAGCTGTGCAGAGCCAGTGCAGCGGGCGGATCACGGTATGTATGACGCGTTGTAGCAATATCAATATTCGAATTGAAGCACTTATGATGCGGTCATTACAGCGGCTGTTACTGATAACAACCATAACAATAGATGCGAAGTCCCGCGATACTTTCCGGCGGCACATGTGTTATCAGTGCACACTGGATAGTCGCCGTGAGTATGCCGGGTAGGAAGAAGGTAGTGGGAAGGTGGGCAGAGTAGATGTGATGCCACCCGCCAATACGATGAAGAGTGCTGTGGGTAAGTACTATGTATGCGAAAGATGCCGGTGGGGATAGAGCAGCTACTGGCCGAAGGGGTGCACATAAGGCTAGTGCTGCTAGTAGGGTCGTAGAGAAGCTAGCCGCTGCCAAAGGCAAAAGGGCCGCGGTACGTGGGGTGCAAGAGCGGTCAGAGGATCGGTCGGCGGCATGGTGCGTACCAAGAGCAGGCTGAGAGATGGGCAGAGAGTGCAGATCTAGGAGTAGAACTGAGGAGTACTGCTAGTGCAGTAACTGCGGTAACTAACTTACTAGCGCGGTATTGGGGTGAGAGTGCTGCGTTATAGGTGTTACAGTGCCAACGATATCAATGGATAGACTTCTTGCGTTCTTACACGTACAATAAATGCTGGCTGCGTTATAGGTGTCGTGTTGCTCGCTGCCTTGGTATGAGGCTCAGCTCGCCCCCGTCGGCAGAGGTTCGGCATGAACGCGGTACTTAAACTACAGACGCCGCCAGACAAAAAGACCCAAACGGACGAATCGGACGAATCGCAAGCGGTGGTCTCCCAAGCAAACGCGCGGGGTTTTTAATGCGGTCACGTGTACCGTACGACGCGTTCGTTCGCGTGGCTTGGCTCGCGGAGCGTGGTGACGTCACTGACCCATCCTCCTTCCACTCGACGCCGTCGACCACGCCGGTCATTGCGCGCCGCTATATAATGTCGCCACTCGTCGCGCGCCGCAGGAGCACTCTCATCCACAAACACCAACATTCACCATGACTTCAATCCTCCCAGACACCGTGGCTTCAGTCCTCCCAGACACCGTAACTTCATTACTTCCAGACACCGTGAAGCCTGCCACCCTCCTCAGCCGCCGCTTCAGGACTGAGACCCTCCCAGATCTTTCTGGTCGCGTCGTCGTCGTCACTGGTGGATCAGCAGGAATAGGTTTCTATGACGCCCTCGCCCTCGCAAAAGTAGGCGCCACCGTCATCATCATCTCCGCCAACGAGCAGAAAGGCAAAGATGCCGAGGCCGAGATCAACAAACAGCTCAAGGAGGTTACCTCCTACGGCTCCGTCACATGGCACGGTCTCAACCTCCAAAACTTGAAAGAGGTCGACAAGCTCGCGAAGCAGCTCGCTGGCGAGCTCGACAGGCTTGACATCTTCATTGCCAATGCGGGCATTGGCCAGGCTCCCTATGGCCTCACTGATGACGGGCTCGAAAGACATTTTGAGGTGCGCATATAACTTGACCGTGATTCACGCACAGAGAGCTGATGCCTTCAATAACAGGTTAACAACCTCAGTCACTACGTTCTGATCCTCCGACTGCTTCCTCTCATGAAGAAGACCGCACAGACGGCCCCGCCGACGTCCGTCCGCATAGTCATGCAATCCTCCATGATGCACGAGTTTGCGCCCGGTGGCGTCAAGTTCCTTTCAAAAGAGGAGATCAACGACGACAAGCCCGATGGTGCACAACTGTAAGTCCCCTCGTGCCGCCACTCCCAAGTCCTAAATTATTCACTAACTCATCTCTTGTATGTGTGCACGTTTAGGTACGCGCGCACGAAGCTCGGTAACATCCTCTTTGCCAAGGAACTCGCCAAGCGCCATCTGACGGACACCGAGAAGCCTATCCTGGCGATCTCTGTGCACCCGGGCACCGTCGACACCGAGGTGCAGGGGGCCTGGTCAGAGACGTACGGTGTCCTCGGCAAGATCCTCGAGCAGGGCTCGAAGCTATTTGGCAAGACCGCATTTGAGGGCGCAGAGGCCAGTCTGTGGGCTGCAGCCAGCACGGACATCTTCGAGGGCAACTGGAAGGACTACCAGGTATGTGATGTTCCACCTTCTGCGTCATCGCGTTGGCAGGTTATTGACCTGTGATGGATTTTCCGTCCTCAGGGCAAGTACTTCACAGAACCGTATGGCACGCCTGATCAGGAGACGGACCAGGCCAAGAGCCAGGAACTGGCGACCAACTTCTGGAACTTGAGCACGCGGCTCACCAGGGAGATCCTCGGTGAAGAATTATCGTAGAGATGTTGATGGTCGATCTTATCGTCCGTAAGTGTACAGTATCGTAATGCTCAACAGCTCTCCATCACGGACTTGTAAAACAGTCAAATAAATCGTCCTTGTAATACAACTCTCTGTAGGTAGCCTTGGCCATATGGGCATGCAAATTTAGTTGACAAAATTCCTCATTAATGTTCTGTATGCTGCTCTACTGCGGTACAGTGTAAATAAGAGTTGGTCCAGCCGGATAGTAATAGGAACGAGTGTCTGTGCTTGGTAGATGTACATAATGAATGTCGCTCTAGGTGTAAAGATTATGTCCGCGTGGATGCAGATGTGAATGTGCATGAATAACGGTGATTATGAACTATCTCTTCCACGTGCTCGTGGGTAGGTTAGTTAGTAGTGGTGGTCGGTCAGCATGTGCCTGCCGCGGACGTTCATGAACGAGTACTGCAAAACAAAACAGGCGTCAGCCTTCCACTCTCACATCATTCTTCGTCTTGTAATCAAATCGCGAAGAGAAGGGGGCTGTGCACACTCACCTCCGCCAGCGACGGCTCAATCCGTATGTGGTTCGAATACACCAGGTTCGGCTCAGACGCAAACGGTCTCAAGCCTGCCCACTCAAGAGTTTCCCACCACCGCTTGAAGCTCGGAAACGAGAACGTCGCCGCGCCCTCGTTGCGCGCATGCACCTCGAGCTGCAGCTGCCCGATTGGCAGCACATGCTCCGTCTCCGTCTCGTTTGCGTGGTGCGCGACGAACGACGCGAGCGCGCCAAACTCGCTGCCCTCGACGTCGACCTTAAGCACGTCTACGAAATCGTGCCCGTTGAGGCGCATGAGGGTCTGCAACGTGAACATCGGGGGATCCGCGTCGGGCTCGTCATAGGCACCGAGGGCGTACGGAAAGAAGTGTGCGCGTGGCGCGAGCGCAGGGTCGCGCTCGATTTCGGGGCCGAACGACGTGACGGAGAAGTCGTACCCCCAGATCTCGCACTGTGGCGCCGCGGATAGCACGGCAGCCTCGAAGGAGGACTCGCCGTTGATCCCAAAGGAGTAGAGAACGCATGGGGCGCGCTGCGTGGAGAGTTCAGCAAGTCCGCAGAACCACTTTCCGCCGTCGCCTAGGACGCCGAGGCGGCGCTGCTGGAAGGGACAATTGTAGGAGGGGAGGAAGAAGTCCCCTAGACGATTGTGAGGTGTGAGCATTAGTGCTTCTGTGCGTGGAGACGGAAGGGAAGAGATGACGTACAGAGGGTATAGAGGTCTCGGCGCGGCCAGCTGTGCAACGGCACATAGTCGATCGTGTGAGTGAACAGACATTGAGAGAGAGGCAGAGAGGATTGAGCACGCACGGGTTCACATTTTCTGGCGAGCCGCCGTACAGCTGTACCATCGCCTCTCTGCGCTGCAAGTTGCGCTGATACTCTTCTTCTTCGACACGATGGAAGTCTGTCAGGTTCAGGCGCGGCAGCGGAGAATCATGGTGTCGGGAGATGGAAATCCGAGTGCTGGTGTTGAAGAGGTACAGCAGGAAGATACAAGCAACGCTTGTTGCAAGGACGAGGCCGCGGAACGCACGGGGAATCATGACGTATCTGTGAAACAACAGAGCTGAGAGGTTAGGACTATGCACGGGATGTAGGACGCAGTGTGCATACCTTCGCGTGCAGTATCAATGATCAATTGAGCGACAGGAAAGGGAGATAAGAGAAGAAGGAATGTGTGAGTTAGCAGGATTAAGACAGAACTTGACTTGAGAGGTTGTGAAGGGAGCGGTAACTGAAGACGCAGCCGCAAGCGCACGCGGCGGATGAACACCTGTGATAGATCATTCGTCAAGCAGTTCGTTCATCGTTCACTCACAGACGTATTGAACAGCCGGTGGAAGACAAACCGAAACAGCGCAGCATTCATCACAAGCAGAGGTCCTTCATCAGTATGACAGATAAACATTTACCACATTTGCGGGCGAGTCCACATGTCGTCCTGCAGACTTTCATAGACCGTGTGCTATTGGGAGCTCCCCTCGTCGTGAGGAGGCAGAGTTAGCAATCATGACATGGATATCAACATGAACTGACGGAAATAGCGCAGAGAGCCACTTGGAATGATCTAGAGGCGCAGTGCCGACCAAGCGAGAGCTTCGACCGGACTGCGACGGTTACCAGAAGGCGCTTGAGCGTGTAGCGAGGCGAGTTCTCGTCTCTTCAAGAGCCTTAGCGTGCGACATACGAGCACCAAGGAGCTTGGAGAAAGGAGGCTTAGCGCGAAGAATACTTGGTGTACAGGAACTCGAGAAAGGCTTGTGTGACTGAGTAGGAACGTCCTCGGGAGCAATTTCGAATGATAGATCAGATCACAAATGCACGTGACGCTCTGGCTTCACGTGATATGAGAGAAACTATGCAGTTCCTCTCAGCCACTGATCGCAGATTGGCGCTGAGCACCAGCGATTACGCGCTCGTTGGCCTCGCAGCGGTCACAGACAACCTCAAGACACCTCCTCTCGTCGTCGCCATGGCCAAGTCTAAGAAGTGAGAGTCATATGTGCACGAAGGGGGGGATGCAGTGCTGATCGGTGGAATCTTTGTCCAGCCACACCAACCACAACCAGAACAAGAAGGCTCACCGTAATGGTATCAAAACGCCTAAGAGCAACAGGACTCTGTCGTTGAAGGGTGTACGTACCTTTGTCTGCCAAATTTAGTGGGCTGGGAACTGATGGTCTTATTTGCCGTGCTTAGGTCGATGCTAAGGTACGCTAAGATGCACAGAGAGAGTAAAGAGGCAGATAACTGAAGCTTCGACCTTCCTTTATGAACAGTTCCGCCGCAACGCCCGCTTCGCTCTTGCTGGTTCAGTACGTCATGATCCTTATTTTCCACCCATGCAGCCTCACTAATACGGGTCTGGTGTCTGTAGCAAAAAGCCCGCAAGGAGCAGAAAGATTCATGATCCATCGGTTCCTTGGACGTCCATTCGAGCGAGGAGAGTCGAGAGGAGACAGGCCGCACCCTTCACGGCCGTAGGGCTTCCGTTGTTCCCGGCATCCGACTTGTGTGTTTCTTCCGAACGTCGTACAACGTCATGTATCACCCATCCCATGCCCATGCACCGTTACGTACACTATGGCAAACGGCTATAACATATCAAATGCCAAAAACATGTGCAAAACTACAATAGTGTGTAGACGGTCTCAAGGTACAACGTCGAGTATTAGGTTGGCACTGCGGTAAGATATCACGAGGCCGGGTATATATCGAACAAGTGGGACCGTCATTATTTTCGTTGACTGACAAATTTCTTGGCTTGTTGGTCCAGTATGGCTGTCAACCTCATCGCCTGCAAGAACAATATGTCAACTTAGTGTCGCACAGATCGTACTAGGAGATGACATACCGCAGCATCCTCTTCTCTAAGTGCACCCTTAGCCATATTATGCTTGCCCGGCCTTACTTTATGCGTCGTACGCGGTCTCTCGGAGTTGTCTTGTCCTCCAAGCACAGCCTCGACTTGCTCCTCCGTCGCGATATGGCCGGACAGCAAAGCAAAGAACTTCAGTCGGAGCACCGCTTTGATGCGTTCGAACGCACGCGCCGTATACCAGCCGTCGCGCTCCTGCAGACGCTATTACGAACACGTAGAAAGCGTACGAAGAAGACTCACATTGCAGGTCTCGCGGAGATCTTCGTCGTCCTCAACCATCTGCTTGAGTTTCGGGTCGTGAAGATCGCAGAGCTGATATGCGGCGGTCTCGCGCGATATCGACTGACCATCGAATATATGAGAACTGGCGTAGAGGGTCAGTCTTGGCATTATGCCCTCGCTCTGGCGAGGGACCTACCGTTTGTCCTCCCCACCAGGATCGGTACGCGTATTAGCAGTATCCATTCGTGCCTCCTGTCGGCGTCCAATGACGGAGGGTCGGGTAATGGGATGATTTAGGTTTCTGAAGTACACGCGCTGGTAGCTGAAGAGACCTTAGCATCGCGTTATAAAACGTGCATTGCGTACGCACAAACGAGCTTGAGGGTCCTCTCGGGGATCATACCCCAGTCTTACTTGTGTATCTCGCCAAGGACCGTCTTGAAACACGTACGAAACCAAAGGGAGTAGATACTTTGCACTATTGAGGACGTTATTATTGGCGACAAAGAAAACCCGAAAGCACAGGTACGACACACATACTTTAATATTTCTCGCACTTCTGGCGCAGAGAACTGGTTGAAGATAGCCGTACGCGTCCATACAGGACGCTCTTGAAATAACTGGATACTAGCATATATTAGCTTGATGACCAGTGCACCCATGGACAATCTTGTACCTCTTGCAACCGCGCAAGCAGCTTTTGGTCAGCCTGCGCTCGCTGCTCCTCAATAGTGTCTGAGGGCTTATCTGGCACACCATTGTCTGCGAAGTTGATGGCAATGGGACCAAAGCCAGGCCACCGACTACGGTTGATAAGTCGCTTTACCTCTTCGCCGGTCTCTTCATCTACAACTGAAGTGACCACAGATGCGGGGTTTGGCTTGTAACTACAAACCGGTAGATGTTGGAGAAACCCGAATATATAGCAAAACGAGAACATACAAATATAATTGCGGGACAGCTTGACGGCTGAAGATAGGCGGAGGAGGTAGACGCAAGTTGCTTCTGCCTTTGGGGCCTATGGGCCGGCCTGCAGACGACGGCCCCGCCGATGCCATAAGGTCGGGATCGATGTCCGCGTCCACCACATAAGAGTCCTCCTCAATAGTGTAATCTTCTTGCTCCTCAGGGATGCTATATTGAAGAATACCGTCCGCTATTGTATACGTTAGTATTCTTTTTCTGTGACTGCATGCAGAACATGACATACCATCCATAGTGTCCATGGAATTTCTCAGTAACGAAACAGGATCGTTCATATCACGCTGGAACTGGTAATCCGCCATGTCTACGAGCCATGCCATCATGTCTACGAAACAGAGAAATGTGAGAAGCCTTGCTCACTGCGAAACCGTGCCGTCTTCGGGATAACGCCTACTGCTTCAATTGTGTATTCTCCGATTAGGCTACTCTCACTACTAGCTGGAATCCCCCGTTTGCGCTTGACAATTTTGAGGACAATATTGCTTGTCGGAATCACTTCCCCCGGGATGGGATGCGCGGAAGGGTTCCCCGGTCTCATGTTGAGCTCGAGAGACGTCTCGCTTTTGTTACCGCCGCGTTTGAAAGCAGACTCGACGCTGGCCAGCCCTCCAAGACGTTCGAATGCAAGAGGGACGGAAGTGGCCTTCACATATCCTGGATATTCGATAGAGTAGACATGGGTTGTATGAAGCGGACGCAGCGGGGCTGCGTTGCTTTCCTCAGTCTGAGCGGAGACTTCGCGAGAGGTCCTCGCGTTTGAAGGACCTGCTGGTGGTCTATTGTCCATGTCCGGAGTGTGGCTGCAGATGTGAGTACAGAGCAAGACGCGTTTGATCGGAGTGTGACGCGCCTCCGGAACGCATGCGTCGGCCCAATACCGGGAATGGCGGAAATAGCGAGCGAGTGAAGGAGAAGGAGGTAAACAGTCTATAATGTAACGACAGCACATGTAGAAGCGTATAATAAGAGCACTATTTGGGGTCAGAGCCCATTTTCTGCTTTATGAGGTCCATTGCTTCCTGTGTCAGACTCCTGAGTTTACGAGTAGTCTTGCTCAACCATGCAACGCACCTTCATAGTCGCCATATCAAGTCCCGCTGCCTCCACAGCCTTCGTAACACGCCCCACTGTCTCCCGCACCTTTGCGTTGGTTAGTAGCATCATCATGGACGGTTTCTGCATATCGAAGCCTTCACGTCCGTCGGTATCTTCAGTCTACTGCGAGAAGACCACGTCATCTTGAACCAACGCACCTTCCTCCTGTAAAGCTTTCACAGCATCCATAAGTGCCTCTCTTAGTTCTTGGTTTGCCTGTATTTCCTTGAACAGCTTCGTGTGCCGTAGAGTTGACATGAGCTCATCTGGACTTGGGGTGGCTTGCCTCCGCGGTGATACTGAGAACTGCCGTGTTTGCCGACGACTAAGGAGGGTAGGAGGACATTGCGAGGCACGCCCGACCTTAACAGATCGTGAAGCGAGAGCACGTAGAGATAACATGGCGGTGGATGGGGTGAAGCGAGTATGGTCGATGATATAATCTCTTGGCCTCAGCGTATACTGACGTTCTCTGTAATGCGTGGGAACTTGGGTGGACGCGTCGCGTGCGCGTGCATCCGCATTGGCAGAGCCATCTCATATAACCTACACCGGGATAGCTATGGACGATGACTACTACTCTATCGACTCAATATTGGCAGAGAACCAGAAGATACAGTGTACCTTTAAGGTCACTATACCAGATATGGGCCACCTAGACGGCGGAACTGAAAGAGACGTACGTAATATTCGATGCGTCCGCCCGGTGGAATGCAGTTCACACAACAGTGCAGATAAAACCATTGAGCAAGATTCAAATCCCTATGTGGATGGCCTACATCCTCATCTATTCGTAGGCTACTTCGATGTCTCAGGCCACTCTGTCTGATACTGATACCAGCGACTTCGCCGACTTCAACATACCGCCACCCTTCCAAGCTCGCGTCAGAAATGCGCTGAATGCGGAGGCCAGAAGTGTTAAACTAGCGAATCTGGTAGGACAAGGGGGACTGTGGTATGGGCTTGGTCGCATGATCATGAAACTGTGAGAGATGACTTCAAATACTCGAACTGCCTATTGAACCTATCTCTGTCCGTGATACAGCCTTGATGACGCGCCGGGAAATGAGTTGTCAGGCATCCTCGTGAAGGTAATAATTTGCTTACCTCGTCTGCTTCCATTCCTGCTGCCTTGCTCATTTATCTTTAACAGACTTTCCGCGCTCGACTACCCGAAGTCATCGATCAAGCCCAGCACTTTGCATCCATCAACGTGGCGGGAAGTTCTGGGGCCACAGATGGTACACTAGCGTTCCGGGAGGGCCTTGACGGGACTGAACGCGAATGTGCGTGTGAACGTCTGCTCTTCTAGACAACACTGCTAATTCCAGGGCTTCAAGTATTTGCTTTAGCACAGGAGAGTGCGAAGAGGACACGAGCATGGTATACGATTAGTGAGAGAGGAAGGAGGTGACATCCCCATGTGCGAGAAGGCAGTGTAGTATAGAATATAATGTGTAATGAGTCATAGGGGTTGCAGGAATTATCATTCGTCCTTGGTCTTATTGCTATCGGTGCCCTCGGCTGTTTCAGGTAGCTTCTTCAATTCGGATACGACCCTGATCACACCCAAAATGTGATGAGCGGATGAAGAGTAAGTATCGGCCGTAAGGACATCGTACCATTTCACACTCGCCCACAAGCACCCTTCAATACCAATAAGCGCAAATATGTGCACGCTGCCCTTTGTTAGCACTAGAAGGCCCAGAAAGACGCAAAGAAGCAACCCGAATGCTCCGTCGAGAATCAACAGCAACGACGGATGGAGCGACGAGCCAGGAGTCAAGATGTTTGGGAAGCTACCATCTGTCTGCGATGCCGGTGGTAGCTCAGTAGAATGGTCACCCTCCATGGCTCCGGTCGAGCGTAGCACAGATGCACAAGAAGTGAGTTGTTGGTTGTGCAGATGTGCAGACTGACAACGTCAGTCGTTCAGGCGACGTCGGAGCCTAGAAGCAGGCTCCGCTACTCGCCGACGGACCGACGGATCTAACGCTAATCTGATTCAGATCGTACCCACCATTCGGCGCAGTTGAGTACTTCCAAAATAATTTTCTTTGCAGGCGCAGTGTTCACAGGTTAAGAGATATCTAAATAACAGTACAGCAAGAATATACAATGCAATCGCGCGGAAACAACGATAATACAGAACCAGCGTGGTTGCATGAGCGCAGCAACCGCAGATCGGTGGACGAGATGAGGGTAAACGAACGTCGCCAACATGTATGTCGGGTACCATAATGGATAGTTGAAGGCGAAGGGCGGCGCGGGGTTCGAGAAAAGCTACGGTAATGTGCACGAAAGACAATATAGGAGATGGTGTAGATGCGGCGGAGGGGCGTGTATATTGATTGGCAAGACGGGTTCGAACCGTGATTAGCTCGGCTTGCGGATGGGTGGTGGGAGCGACGGCGAGAGTGATGGTGAAAGAGAGTCAAGGCGGGATAATGGGCGTGCGGGATGCTAACGTGGCGCAAGGGTCCGGGAACAGTACAGGGCATGCAAACGGGCGGTAGAAATGCACTGGCCGCAAGGGATTAATCGATCCTCATGGGACTGCCAGGATTTTCAGGTAACTGTTCCCGACCAGGTTGTGTTTGTTGGGCCAGTGGGCTGCCGTTGAACCCGTGGCTTACTACCCCGCGTTTGTGCCGTCTACCAAGCAGTGTTGCATTGTCCATATCTAGATCAAAAGGTACGGAGCCAGCCTTTCTCGGGGCCGCTGCTTTCTGACCATGTACCCTTGGAGCTGTACCCCCTTGAAGGGCCCGTTTGGCGGCAACTTTTGCGCCTGTACCAGCAGGCGCTTGACTTTGTTGAGTGCGGCCGGCGCGACCATCAATTCTACCATCTGCGGCATGTCTCTGCTTGGCTTCCTCCACTACATATTCGTCTTCGTCGAAGGATGAGTCTTCATCTTCCTCATTGAGTCCACCTAGGAATCCGCGGTTGGCGCCGCCTTTGGCCGCTCGTCTACGTGCACCTTCTTCCTCCATGCGATGTACAGCATAGGTGATATCGAAAGCCTCCTTGAGAGTAGCGACGCCCGGAGATCGTGCCTCACGGCCAACTCCGCGTGCCTCCATGAGCAATGGAGAATCGAGAGGCATGTTGCGAAGGTTAGGGCCGGGAGTGGGGGGAGGAGGGGGACCAGGTGCAGCTTTACACCATGGATGATTGAGGAACTCCTCAATCGTGTATCGTTGGGAAGGATCAACACACAGCAGATGGGTAATCAAGTCCTTTGCTGTTGACATAGGTAAAAATGAGAGACGCCACGGCGTGGGTTGGATACAGACGCACCTGTCGGACTGATTGGGTCCCACCACGGGCTCAGGAACGTGTAGTGCCCCATTGCCACCTTCTTCGTCAACTCATCGATCTTCTCGTCGTAGAATGGTGGGAATCCACACAATAGTGTGTACAGTACACAGCCGAGTGCCCACATGTCCACGCTCTTGCTGTATCGTTCGTCCCTTACGATCTCTGGCGCAGTGTATCCTACCGTGCCGCAGGGTGTCATGGTTTGCTCATCCCAGACGACCTTGCTGAGCCCAAAGTCTGCGATTTTCACCCGACCGATGCCGCCACCGCCAACACCAGGGATAAACTCGCCTTCGTCCTCCTTTGCCTCCTCACCAAATTGATTTGAGGGTGGGTTCGGTGATGGAACAACGGGTATGCGCTCGAAAAGCAGATTCTCGGGTTTGATATCCCTGTGCACCACACCCCGCTCTTCGTGGAGGTACCTGATGCCCTCAGCTACTTGAAGAATGACGTGACGAGCAAGGTTCTCGCTGAAGTACGTCAATTTGACGATTTGGTGGAATAATTCGCCGCCTTCCATAACTGATCGACTGTGGGTCAGAGGAAAGAGATCATCCGAGGATGACCAACTCACGTTCAAGGACGAGGAAGTAGTGTTCAGCGGACTCGAAGAAAAGGAGCAATTTCACTATCCCAGGGTGGTTGATGCCGCGCATAATTTGCACCTCTGTGCAAGAACGAATGTGTTAGTATCCTGCGTAAAACGACGAGTTTGTTAACTGGACGCGCCTTTCAAAATATTTGCGCGCTAGCACAGACAACGAAATGAGGTTAGCCCCGCTCGCAAACATCATAATGGAAGGCACCTCTGTCACGCGCGGCTTTTTCTTGAACTCCTTATTGAGATGTCTATCACCAGCCTGCCGCGCGTGAAGGATAAAGAGGATGAATAAGAACAACAAAATGGAACCGCATGCCACTAACCTGTGATGCACTGAGCTCGTATTTACGAACGACTTTAACTATAGCAGATCGATCAGTACCATCGTCTCCCATGCAAAGCTAAGTTCCCCTACCTGCAACCTTCTGGCCAGTGCGAATGTCGATCGCCTTGTACACGTTGGAGAAGGCACCACTGCAACCAGCGGGTATTAGCGCCAGCAACACTGACGACTGCAGCGAGTACGCACTCTCCCATCTTCTCCACTAGTTTATAGTCCTCAAGACCCGCATATGTGGGCATTGTATCCTTTGCCTCACGTTCCTCTTGCACAATCTGCTCGACTTCCTCCTGATACTTGTTCGTGTTCGCCTTCGGTGTCTGTTGCTGTTGCGGCAATTCGCGCGTTCGGTCACGCGTTGATTGCTGGGGCTGCTGCTGCTGCTGGTACTGAGAAGAATGCTGAGTGGGCTGGTCATCGTGTTGTCTTGCGGTATGAGTGTGGTTCTTGCCATGGCGGATGAGGTCTACGTGAGAGATGAGTATGAAGACGAAGGACGACAAGCGAGACGTCGACGAGACAGCAGCCAGTCACAAACGTACTTTTGAAAGCGTCGACGACGCCTGTACCGGACGGCATGGCTGTGTGAAAGGGCGTTGATGAAAGCGAAGGATGGTGGTAGAGTCGTCGTCTGAGAATTCGGTCTCGGTTTTACCAGTTCGTCCCGTTCTGAGATGTCCACCGCTCCTCTCGCAGTCATGGCGTCATCGACGTCATCTGGCACTGAGTCAGCCAGACTCACCGGGATCAGCCATCATTTGATGCGCCCTGTACTCCAACTTGCCTAATCTGGCTTTATCCCGTCCTTGTCTCTAGTTGGACACCCCGACCGCCATATCGTCTTCCTCGCGTTCATGGCGAGGATGCGACCGCAAGATGCCCGCACCGTGAGCATATCGCATTCTGTTTTCATCCGCTCCGGGTTCTGATCGGTTCTAGTGAAGCCCCGGTCGCGGAGAGACCAACGTGATTCGAACTTCCTGTTCTCAACCTTCACAAACATCTCAATATCCTAACAGCCTCTGCTATATGGAGTCGGTGGTTTCTGGGGTAGTGATTGTGCAAAACTTGTACAGGTAATATGAATAGACTTGTGTGAAAGGTGAGTCTCTCATTGGAATTCAATATAGGGACGAGGCATCTCCCGACTATGAATGTCCGTCGTGGTCAGGGCTGAGATTGCACCATTTACATGTCCTTGTTCACACTACCAGGACAGCCGTAGGCCTTGTCTAGTTTGGGCACTCGCGGGTTCGGGCATGGGTTCGAGCCTGGTGTTGAACTCTTGCTTAGAACATTCGGCTGTCCCATGAACCCGGAGCAGTGCTGCGAACTCACTCCCGGCTCTGTTCCTGTCGGTGAACTTGATGCAGATAACGATGCCTCGTGTTAATGATACCGCCACACCCCTCCGACTGAGTCTCACAGCTCACTGGGCTCTGATATATACACCTAGCCTCGTGACATTGGGACCGCAGGTCTCGCTAAGTCTATTGGATCCTTCTACTCATCAAGTTGTCCTTCCATTCAACAGGTCTCCAGCCCTTTCTACGTAAAAATCTGGAAGCGAGAAGGCTTTGCTACAACAAATGGTGCCCTGGTCTGACAACGCCGTTTGGGGCGATTCTATCTTATCACAGGTCTCCTAGTGCGCTGACGGAGGTCAATGAAAGCTTGTTATTATCACACCAGTGCGACACCGCTCCCATCTCTCTTGCCTGTGCTTGCTAATAACTGCCCGACGATTGAGCACGAAGATTCCACACACTGCCTAAGGCTATCCTGGGTATGAAGGGTATCCTTTCTTGACCCCATCTTACGCCATCCTTCTTGAGCCTTTACGACGGTGAGTTGATGTTGTGTTCCTTGTGCGCGTCTCATACTGACCGAGCCCCAACACACAGTAACTGAGGGTCTCTGTTGGCTGTATCCTCCGCAATGGGGCTGATCAGGGGAGTATGGTGCCCTCACCTTTATAACCGTGAGGCGGTGCACCTACGCTTTGTTGCGGCCCAGCAGCCGGAGATGTTATGCAACCCCTGGAGGACACTGCTCTCTCGAAATACCGGCCAAGCTCGCGCTGTTTTGCGCACTCAAGTGATGCGGCGCCATATGGTATGAAGAATTCCCCCCTCTTCAGCCGCCGCCTCTGGGTACCTCGCACTACGCTCCAAGTCACGACACCATCTAGTAACCGCGCTCATTTTGTACGAATAACGGCTCTGCGTGAAGGTAGTAAAGCTTGAAGGTGATGGCATCAACGAACACTGCATCCTCCCTTATCGGTTCTGATGGTGATAGTTCGTGGACTCCGCGCTGGGGCATTGCAGTTGCGAAGTTCATGTTCATCTTGTGTGGACTGCAACTTGCATCTTCTCCATCGATGGTCAAACCGCAGCGATAGCAATTCTCTTTTGATTTTCTGTCACCCACTGCGCACTGGTGTATCGCTCTCGGACGGCGGCGTAGCTCTCGCAGGTAAGAGTGTCAGTGTTACCTCTCGCACAAATCAAGGCTTTGCTTCACGGAAAGCCAGCTGGACTCCACAAAGTTTGTCTGGATATTGAAACTCAGAACAACGCTTACGGCAGTCTTTATGGCTTTGACCACACGCCCAAACACAATCGCTCAATAACTCGCAAACATGCTTCTTGGATGACTTGCGACAACAGCGGTGTTCATCAATCATAGCGCCCAGAAGGAAGCACATGCTTCCTCGTATTATGCACTTTCCGATGTATAACGCAACGTCACGGATCTGTCGGTCTATTAGAATCTCAGCAATCACTGCCACTGGGCATTGCCACGTGCGATCTCGTTACCTCGCCTCCCCGTAGTCTCCATAGCATCAGCTCTGCAGCGGATACACTGATACTTCTCTTCGGCCTCTTCACAATCAAGAGAATATCTATGATCACCTGCAAAGTATATATGGAGCTTCGCACTCGCATTCCCTCTTTCGGTTCCATCCTCACCTGTAACATGTCCCAGAACGTGAACTTGCCGGGTATTCGAGAATTATTCCCTGGTGTGTAGCCATCATTCTGTTACTGGGACAGTTGACTCACTGTGATTCTGCAGATCTCCTCTCGGGCGTGTCAGGGCAAACGAGTCAGAATAAGACATGTTACTCAGATCAGGCATGTCTTCGAGCAAAATGTTATGTAACATATGTTATGAACTTCTTCAGGTCCCATATCCATCCCCTGGGCTGCCCCTCACTATCCCGGCTTTGAACACAACTGTGACGGAGCCTGGTTGGCAGCAGTCGGCATCGCCAAACCTGAGCAATACCGACGGCGGGGAAGTCGGTCGCGGTAGGACACAAGGGAATGAAAGAAAGCACATATGCGAGGTTTGCAACAAACCGTTCTCGAGGTGCGCCCGATAAGAAGTGCGCACGGTTGATCGCCCTGATGTTTGTTAGACCCAGCGCATTGGCGACACACATGAATTCTCACACCGGGGATAGACGTGAGCATGCTTCCTGCAATTTAGTAATATAATCATCGGTGCTGACGGCTTTCAAGCGTTCAAGTGCCCGTTTCCTGGGTGTGTTAAGGAATTCAGCGCGAGGTCTAACATGCGAAGACATTTTGCTGGTCATGAACGGAGTTCGGGACCCGCTCTCCAAACCGTGCCTTACCAGCGTAGGTCGTGATGACAAACGTCATGTTCATCGACTCCATATATTTATTTATGGCGGTTGAACCGGCCACTCAGCGGCAATATCTATTATGTAGCTCTAGTAGTACCTGTTTCCCATAGCATGTTATACCCTGCGATTGTATCTATAGCAAGTTTGTAGAATTCTGTAGCTATATGTAGTCCCCCTGTGTATTATTCTATCTATGTAGACGTATTTTAATTTATGCCTTCCAAATTAAAGGGCTCCGGATGACTGCATTCCTCGGAGCTCCAGGAAACTATTGTCCGACGCGATGAAGTGGAATTGGCTACCCATATATGGAAGTTGGCATCTTTGTGGTGATCGCGAATGTTACAACTGTTCTTGTGGCTGTAAAGTATAGCCTGCCTCGTCACCTTGTAGACCATCTACGCCCACATGAGACGGCACAGTACATAGCATGTCACGCCTACCATTCCAGATTAAGCATCAAGCAGACTCTACATTAATATCGCGCGGTATACGATCGAGATCAGCAGCTAGAGGGCGCAAAACAATGCCGTTATATGGAAATCTTCCTGGTCTTCGCTTCTTTAATTTCGGCTTCTGTATGTTGGTGAGGAAACCCTTCAGTGCGTTGCTGCACTAATCGGCCGAGCACAATTGTCTCATTCGATGCACTGAATAAAGGGAGAGAGGTCCGTTCGGACCAGTCTATTGAACAATACAAATGAAATAGCGGACGTTTCGGGAAATGCCAAATCGATCGTTATACCCAAGTCCCTTTGCTGCGTCGTGCCTTCCGTTTCAGAGATGGTCACGGTCAAGTTCCTGCTACAACACGGCGCGGACGATTCACGGATCGGCCGGTATTCCAGTTAAGGGATCGGTCGGAGTCGGCCGAACACTAACATGGAGTCATATTAGCGCTTTAAGATGGAGGTCGAATAGGACTCGTCCCTTTACACATACCGCTTTCACTTGTCCTCTCCTTCCTACGCTCCTCAAATGCCTGCACCTGTAACAGCCCCGCGCACTCTTTACGATAAAATCTGGGACGATCATGTCATGTACGTTCATTACTTAGAAACACTGATTAGCACTCTGTCTGATTATCGCCACACAGTGATGTACAGGAAGATGGGCTTTCCTTGATCTACATCGACCGGTGAGCGAGACGGTCTTCACGCGGAGAGCGTTGCTAAGCCGACATGTGAATAGCCATCTAGTGCACGAAGTGACCAGTCCGCAAGCATTCGAGGGGCTGTATGTGTTACAAGCTATCTTCGTGATCCCAGCTCACTGATTGGCTCAGACGTACTGCTGGACGCCCAGTTCGTCGTCCAGACTGCACACTTGCCACAGTCGACCACAATGTACCGTAAGCGATCATGCTCGCCTCTCGCCTTCAATGATGTTCTCATATTTTGACTTGATAGGACTGCTTCGCGGAAGAACTTCACAAACGTTCAGTCCTTCATCGCTGAGCCTGATTCACGGGCGCAATGTCAAGCCCTCGAGGAGAACGTGAAAGAGTTCGGATTGACCTACTTTGGAATGACAGATAGGCGACAGGGTATGCGGCTGTCTCCGTCGTCTGTCTTGCTACTCACACAGCTTCCGCAGGTATTGTGCATATTATTGGACCTGAAGAGGGCTTTACCGTACGGTCTCAGATTCTCTCTTAGCAACCCAATTTTGATCGTATGACAGCTCCCCGGGATCACCTGCGTTTGTGGCGACTCCCATACATCCAGTACGTTATATCTCCCCTGTTTCCGCTCTAATATGTGCTTATCGTGACCGCAGCTCACGGTGCTTTCGGCTCGCTTGCATTTGGAATCGGCACGTCCGAGGTGGAGCATGTTCTTGCAACCCAGACCCTGCTGCAGCGCAAGGCTAAGAACATGCGCATCACCGTCGACGGTAACCTTAACGAAGGCGTGACTTCCAAGGACGTAATTCTCCACATTATTGGGGTTATCGGCACCGCTGGAGGCACAGGCTCCGTTATTGAGTACGCTGGCTCCGTCATCCGTGGCTTCAGCATGGAGGCGCGTATGAGTATCTGCAACATGAGTATCGAGGCGGGTGCCCGGGCGGGGATGATCGCTCCCGACGCGATTACCTTTGATTATCTACGAAACCGTCCGCTGGCTCCGAAAGGCGAGGAATGGGATCAGGCTGAGGCGTACTGGCGATCTCTGAGGACAGACGAGGGAGCCAAGTTCGACATCGAGGTCAACCTGCACGGAGAAGACATCATACCAACTGTCACCTGGGGCACATCCCCGCAGGATGTGGTGCCGATCACAGGGTCCGTTCCCGATCCATCGACCATCCAGGATTCCGTCAAGCGTACATCCGTTGAACGTTCTTTGAAATATATGGGCCTCACCCCGAACACTCCCATGGAAGAGGTGAAGATCGACAAGGTATTCATCGGCTCGTGCACGAACAGTCGTATCGAAGATCTTCGCTCTGCCGCAAAGATTATACTCGCTGCAGGTCAAGATGCCAAGGTCGCTCAAAACGTATATGCCATGATCGTTCCGGGCTCAGGGCTCATCAAACAACAAGCAGAAGCAGAGGGGCTGGACGTTATCTTCAAGCGCGCCGGATTTGATTGGAGAGAGGCAGGCTGCTCAATGTGCCTCGGTATGAACCCTGACCAGCTCTCCCCCGGAGAGCGCTGCGCCAGTACGAGCAACCGTAACTTCGAAGGTCGTCAAGGTGCCGGCGGACGAACACATCTCGTCAGCCCCGCGATGGCGGCTGCTGCTGCTATCAACGGAAAGCTCACGGATGTGCGAAAGTACCTCGGTGCTGAAACGGACGCAAACATTGCTGCGGGCCCTAAGCTGAAACTCACCAGCGCGTTTGAGTTCCTCACAGACCCCGTCCTCCCGCCTCCCGCTCCAGAGAAGCCGACCAGCATTGCTGCCGCGTCTGATGGACCTTTGCCACCCGCTGAATCGCCATCCACTGTGGCCAAGTTTACCGTTCTCCAGGGAATTGCGGCCCCCCTGCACATGGAGAATGTCGACACAGACATGATCATTCCTAAGCAGTTCCTGAAGACACTGAAGCGTACTGGCCTTGCCAATGCCCTGTTCTTTACCCTTCGCAAGGATCCTCATACAGGGGCTGAGACAGATTTCGTGTTGAACCGGGAACCCTACAATCGCTCCAAGATTTTGGTCTGTGATGGCGAGAACTTCGGTTGTGGAAGCTCTCGTGAGCACGCCCCGTGGAGCTTGTGAGTATTCTACCGGTGTATTCTCTCAGCACCATTCGCTGACAAGTATTCCATAGAAACGACTTTGGCATTCGCTGTATCATCGCGCCAAGCTTCGCAGACATCTTCCAGAACAATACCATGCAAAATGGTATGCTTCCGGTTGCGCTGCCCAAGGAGGTGTGCAAGGAGCTGGCAGAAGACGCCGAAGCCGGCCTGGAGCTGGTGGTAGATCTCGAGAAGCAGGAAGTTCGCAGGACGAACGGAAAGCCCGCGGTGCCCTTCACGGTCGATCCCTTCCGCAGACACTGCCTCCTGAACGGCCTGGACGACATCGCTCTCACTCTGCAGAAAGCGCCGGCCATCGAAACGTTTGAGAATCGCCGGAGCCAGACGTGGCCATGGCTGGATGGGTTTGGATACAAGGGCAAGATCCCCGTTGCGCCTGCACGGAAGACTAAAAAGATGGAGTGGTAGGCGAAGGCGGGTATTGGATCAAAGACGCAAATATTTCACACATAAAACCTAGATCGACACAGAGGTCCGAGATCTCGATGTCGATGTCCTGTAGTTTAACCTGTAACAACAACGGTGGATGCTGTACAACACAAACACTCTTTAACTTGGTTGTCCAGGGATCCTCTGTCCGTGTCGATTTGTGATGTCACCGGCGTCGATAATGTTTCGATACGAACATTGAGCTACCGGCCATAGCACGTGGCACTGACCGGTAGCCAGACGGATGCGACGGATTCAGATGCGTTATTTCTGGCTCATTCCCCCTTCCTCGTCTATGCACGGCGACCTGGCTGCGCCAATCTCCCCATGAGCTTCCCCCATCCTACGTTGTGAGGTCACCCCCTGCGATCAGGCGAGAGAGATGGCCGCAGTCGTCCAGAGCCACCCAAAGACAGGCGGCTATTCCGTTGCAACCTCGGAAGAAGGTAACAGTCAACTGCTCTTGCCTCCAAGTCCAATGTCGACGCTAACCCTCTATCGCTAGCACCGCGTTCTCACATGCGACCGAACCTGGTTCGCCGTGAAACAGATCAGATATTGTCATACTATCAGTCCGAGTACGCAGGCCTGTCTCCCGACTACGAGGACGACGATGGGCAACAACCAGCGGGGCTAACTCGCCGAGGGTCTCATGCTTCCAACTCATCTTCTCAATATTCTACCGAATCAGAGCATCATAGCCATCCAGTGACCGCGAATACAGCAGACAATTATCCCACTGAATCTTCGGCTACCAGCACGGGACATGTCCGGCGACCCAGCGTGCCTTCTCAGGAGAGCGTAGACAGGCGCCGTCTCGCTATTGTGGAAATCGACCGTGATAGTTTTCTGCCACCATCTGTGGGACGAAGCGATAGCAGTCGTAGAGGGGACTCTGGTGCGTCCTCGAGCTCTCGCTTGTTGTCTCGCCGCGGTGTCCACGTAAACGGGCTCGCGTTGGTCGCGCCTCCAGACGCGTCGCCTGCCACGTACACCGACTTGACACCGCCCCCAACTGCGCCCATCCTTAGCGGTGGCAACCAGCGCAGTCATTCGCCCCGTCTTGCAGCTTTCCATACTCGTTCGACGTCCGAGGCCACTGGAAGCCTCTCGTACCTCCGCCATAAGACATCGCGAGACGTCGGGATAGTGGGAATAGGCCACATACCTTCTATAGCAGAGACATCTTCACACCCTTCTCCGCCTCGCGAGACACACGAATTGTACACCAACTCTGCTGGCCTGCAAGTGCCTATATTCCAGACACCGACCAAGTCTCGTTCACCTTCGCCGGCGATAGACACGCCCGATTTAGCCGGAACCTCTGCATCTTCTACGGGCCAATCTCCGTATCTCAGTGCTTGGCACTACTCGTCTGATAGTGTTCGGTATCAGCCTTCCACTCCTGGGATTGGTGAGGGCAAGGACATCCAGCAACCCGTTGTCGGACCTGTAGTTGTTGATCTGGACTCTGGGAAGGTATTCAAGAGGCGGCCAATGCAACCGATGGACATCAACAATACATCAGTTTCCCATAAGATTTCTCAAGGGTCCTCTTACACCCCATATCAACCTGGGTTACACACAACTGCTAGTCCCCTCCCGGTTCCCCCACGAACCATATTTGATGTTGCAGCGACGGCCTCTGTCTCTGTTCCGACTTCGCCGCCTCCACGACCACCGAGGATGCGCACGCCCATGTTGCTACCACAGTCGTCAGCAATTTCTCAGCCATCCTCTGATAGACGCGAACTTGAAGCGCTGAAGGAATCCTTGCAGCTACCTGTACATGTATCCACTGTCCTCGCCTCACGACCAGATCTCAGAAGAACAGGTACCGACGTTTCGTATGGGTCTTCGCATTCAGATCGTACGAAGGAATCCACGTAAGTGTTGTAAGAGTCCTCTAGGTCCATATCGTACTCAATATACGTCCAGAGTTTCAGATTCGGTGTTGGACGTGAAACGTTCCCAGTCAATACACAGGCGTGAAGGCGCATTTCCACCTTCCACACAGACTACAGCCACCTCTACGCCTGACGCCTCGCCTGTGGTCAAGACTGACTCATCACCAATCAAGAATGCCACGACTTTGCCAATTATCACTGCGGACGGTATTCCTCCGAGGAGTACCTCTCCTGAATCGGAATACGAAGAAGACAATGACTCTGATAGGCGTTCTGCATTCGAGTTGAAGAGAGAGCCCAGCTGGGTCAGTCTCAAGGATACGAATATTAGTTCGTCTCCTAATGGGAAAGAGAGAGCACCATCTGGTTCAAGGAGTACGTCGCGTTCGCCTGTACCTCAGCCTCCTCCCAAGTCTGGTCCTGGATACGGCGGTGAAGAACTACGTTCACCGATGAGCAGCTCGAGTCCTTCCAGTAACCCCTTCAAGACCACTCTACATACCTTGAAGCGCTTCTCTACTCTACCTCGCACACCGTCCTCATTGTCCATGAAATCATCTTCACATACCGAATCAACGCCGAAGTCCCCTAGAACACCATCCCCTGGGCTGATACCTACTACCAAGACAAGTCGGAAGAAAGTTGTCAATCCATGGCCAGAGGCAATGACTTTCCGTGATGTCTCCGTCATGAAAAGTCCGCTTGAACGAGCGACGGCATATACTCAGAAGATCCAAGATCTGAGCATGTACGACAGTGGTCTAGGTGATTGGCTTCAGGCGATGCAGCAGAAAGGTCTGTCTCCGTACAGGCGTTATGCAACGTCGACTTATCTTCTCTTCAAGGATATGGCAACCGTTCCGCCAGAGGGAGCGCCTTGCAGCTGAATACCGGTCCTTCACATCCATCTACGCATACTCCCAAGAACAAGTTGCGCAATATCTCTCATGGCTCAGTAGCATCGGAGGCAACATTCCCAATACGTCCTGACGCTTACACTGCAACGGATCTCATGATGAGAGCAGACGACGATTTGTCGCTTACCAGAGTGCCTCCTATTGCACTCCCATATCCCTCCCTTGCGATGAGCCCTCCACGTTCTGCTGTAACTGCTCCGACCACCCCCCGCCATTACCAAGTACCTCTATCCGCTGGCCCATCCCGTTCGGGAACAGGTTTCTTCGCGTCCATTGGTCGCAAAGCAAGTCTGAAGAAGTCTGACAGTCCTCCTACACCCAACCGTGTGCTAACAAAGCGCGGTACACAACCGAATAACCGACAACCTCAAACCCAGAGTGCACCTACCATCCCTGGGGGCCCACGAGCTCTTCCCGGCCGAATACAGCGGTCCCAAACCATGTCCGTCTCTGCAGCCCTTCCTACACCTATAGAACAGCCGCCTGTCTCGATCACACGCAGTGATACACGAGCCAGCGTTGCGACTAGCCGCCGCCCGTCCTTCTTCCATCGTTCTGCTGCGAGCCCGCCAACACCACCGTCGGATGCCGAGTTCGAAAGGCAAGTGGATAAGCTGGCCGATCTTCTCCCCCATGCGGATCGAACGGTCCTGGCGGGCTATCTGCGCAGAGCAGGTCAAGACATCCTTGCTATTGGGCAATATCTAGAAGACGAAAAGAAAGGCGGAATTCGTCACGATTGAATTGTAACTTTACGTACCGGCTTGCTTACAACATTGGATATCTGGCAATGGCACTCTCGTTTTGCTTTCATTCTTAGTACTTGCTCAGTTTAATAGTCATGCATGTATTTTGCTATCTCGATGGACCCTCCCTACGTATGCTATGCGACTGTCGTATAAAGTGATGTATTATACCCCTGACTGATCCGCTCACATCCTCACCATGTGTCTAGTATAGTAGTCTGCAATCCAAGTATCACCCCGGAATAGCCCCCGGCCTGAAGACTCCGGAACGCTTAGTGAACCCTGGAGGAAATTCTGTACCAAGGACCGTCAGCGTGAAATACGATATGAGCGATAGGTATCCGCACGTCTCTGAGGAGGCTTTGACTGCTGAAGGCGGGGCCCTCCCCAGCCTCCAGACCCGCTGACCGATGCTCGTCGAGCAGGGTATTGAGCAATCATGGACTCGACCTCATCCGCACTGCCCGAACGGTCTGACACGGTAGCGGACCTGAATGAATGGTCGGCTGCGTTGAAGGGCTGTCTTCGGGTTTGAGCTTGCCCAACGGCAGGGAAGTTCAGCTGAGGTCGCCAGCCTGTAGGTCCCGGCATTTGTTGTGCAGTACGGTTGACGATCGGGGTTCGTTGAATCTGATGCACCGTCAGGGTTTAGGCCATAGCCAAGAATAATAATTGCGAAGGTTTACCCCGTTAGCTTCCATGTTACCCACTACTGCACCTACATCAATCCCTGTTCCAGACATTGTAGCGCCCCTCGTCCGATGGAGAGCATTCTCTTCGAGAGGAACGGCCATGCGGGGGGTTCCCGAAGTGGACTGATTCTCGGGTCCACCAATGCCTGGAGCAAGAAGGGCCTTCCTTTTTACTTTGTCATGCTGTGACTGCAACGACGCTCAGCATATAGTCAAAGGGACATGCATTCCGCACAAACCTTCAACTTCTGGTACTCCTTATCGCGGTCCTTGACCGATTCTTGTAGCGTAGCCGATTTCCTTTTCTCCATTTCTAGTTCTCTTTGAAGCTCTGAGAAGGAAGTAGAGATATGTATGAGATCATGCAATGTTGAAAAGCAGAGCGCTGCAGAGAATCTACCTGCTATTTTATTATTCAGGAGCGATATCTCGCCATTGGCTGCAGAGTGCCGCCGTCAGATATTTCAGCTAAGGCAGCCGAGACAGAGCAACCTTCTCTGACGACATTGTGCAACTCTTTCTGCATCTGAGCGTTCTTCTCATTCACATTCCGAATGACCGCGTGCTGAAATGAACTGATGTTTTCCCAAGGTTAGGTCGATAGCATGAAGTTCATACATATGCTCACTGTTCCTGGTGGAGCTGGTACTGCCAGAAAGACATTGCTCTAGGGCAGAGGGGGGTCAGCGAATGTTTAGTATCACCCTGAAGGTGGTTCACCTGCTGCAGATCTCCAAAATTACAGCAGGGTTGAGGCCGGAAAGGACCGACTATCCATGGTTCAGACGCTGCATTTGTGGGCGGGATTTCCGCGCATATACTCACTGTTTTGTAATCATTCGATGGGTTGAGAGAGCATACCTGTTAAACTCAAGTGTGTATGTAAGCGTAAATACTAATGCAACAGCCCACAAACCACGACGTCGTCTCTGCAATACAAGGGGGTTAGCGGTTTTCTAGATAGTATATCTCTTAATTGCGTACGGCTCAGTAAGGGAGGTATCGCATGCTTGGAAAGTTTCAGCACAAGAGTTAGGGTACAAAAGAAGGGACACATACCTGGGCATAGTCTCGAAGCGTTAAATAGCTCATTGGCGCATTCGACTAATAGTAGGCTCATTATCGTCGACAAGCGCAACATAGTAGATCGTTGCAAACCGCAGAAAATATGTGAGCCTAAACGCGATGCCTGTGAGTATCAAATCAGCATAAAGCAGCAGTACGGTCGTACACGTCGTCTGTAAGTCCAAGTCAGTGACATAGATATCGTACACGATTCGTGTAATACACACCACAACTGCTTTCTCCACCAGCGACTTCCGGCAGGTTAATCTGTTACATTTCAAGTTATCCATATAAATAAAATGCAGGTCGTGCGATAGGTAAGTTGAGGAGCTGGTGTATGCTGACCAGAAGCAAGACGAAACGTAGTGCCTACTATGAGACACGGTATGTCACGCGCACGTGATGTACTAACCAATCACACGTAACGCGACTGGGTTTGAGAAGCACAACAAAGAAATCGTACAATACTAATGTGAGGTATATGACAAGAATACATATGGAAGATGCTCGATGAATCGAAGTTTGTTTCCGTCAAAAGTGTTCTGTAAATATGGGTAATGGCAGCGAACAATCAACACAGCATAGCAAAGCAATGAAACACAAAAACAAGATACGACATCAGGGCCGCCAAGCGGGCTGCCTAGGGGTATGTGAAAGAGCACTGGATGAACGTGGCGCTTTCGTCGGGGTCTCTGGTCGGGAAGCAAGTAACTCTCTCTCCGCCCGGCGGATGAATTGAATGGGATGCAGAGGAGAGCCCGGCGAAGACGTCTTAATAGAGCGAGGGCTAGTACCACTCGGGGTTGATAGTGCAAAAGAAGGTATAAAGGGCATGGACGGCTCCGGAGTCGATGGTGGCAATGGAGGGCTCTGTGCTTTGTCTGACATGGCTTTCGAAAGGGTAGCTGAGCTGATCCATTTCTCCTCTCCAGAACCGACTCTCGGTGGTGGGGATTCCGGTAAGGGAAGGACGCGGAAAGCGTCAGCAAAATGTTCCTTGATAAACCTATCACCTTACGTCAGCATACGAAACGGAGTCGAAAGGGGCAAATTACTTTGAAAGTTCTGTCCATCCGCCACCGACCCGGACCATCACGGTCTGAGACCGAAGAATCCTGCAAAAGCATAGCTTCGGATCGTCATCTCCTATCCAATATTTACCGCTTTGATCTTTCCACGTCTCAGCAACAACCTCAATATTGATGTTGACAGGTAGATTATTGACGACGTCGCCAACAGCCATATCCAGTTTGTTCTTCGGGTTGGGGACATATGGTTTCTTCTCTGTGCTTACAGGTTTCCGAGGTGGAGGTGACTTGGGGATATGCGGGAAGGACTGTCGAGGGGCTCGTGACCACGTCGAGCGATTGGCCGAAACGGAAGAGCGAGACAGATTCAGGCTGGAGCGTGATTGCGACCGAAGCATTTCAGGTGCTAACGGTGAGCCCACTCGCTCATGGGTACTCTGTCCCGTCCTAGCACGTGGGCGGCTGACGGGTGCGCGGGGAATAGATGGTAGAGTAGGCGTGCCGGGTTTGGGGGAACCTATGACGGATGCAATAGTAGAGGAAATGCTTGAAGATCTTTGACGAGAGGCGAAGGTAGACGTATATAAGCGAGAGTTCGTTGGAGGTGCATTGACAATCGATGAGACTGAAGCGTTCTTGGGGGCTTTGGAAGACCCCGGTATTGGACGACTTGAAGGAGCTCTGGGAGGCCCTGAGACGGAGCGATTCGTAGACGCGACGGACGCTCTGCTCGATGGTCTGCTATGTCTTGGAGCAGAACTGCCCGATGCAGAGCGCCGCGTTTGCGGAGGAGGGGCAAGATATTTGCTTCCAGACGGGGCAGCAGATAGTTTGGAGTATGGTGCGGATTCCCTACTGGAAGGTGCAACAGACATGCTGCTTTGGCGGCCAGAACTCATAGCACTGGCGGGACGAGACTTCTGTCCAATAATGCGATCGTTTCCCATCGCTTGTAGTTCCTCCCACGTCTGGGTGATACGGTCACGTTCCGATGTAGCGCGACTGTCGTCCGCAACGGCTGTCGTTCTCGAAACTACTTCGTGTACAAGCGTCTCAGTGTGCGAAAGACGATTTGACATTTGCTCCTCCGGGGGGCAAGACGTGTCTGTCGCATGCAGCAAGGACAAGGTGGCCGTCGGTGGCGCAGGATAGCTGTCGATATGCTCGAGAAGATCACTGAGGGCATCATCGCATTGTTGGACGGCATGGGAGATATCTGCGAGCGCGCGAATCTTGATGATGAGTGAAGAGGAGGCTACCAGCTCGGAACGTAGGGAACGCAACTCGGCATCTACATAAGGAGCGGTAGGAATATCAGAAGGGAGTGCCCTGGTTTCGTCTTCTATTTCAGTAAATTGCTTCTCGAGACCGGTTATCAATTCTTGCGAGGGGAGATTGGCCGATGCGCCTCGAGGGGGTCGGGCAATTTCGTTGATGTTGAGCACTCGCAGCCGTTTCCGCAAGGAAACGATGGTAGCTTGAATGTTCGTGTCTTCTTCGGACTTCTCAGAACCCATCGAATCAGACTTTACAATACCAAATATGTCTGGTATGCTCGCGTCAGTGCAAAGCTCTCGCATAAAAATGCTCGCTTACCAGCTGCGTGAACAGGACCCACACGTCTCTTGCGATTGTCCGCCTGGGTGACTGATCCACTAGGAACGGGCTCAGCAGAGTCCAGCACAGTTTCTTGCAGTTGCGTCGTATGATTAGAGGTGGAAGCGATCCCTTGCACAGTTCTCTCAGGTGCTTCGTCCAAACGGATATCTTCCTCCGCCTGAGCTTTGCTTTCAGCCTGCAATTGCTCACGTTCGGTACTTTCTTGAGCCTCCTTCTTGGATCGCTCTGCCTGGAGCCGTTCTTGCGCAAGCCTTTCCTGTTCAAGCCTTTCCTGCTCAAGCCTGTCCTGCTCAAGCCTGTCCTGCTCAAGCCTGTCCTGCTCAAGTCTTTCTTTCTCTAAAAGCTCCTGCTCTAATCGCTCTTGCACAAATCTCTCCTTCTCCAGTCGTTCCTGTTCCAGACGCTCCTGTTCCCGTCTCTCTTGCTCCCGTCTCTCTTGCTCCCGTCTCTCTTGCTCCCGTCTCTCTTGTTCCCGTCTCTCTTGTTCCAGCCTCTCTTGCTCCAGCCTCTCTTGCTGCAGCCTGTCCTGCTCGAGTTTCCTCTCTGTTTCAAGTCTATCCGCCTCTGCCTTTGCTCGAGCTTCCGCTTCGAGGCGCATTCGTTCTGAATGTTGCATATCAGATAGGCGTTCCGACAGCACCTCTACACTCTCCCTCCAACTGTTGAAGTTCTCCTCCGCCTCCTGTACGGCACTTTTCCTGGGTAACAGAGTGGATGACTCATAGTAAGAATCACGATGTCCAACAGCAGCCTCCAGGCGATCTAGCAGGTCACGAGCCTCGAGGCAAGAGCTAGCAAGGGACTGCCCCATCTCCCGGTAGAGTGTGTCAACCTTCGCTGTGATGTTGGATAACACGGGAAGGGACGGAGAATCGCCTTCATCATCCAGAGTCGACTGCAAACTGTTCATGGTAGATGCCGCGTCGAGAAGACCGTCCGCTACGTGAGTGACTGCAACGTCAATATCGCGTACGTGCCGGGCCCATCGGAAGTAGTTGGCTCGCTGAGAAAGGATTTCCGCCTCCCCTGCTAACATCATACTGTACGAGTTAGCATCGGCTCGGACATATCGATCTAGGGCTGATGTATCGAAAGGCAGACCAACTTGTGCTGCCTGACGCACGACGTCGAGGCTAAAGCCCGAGATAGAGAAGCGCCTGCCAGCAAGAGCGGGTGTCGATGTCGACTGAGGTGCGCTGTCTTCCGAGCCGATAAAGGGGGTTCGGGATGATAGCTTTTCTTGGAACGTCTGTATATCTGCTTGTAACTCTTTGACTTCAACCTCGAGTTCACCCTCAGTGCGCTGCAGATCGTCTCCCGAGAGTTGGCCCAGCAAGATATCTTGCATGCCGTTCTCGAAGCGTAGCTTCAAGTGTTCCGACCGCATCTGGAGAGTGTGTGTGTCATCACAGACAAGAGCCATCTCTGAGGTTTGCTGTTGCGCCAAATGCCAGAAACGAGTGGTCGACCTGAGTTTTTCCAGCGACTGCTTCAAACCAGAGGTACAGTCCGAGAGGTAGGCCCGAAGAGTAGGTCCTAAAGAGCTTGATACCGAGGATAGAGATACAACAACCTGGCCTTCGAGGACCCAAACAATCTCGAGTATTCGTTCCTGAGCCTCCTGCAGAGTGATTTCGGATGGTGAGAGCGGGGAGACTGGACTCTCAGGAGTAAGCAGCGCGGCATCCGGACTGGCATTCGGTTTGTACAGCTGCTTTGGGATAGCATCCACCATACTGCAGCGAAGCTCGTCTATTTTCTCAAACGCTTCTGCCATCGCTGACCAGATAGTGCGGCATTTCCGAAGCGTATCGATCCTACGAGAGACCGTATCGCGGATATTTACGGCTGAAATGCGGTACGAGGCAAGGCGATCAAAGACAGCAATGGAGTCTTGCACAAACTGGCTGTCTATTCCGGTGCGCGGGAGATCTGCTAAAGCAGCGCGACCGGCAGAGATAGCAAGGGTTGCAGCCTGTTCGGCACGAGTTGTCTCATCGAGAAGGGTAGATGCATGGGCCAGAAAGACAGAGTGGCTCTGATCTTGGAGACAAGCCTCCGAAGAGAGTGTAGGAGGCGAACCATCGCCTGCGCTGCTCTCAATCCCTGTTTCCAGACGATGCGAAAGTGACTCTAGCTGATCCGTCAGGTCCGACGCTGTCTTGGATGCACTTTCTACTTTCTTGACCTTTTCGTAGACGCCATGATACTCCCGGGCGGCGCGTTCCGCGTCCTGTACTTGCTCCTGAGCTGCTGTCAGCTCGTTTGTGAGTGTATAGACAATATCAGTGTTGGTTTGGTCTTGGTTAGGAAAGAGCCGATGAGATGGCCTGGGAAAGAAGCTCATGGGCGACGCAGGATTTTCGCGCATCCTTAAACGCTTTGACAATGCCGTAGAACGAGATAGGAATGCTGTGTCCTGACGAGAAGTAGGGTGATTGAATCTCGCGATCTCTATTTCTTCCAGAAGAGTTTGTGCCGCAGACTTGTCCTTTACGGTCTCAACGTAGATCTCATCAGCCCTACATATCCGTCAGTCAACGATGATGCACCAGTGAGACAAAGCATTACTTCTTCCACTGCATCACGACGCTCATGACAAACTTGCCCACATCTTCCATGTTACTAATACCCCTCTCTTCGAGTCTGTCTTGCTCGTCCAGCAGCTCATCAGGGACGGGTCTACGGCTGTTGTCTATGAGCTTGTCAAGTGCTTTACCGGCTGACGTGATCTTCGAATGTCGGAGGGATGAGACCCTGCTAGCGAATTGAGCGGCGTCGCGTGACAGTATTTCAGCCAGTTTAAAACGTTCCCCGCGCGAGATGGCCAATGAGGAGATTGTAGAATCGGATGCAGTCGACATGAGAGAACTCATAGAGCCCTTGCGGCGCAGAGTGGGTACGGTTGACGGGGGTGCCGCAGTTGCTAGAGCGTTCTCCTCCTCATCACTCCCGCGTTCATAGACAGAGGGAGACCATCGTGCTCGAGTATCCAAAAAGTTCTGGAGGTCTTCCACGATATTCCGAAGCTCGCCCCAAGCAGTGATTCGCTTTTCCTCCCACGCGAGTCTATCACCAAGCAGGTCAAGGCTATCCGATCTATCACGCAGTAAATGCAGCAGTCTGTCCAGCGCATAAATGGTTGTTAGCGTGAGCTCTATCAAGTCCGTATCTTCTGGGGATAAATTTCGCTGCGCAGCAGCTTAAGCCAAAGTGGCTTCACCGTCAGCAACATACGCGGCTCAAGAGAGTGTCTCACACCTTTCGTGAATTTCTTCAGTTTCTTCAGTTCCCCCGAGTCAAATATCTCAGTCTCTTTCTCTATCTTATCATGCTCCACAACCCATTGCTTTAACTCTGCGCGTGTTGGGAGTCCCGGTACCTCTTCGGCAGAGGCACGAACAGCATCTAAGCCGACGAAAACCTGGATTGGGGGCATCTTCTCCAGCAGCTACATAGCGTTTGATCAATTACAGAATACATGTTGTGACGTACGTACGACTTGCCTTAATCTTTTCCTCAATCCAGACTTTGCGCTCGCTGAATGCTTGTAGCTCGATGACCTCGTGCCATTCCAACGCCTCCTCCCCTGAGTCATCCGGTGACTTTGACCTGCGTTTCTTGGGGGACCTCAGAGGAGCAGATATTTCAGAATTAGGTATTATGTGTGTCGCTATTGAGGTGAAGTCTGACGGCTGAGTGTTTTCCAATGATTGGGAGGTGGCGTCGCTTGATGGATCCGTGTCGGAAAACATGGTAGAAAAGGCGGTAGGTTAGGATGTCCTTGATGCGTCTAGAGGCGTCGATAGGGCCTTCCTCATCGCGGGAGGTAATAGAGAGCGTAGTTCTACGTGTAGCCAATGAGGCTCGCGGAACGCGGTAGCTTCTGCGGTAACAGCCTGAAATTGTCGCGAGTCTCACTCATAGCAAGCGCCCACAAACGTTTGAGGTTAACACAACACGCTACATTTGAGCATAGTCTAACTACCGCTAATGATTAATGTGTGGTTGGAAGTTAAAACACAGGTTAACAAAGTTCTGGGTATCAGGGCGATGCGTGCGGAATGGAATACAGGTGACGAAAGAAGTAGTACATACAGACATGTACAAATCTTATTGTCTAATGGAAAGTAATTGAACAACATATCGAGGAATTACACAGAAGACGAACAGTGCAGAGGAAATAGAGTAATAGTTCACCAAAATATGTAGAATAGATTCTCGAGTCCCATCGTCAATTCGGAGCGTGTGCTCTACTACTCCGACGCAGCATAAAGCACAAGACGATCGGTGTTATCTAGCCACAGTCGCAAATCTTCGTCATCCAGAAGATTCACGAGGGCATTATTGACGCTATCCCGGTATCTGAGGGTCGTAACGCTCTCGCCCAGCCTTGCTTGGACTTTATCCATCAGCTGCTCGTGCGTCACGCGCGGATGCACTCGAATCGCTACCAAGTCATCAGATGATTTATCGAAAATCTTGATCTTGATGAACGCAGTCTGTGGAATCGAAGAGGATATTGGGGGAGTTGCTGAGGAGGGCGTTCGCCTTTGGCTGGATACAGAGGTTGACACAGAAGGCGCATGAGAGGAGCGTGCAGGTGAAAGGTCGTTTGAAGATGCCATGGAAGAGCGAGGATAGCCGTTTGCCTGATACGTGTCAATCTCCAAAGATGGGGAGTTCCGCATGTGCCCGTAGCTATCGACTCTGTCCATTGCGGAATTTGTGCGTGAACTTGACCGCGAATGCGCCATGTGTGGATGCGACGTCCCGGTCTTGTACATAGATGCAGTAGACTCCGCTCTGTGGTGGCGATCTACGGGGTCATAGCCGTATGTATCGCTACTTCGACCTTTCCCGAAGTGATCACTTTCTTCGTATCCAGAGTCCGGACCGGCAGAGAGCCGCATATTCGATATTCGCTGGTTGAGACTGTATTCAACATCTGGGGTTACGGCCGAGTTGCCATCGTAAGATATCGCTTCTAGAGCCTGCACTTGCGGTTCAATATCAGCCGCAGCATCCCCTGGTTTCGTAGCGAGAAATTCGCGAACGATCTCGCTCTCGATGACACTCCGAGCTCCTTGGGCTGACAACCCACAGAGCTCGTGCAGATAGTCGTCTAGCTCCTGGCGTCGCGTGAGCGTGATGGCACTGTCCACATGGGGTACCGGCCCCGGCATATATGGAAGTATACGGCCTGTGCTTTGACGACCAGCCTCTCGGGGAAACGTGTCCAGCAGCGCGACCTGAAAGTCATAGAAGTCATTGTAGGAGCGGAATAAGACAAGCTCTTTTGCGGGCGGAAGGGCTCCAGTCCCATATGGCTGATATATGGCATGAACTCGGAACCAGTACTCGTCCATCTCGAAATGAAATGACTTCACATCGGCGGAGATCAGGATGCCTGCAGGAAGGATGTTGTGCAAAGGAGGCTCGTCGATGGGCTGTTGTTGATTGTATGGATGGGGGGATGGAGCATCGAGTTTTACCGCAGGTGAAGCAGCTGATGATCGTAGGGAAGAAGAGGAGGCGACTTGGGGTACGACGGATTCGTCAAGAACGCCTAACGAGATGGAGTTCGCCTTATAGCTCATAACCTGCCTCTTCCACTCTTCGACAGGCGGAAGGGCTCCCCCGTCAATGAGCCTAGCCACATCTTCCACCGACTGTCCGGTTGCGGGATCGCGAAGTTCCACGAAAGCGACCGGGATAAGGCCGGGTCGTCCCAGCTTCCCGATAGGTTTGGCGACCAGCCATTCGCGATTGGATTGCGCGACAACAGTGATAGCATCTCCTGCCTTGGCATCCAGTTCATCTGCACGTTCCGCCGTAAAATCGTGGAGTACAACAGCATAGAACGTCTGGGTTTTGGGGGTGGAGGGAGTCTCTGGACGCTTGGCGGACATAGACATAGACACGGGCGTCCGAGGTCTACATGACACACAGTCTATATAGCTGAGACACATGTGAGATGTATGAAACGTACGTTGCTGATCCCTTCGCAAACTCCTCAAACATATCAACTCGTACTAGCCCTCGTGCGCCTGTGGAGGGATTGTGGGCCTCGTACCACTGCCCATCCTTGGGGTCGTTCAAAACATGGAAGAAATCGCCCTTTTCAAACGACAGCTGGTGTGGGGAATTTGATCGGTGAGACTGGATGGCACGGATAACTTTGACGGGTGGTTGTATGGCGGTAAGCGTAGGTTTGGATAACGGCGGCAAAGGGCTAGAGATGTGCGGCTCTTTATGGCTGCTGAACGACTTGCGGATGTTCTTCATCACTTGAAGTTACAGGAATATACAGGTAGAATGTCGTGAGGAGGCGTGAAAAGGATGAGGGTCGTGAGAGGAGTAGAGAAGACGGTAATCCTGTCTCATGCAACCCAGTTGTTACCAGAACCCGCTGAAAGTAGTAAATCCAGTTTTCCCACGCTTCCCTTAACAATAATAGATGTAGCATAGACGCTCACTCTCGGAGTTGAGATCTATTGTTTGCCGATCAGTGCGATTCCCCCTCTGTGCGAACGGCGGCAGCGTCTTACTTCGACTGTTACTCGCCGTTGCATCCGTTGTCCGCACAACAGATCAAAAAACTGCTTTGCTATTCATTGTGCCTCGCTGGATCTTCTCCTCCGGTCGACGTGAGAAGTGATGGATGATCAGAGTAATCGCCTGATCACTGACACTGCTCGTCGTCGCACTCTCTCGTCTGCAGATTGCGTGCGGGAACATGTAAAATCTGGCACATACGCCATTGTCGTCACTGAGACCATAGTTTGCCATCTGTGTGATTAAGTTACCTGTCTTTTACACCAACTAGCCGTATATAGCCTCGTTTATCCTCCCACTGACACCATTGCCTGCCGCGATCTATTATATTTGCATAGGTGAATGACATATGCCACTTTGAGCGTGTTGACAAGCGTTACGGTGCTGTATTCGAATGCCAAATACACACCTCTACTGAACGCCGGGTGCTTGAAAACGGTACAAGATGTTCATGCCTACTTACCGTTCTAGGACTAGGAGACTTCAAGCGCTTACGGCTGCTTAATTCATGTGACTAGAAACAAGCGTAAACAAACAGCCACTGTTACTTGACAGTAAGCGCCGGTGTACGCTCTCCTACACTGTTTACCTGCCTCAGCTCTTGCACACTCCATTTGCTGGCCATCATGGCAGCCAGAAAGCTACAAAGTGTGTGATTATTGGCCAGCCTTCTAGCGCGGTGTCTAATGTTGGGCTACAGCCGAAATTGACCGCACGCTCAAGAAGGTGGGGGAAGGAGTCGAACTCTTCGAGAGCATATATGACAAGATGCAAGCGTCGACGAACCAGACTCAAAAGGAGAAACTGGAGACAGACCTGAAGACACAGATCAAGAAGCTTCAACGGCTACGCGACCAAATCAAGACATGGGTAGCGAGCAATGATATCAAGGACAAGAGTGCGCTCTTGGACAATCGTAAGCTCATTGAAACGGTATGCTCTCCCTATACCCCATACCCCAACATGATCAAGGGTACTGCTCTTTCATCTTGCATTGTCTTTGAAATTCCCTGTTTACCATCATACTTACCTTCCTCCTATTTCTCAGCAAATGGAGAAGTTCAAGGCATGTGAGAAAGAAATGAAGACGAAAGCCTTCTCGAAGGAAGGACTCACGCAGTCTGCGAAGCTCGATCCTAAGCAACAAGAGAAGCTTGAGACGACACAGTGGTTGCAGGGTCAGGTGGAGGAACTTTTGCTACAAGTCGAGCAGGCAGAGGCGGAGATAGAGACATTGCAGGGTGGTCAGAAGAAGAAGAACAAAGGTGGTCAGCAAGCAGAGCGTTTGGAGACACTAGAACACCTGAATGAACGGCGGAAATTCCACATCGGACGGCTGGAGCTCATACTCAGGCTGCTGGACAATGGTACAATGACGAGTGAGAGGGTCCACGGGCTGAAGGACGATGTAACGTACTTCGTGGAAAGCAATACGGTGCGTACCAGTATTTTGCCGTTATACACTAAGCCAATCCCCCTGGTGTGTTACAGGAGGAGGACTTCGACGAAGATGAGGGCATATATGACGAGCTCAATCTGGAAGAGGAGGAAGAGAAGTTCGGCTTGGCTCAAGAAGAGCATGAAGACGACGATTCAGACGAAGCTAGTGAAGGTATATCAATTCAGAGGACCTATATTGCATGACTGATGGTATTTAGACCTTCCTCCTCGGACACCCTCATCAAAGTCGAAGCAACATGACGATGAAAGTGTAACAAGCAGTAAACGGGATGGCAGTCCTGTACTGAAGAAGGCACCCGTTGCACTCCAACTACGAAGTAGGTGGTTTTACTTTTCGTTTGTCCTTGCTAACCAAGCTCGCCAGAAACATCAATAGCGTCAGAAAGTGAGTATCCGTTTGCAAAACATACATTATCTTCTCATATTGACTGTCGCCCCAGCAGTAAAGCTTCCGCCGCCACCAAATTTCGAGCAGAAACCAATGGCATCGATATTGAAAGCCGGCCTCGACAAGCCACAACCGCGACCGGCACCTCTCCCCGTACGATATGCAGCGGCTGCAGCTGCTGCGGTCGCTCCTGCACAATCATCCGCTCTGCCTGCTCAAACGCCGACATCAAATGGTTCGAGTCACCCTCCTGCTCCGACGGCCCCGTCAATATCCACGTCAATATCCACGTCGGCAGACCAAACATCGGCGGTGACGACATCACCAAGTTTGACCCATCCTTCGTTGACGAGCCCTGTGATCTCATCTGCGGCGTCAAACTCTGCTGCACCGATAGACGGCTCATCTTACGACTCTCCCCTGCTATCTGAAGCACCTGAAGCATCCGCTTCATCGTCAGCGAGAAACGGTAATTATAGACATGCCTATTCATCAGTCGTGGCTGATAATCAGTATTTCAGGTGTGTCCGCCTCGCCATCGATGCTGTTTGCATCACCAGCAGCGGTAAGCTTTACGATATGCGTACTGTCTACGTTGCGTTACTAATAGCATTATATTACTCAGCACCCGCCGGCTACTTCACCCTCAGCGCCATTAGCTAACGGCGCAGCAATACCTCTTTCGTCAGGGCAATCTGGACCATCATCGTCTGCGAATCAGGCCCAGCCTCATCCTCCGACACAACAGAACGGAACCTCTGCAGCACAGCAGCCGCAGCCGCAGTTCCCACCTGGTATGAAGGCACCCGTTGTGGAAATATCGCCCCCAGGCATTGTTGCCGCACCACAACAGCAAGCTGGCACGCGGCCGACATCGACTGCTCCTCAGCAAATACTTTCACGACCAAACCCGTCAAGTGGCTTCCCCGGTTCTTTGTCAGACCTTGTGATGTCTTTCGAAAATGTCAAGCAGAAGGGTAAGTCTCCTCTGGGTGACCGTTTTCTGAACTTCGTGATTTGCAGCGAGCATCACCGTTGACAAATTACAAATCCACAGCCCCTCACCGCATGTCCAACCTTGACCAGGTACACAAGCTTCTAGAAGGCAGCTACTCAAGTATGCCCCAGCCACAAGACACCGAGAAGTATGTCTTTATTTTGTTCTCACTATCATTTTAGCCAACGGACGATACCTGCAGGCCGAAATACTACGTACCGAGGAATCCCTTCCAGACTCCTTCATATTATCCGCAAAGTCCTAACCCTGTTTTGAACACGGCTGGCATCTTCTCTCAGCTTGACGTCGAGACACTGTTCTACGTATTTTATTATCACCCTGGGACCTACCAACAGTACGTGTCCTCGCTGTTACCTCATTACAGTCAAATGTTGATGTTTTTGCACTCTTGCGAAGATACCTTGCGGCGAAGGAACTGAAGAGGCAATCATGGAGATTCCACGTTAAATACTTGACATGGTTCCAACGACATTCAGAGCCCCAAGCAATCACCGAGGAATACGAGCAAGGTGTCTATGTATACTTTGACTGGGAAGGCTCATGGTGCCAACGCAAGAAGAGCGACTTCCGCTTTGAATATCGATATCTCTCGGAAGACTAAGCATTCCGCTAGCGTCTCCATTCGTTCCTCTCATTCCGTTTGACACTTATAATAGTATTGAACCGTCACTCATTCCATTATTTTTCTGTTCCCTCTCTTGTGCAGCAATGTCTGCGTAGTGCAACAAATGATGTATCCAGTTGTACGATATCCTTGAACAATGAATGCACGTCCTGATATCTTAGACCCGTTGATGCCATTAAGACGTTGTCATTAGTGGAATAATATGTATGCGTATAGATTCTAAGGTCACTCCATGACGATAACACCGCCAAGGTCCGTGAATGTCTTCTTAAGCTTCTCGGCGTCCTCTTTGGGGACGTTCTCCTTGAGCATTTTCGGTAGAGACTCGACGAACTTCTTAGCCTGAAGACACAAACACAGTCAATAATAAATATGTGTCCATGCAACAAGTACGTACATCCATGAGTGTCAAGTTAGGAATCATAGCCTTGACCTCCCGAATGATCTTGGGCTTGGAGGTCGCTTCAAAGGACTCCAGCTTGACGTTGAAGATGGTCTTCTCTTTCGGCTTTTCCTACCAGGCACACGTAAGAATGTAGTGAAAAGTCAGGTTAAGTATGGCGCACCTCTGCTGGCGCCTCCGACGCGGCCGGTGCTGCCGCAGCTGCTGGTGCAGCAGAAGGCATAGCAATCTCCTGGATATTCAGTCGTGACTAGAAAGCTTCAAGTTTAATTCCAGATGTTCACAGCCCCACTGCAGGAAGGACTGACCTTCAGCAACGTCACCAGGTCAGCGGCTTGCAGAAGCGTCAAGCCGGATATGTCGTCTACAATCTTGATGAGGGTAGGGTCGGAAGACAGAGTGGGTGCTGGTGAATCAGCTGGGGCTGCAGTGGCGAGCCATCTTGACGAGCCAGCGACCGAACTGGAGAGGCGTGTTGAGTGAGTTGAGTGTCAACACATGAAGCGTGCACTCGTACCGTTGAATGGGACGCGCCCTAACGGCTGTACGCAAAGCAAATGCACACCGACTCTACAAATACACGCAGAGAACAACGTGAGTACCGCGACTGAGGAAGACTGGGAAGTCGTGTGTGTGCTCACCGCCATAGTTGCTGGAATGTAGAGTGAGAGCGGCAATTAGCGGATGCAGCAGAAAATGGCCGAGGGACCGTGGGCTGCCGGCATTGACCGCCGTGACGCCGACCGAAACTCATCAATCCGGCGCTTAGAAGACTGACTAGTTCTGCCCAAAGTTGCGGTGAATTTATTAAATCGCTTAGGCCGACTGAAATAAACCACAGGAAATAGTACGAGTAGCGATATCTATAGGTAAAGAGCGAGGAGAGTTTTAACCAAGTTGCTCCAACCACCCTGAAGAGGTAAACCCCCAGAGTACGCACCCTTGTTATACCGAGGAGACAACGCGTAACATAAGCACAGAAACTGTAAAATCATTATACCAACTATGAATACAAGGATCATGAACATAAGCCCTCGTAACCCATCGTAATTATTGCCACCACCCCCTAGAGCTGATACCTATAATCCGGGTTCAAATCGCCCATCTGCTGCTTCTCCTCGTACGTGAGCACGCGCGAGGGCTCCTGCGCCGCCATGCGGTCGCGCTTACGGTTCTCGTACGAGATAAACAGGAAGTACGATATGCAGGAGACGGCGGAGAGGCAGATGAAGGCGATGCAGATGCTGTAGCCCGGCTTGTATTTCGGGGCGTCTTTGGCGACGAACGCGTATGCGGCGATGATGCCGCCGACTGTGGGTTAAAAGACATGGATTGGTTAGTAGAAATTAACGGCAACGTGAAGAAATGTACGAACTGTTGCCAAAGCCGACTTGCCAGCCCGTTCCGACGGACCGTCTGCGATGGCCCGCCACTATCCGAGAGAGCTTGAGTCAGTGAACCGCAGACCCGTAACAGAGGCGACCGCTTACAATTGGTAGCCACCCAGCATATAATCACTGGCATACTCGAGTACGCCCCCGACACAGCCAAAAACAAGCCAGCGTATTCAAGATGCGGGCGGTTATGCACGCAGAAGAGGATGACGAAACCTGTGAGCGAGATCGCTTGTGGGATGAGGGTGAACAGGAACCGGTGTCCGAATTTGTCGGAGACGACGGCGATGGTCATGGACAGCGCAAACGCTACGGCCCATGGCGGGACTGAAAACAGTTGGGTGCGCACGGCGGAGTGGCCGAGAGATTGAATGATACCGGGAGCGAAGTAGGCTAGGCGACCGTACATAAGTTGAGACGCGCATACACCCATGCATTACTAAACTCACCATATCCGTAGGCAGGTGCGACAAGTCCGAGGTACATAAATCCGGAAAGGAGCACCCGAGCTGCAGTGGCCAAATCAGCACACAGGTAAAAGTACTCCTACAGAAACGAACTCACGATCCCGAATAATCTTGAAGACCCCTTTCGCATCCAGAGGCTTGTAGCGTTGCGACTCGCCAACATCCTGCTGCAGCCTTGCCTTGACGAACTGTCTCTCCTCCTCGGTCAACCACTTGACGTCCTCGGGGAAGTCCGAGATAAGGAAGTAGAACGCGATGCCAACTAGACACGTCAGGAGACCCTCTGTGTTGAAACCTTGTCAGACCTGCACGGTTCGCGACGATCAGCGGAACGCGGTGCGCTCACCGAGAATGAACACCCATCGCCAGCCGTGGTATCCCCGCATGCCGTCCATCTTGCCGATGGCGGTGGCAAGTAGACCTCCGAACGCGCCGGCAAGTGTTGTGGAGGAGAAGAAGAAGGAATAGCGCTTCTGTGCTTCTACTCTTCTATACCACCTACATACGAAAACAGGGTTGAGCATCGATGCGAAGTGTTGCATCGAGTAGGAAAATGCCTACATGGCGAGCAGGTAGAAGCACCCAGGGAACATGCCGCTTTCAAATAGGCCTGTCGCAGGATTGAGACTGGGGTTATGCAGAAGTGGTGATTCACACTTACCCAGGAATATACGGGCAGTGACGAGCCCCCCAAATCCTTGAGACAATCCCTGGAGACATGTCGTCAAACCGAAGAAGAACATGCATCCTGACACTAGAGCGGTAGAACTGAGTAACGGCAACCAACTAACATAAACGCTGCATACTCACACCACAAGTGGGGCTTGAACCGTTTCATTAGCGCATTTGAGGGTATTTCAAACAAGATGTATGGTACAAAGCTGGTGCCAACGTCCCCAAAATCAGAACTGCGGCACGCGTTTAGATAGAGACCATATACTCACAATACTACGAGCGCCGTATTGTATTGGTTGCCGACGAGTTTCAAGTCTGTCTTCAGTCCAAAGAGAGCGGCATTCGAGATGTTCACCCTGCATCATTCATTAGCGAGCACGCGAGGCGGTCGCATAAGGACTCCTCACCGGTCTAGAAAGGCCAATAAATAGAGGACACAGAGCACGGGCACAAGACGGAGATCAATCTTTGCCATTAGCTTGCGCTCGTCGATGTTTGGGAAACGCGTTTTGAGGTCGACTGCCTCATTTTGCTCGTCGTACGTTTTCTTCTCGTCGTACGTGAAGTGGTCGGATGGCAGAGAGTCGCGCGTGCGCCCAGCAGCTTCGTTAGCTATGAACACGAATAATCAGCTGTGAAGAAAAGAGAGTAAGAGTTGGACGCACTGCTAGTAGCCATGGGGGTGCGAGAGAGAGGTGATGGACGAACAGAGGCACCTGGAGGACATGAGGAGTGACTCGGCCGAGGAATTTATAGTATGCGATGGCGCTGTCCAGCGCTACTAGCGTAACGTTGAGTTATCCATGTTCCATTTGCCGGAGAGACTTGTCAGAAGGAGCGTGATGAGCGTGATGGTAGAGTCACCTGAGTTGGATCTAATCAATACGCGCTGCCAGAGGAGCCACAGGCATGGCGCGGAGGTCAGATCTCTTGATCGATCGGCTAGAAGTCTCATTTCCGCGCAAACGACCATCCATTCCTCCTCCCCGAACTCCAGCCTACATACAGCGGCAGTCGCTCGCCGACGTTCACCATCCGTCCATCACATGAACGACCCTGTTCTACATCCTCACAAAAGTTGCAAAGTCACCCGTGTTTAGCCCGAACGAATGCTATGGTATTGCCAGCCGCAGTGATCGACGCTATCGACAACGTTCAGCTATGGTCCGGGTCTCCCACATGCTCCCGGTTATCCGCCAGCACATCCTAGTCATTCCACTGCACCACAGAAACTATGTATCCGACGCTCCAAGACTGTTAAAGCCTATGTGTGCCTGATTAACGGAAGTCGCGAAGCCGCTTCTACTCTATTGTAGGATGCAAGTGGTACCGACCGATGGCGGACCCCCGACTGCTGTGCGTTCCGCCGCGATTTCGACACGCACCAGTTCTCCAACAGCATACAGTAATACAACTTTTCGTAAGCGAAAGCGTACACATGAGATGTAACATATTCATTCTGAGCAACTTATCTGACATTGCGTGTGCACTGATCTATACAAATCGGGTCACATATCAACCGCGCCGTCTTCCTCCTCCATCCCTTCGCGAGAAACCACGCTCTCCCTACCTCTATACTGTGATTCACCACCCTCTGCATCACCCTCCCACTCCACATCGTGTTTAGGCTCGCTATACGCGGTGCTAACTACCCGCTCTTCGTCGCGCGTTCCTCTCGTGTCTACCGTGCCTCTGATGTTGGAGATGGACAGCGAACCGGGGTCCGTTACTTGTTGACCGTAAACGATTGCGGTAGGGTGGACGTCTCGTAACTCTTCGTGCATGCGTTCAAGCCGTGCGCTTTCGGGAGGCAGGTCAACTTTGCTCCCTGCGCCATATGACGAGGGTTCAAGCGTTGAGGCCATTGCGCCGTATGATCTAGTCTCACCGCTGTCTGTCCCAGCCCCTGCGTGAGAACCGCTAGGTTCAAAAACTGCAACGAATCTTCCTGAAGAGGATGCTACAGTGCATTAGTACTGCGTAAGGTATCAACCGCAAAAAACAACTCACCTAATGAGTTTCCTTCATCGCCATTCTCCAACTGGATTGCTTGGAGGGAGCCTGCTACAACAATGTCATCCAAGCAGGATACGTTATGTGACGTAGCATCCAGAGTATGAACGGGAGAGCACAGCTCCTCATCGCGGTTGGTGTGGTCGTCAGTTGAACTCGCTTGTGTCCGACGTGGGGCTGTCGCGTCTGCAAAACAAATCGCTTCGTCCACGACGGCTTCCGATTGAGCATCCATAGGCCCGTGCTTAGTAACTGGCGTTGATTCTGCGCCAGTATCCCCGTGACGCATCGGGAGCAGAGTTTGGTCTTCAGCACGTAGGCCGTCAATGCTGTCCGGGCTGAGGGGTACCGTATTGACCTCCGCGTTCTTGATCGCCGCTGCCGACTTTGGATCATCGGACTGCAGCTGGCCGTCTTTGTCCTCGCTGCTGCGTGTCCCAAAAACTTCGACTGAATGCGGTGAAACCTCTTCCTCGGCCTGATCCCCATTTTGGGCCGACATCTCTTTGAGGCGACGAACTCGCCAACCCCCGATTCCTGTGTTAGGATCGATCCGCAGGAGCGCTGAGATGAACTCGTCCGGGATGAGAGAATCCTCCGGCTTGTACATGGCGCGCCACTCCGTGTATGTTACATCTTGGTCCGAGCCCCATACTCCATCGAAGCGTGCGATTAAGCGGAAACACCACGCGGCAGGGCCCTTGAGAGCATCAGGATTCTCCCCCTGGGTCCGCTGCACGAGCTGCGTCAAAGCGGCGAAGACACCTCGCCAGGCTAGGGCCAACTTCGAAGCTCGGATGTTACGGGCATACTTTACCAATGACTCAAAGACAACGTGACACAGCCTCAGTGCCCTCTGTCCATCGATCTCGGGCGGGAGGTCAGAAGCAAAGGCTGCAATGGCAGCCCTGATCGTTGACAGACCTGGGCAAGCGAAAGTTGAGAACGAGAATATGTAGAATGACCCATTGCTGACCTTCTGGATCAATGTTCTCCCGAGGTATAAAGAAGCGGTTGGGCAGCTGCAATCGAAAGCACGAGATCCAATACCTCTGCAGCACCTCGCTTGATCTCAACACCAGATCTTGAATATCATGACTACGCTGAGGGGGCCCTGTGATTGCCATCAATTTGATTATAAGCGAGGCGGCGTCGGCCCACGTCGTTTCGTGAGAGTGATTGTTTGACGACCCGGGAGCTGGAGTGGCAATCTCTAGCCCGAGCCGTCGTACAAGCCAAGCTATGGTGGGACCGAGCGACTCGTGGTTCAGCACGAGATCCCACGATGATGATGAGACTTGATTTGGTGTAAACCAGTCGGGGATATCCAGTGCTTCGAAGTATACCTCCAGGAAATCTGTCAGCTGTGACAAGGATTTCCTAAGATCGAAGTCGCGTTGCTCGAAACGTCGGCAAAGGAGCTTCAGTAGTGACCGCAGTACCTGTACAGAATTTGAGCGCTGACAGATCCTGCCAAGCATATGGCAGCTATTGCTGTCACAACGATCAAGCCACCTAGGGAGGGTAATCGGAGGGTGCGCAAGTGAGAGAGATAGACGAAGGAAGAAAGCCCAACGCTCTGGCGATGCAGCACGCCCAATACAGTCCAGAAAGGAAATGATCCGCCCATCCCCAAGATCTCGGTCAGACCATTCCATGTAGTCCAGGATATTGTGTACTGCCGCACCTGCACGTGGTGTCAAGTGCAGCAAGTCGATAAACCGTGGCTGGTTCACAAACGGGACATTCGTCGGAATCCGATTTCGTATCAGTTGTTGGGTGAAGGGGATAGCATCCGCAGGCAGGATCTTGCTTTGATGTATTGCGTGCGATATAGCTGCATCTAGTACTTCATCATTTCCATGTAATCTGTCGGCGTCGAGCAGGATGTCCAGATCGCTGGTGTTGGTTGCAATGGCGGCGGTCTCATCATACGGCCGTGTTTTGTCGTTGAGGCGGCGAAGACATCTCTTCGCCCACCGCTGAACTGTGGATGGAACAGGTATGTGAGCTGGCCGAGATGTGGTATTTGCAGTGGTGGAAGCCCCTGCCGCATTACGCCCGTTGCCTGCCTGTATATTCTGTAGCACGGTCTCATAAAATCTCCGTAAACGGTTCCGCGTGAGTGTCGTCAATGTATCAAGTGCAGGTATCTTGTAAGGACAGTGTGCTGAGAAGACGGGGCAGATGGTGGCGGAAATGTAGAGAAATGCCCAAGCGGACACGAGTGGAAGGGTCGTGTTCTTGACACTTGGGTGCACGTCGGCCGTGAAGTAACATAGCCCAACAAAGAAGAGACCAAGCGCGATCTGGAGGAGAAATGGGAGGAAAGACGATATGCCGAGCACTTGCCACTTCTCGAGACCATTTCTGCGGAAATGACGGATCCGCATGCGATTCATCGCGAACGAGGTCGTAAAGGTGGTGTATTGGCGGAGCCATTGCTTTACGAGTATTGCAAAGGAGGCGGTGGCAAGACTGACGACAAGACTTGCATTCCATAGGATGTTGACGACGATCGCGTTGTGGGTCGGTTCGGTGGGTGGGGGTGATGTGGGAGCGGGAGTCGTACTGTTTATGTAGTCACCTTGGATGGTGTAACTTGCGGCCTGAACGGACGTGTGGCTCATCACGAACAGCATCGAACCTGTTGTGCCACCCTGGAGAAGACCATATGCAATGATGACGAAAGCCGCCAGTACGGCGGAGAAGAGACCGGTCTGAATCGACATCAGTAGAGTTTCGGGAGGACGGTGCATCGTCAGGCGAGGACTTACGAAGACGAGCAGTGAGTCCATATCATCCTTGTGCCCATCAATCTCCTGTTTGTCGAACTCGTCGACACCAGCCTGAACGCCCGACCACCCGGTGAGTTGTTGAGGACGGGAGATAACATGTATCGGATTATCTGCGGTGCCCAGTGATTGAATCAGTGGATGAACCGGAGGCTGATCTGACATGATAAAATAGGGACAGCCGGGTGAAGATGTGGCGGCGGGGGAGGAGAGGCGATGAGGAGCTCAGCCTCGGGTGCATATAGCTTGCTGGTGAGCGCCGTTGTGAGCATGCAGACACGGGGTAAGTAGGCACGGGCCAGCACGTCTCATATCAGAATATCGACTGAACTGACCAATACTAATTCCGCCCTGCTTCCTCGTTTCAATCTTCCACGCCACGTCTGAGCGGTCTGGCCAGAGTTCAGTGTATTGAGCTTCGCACACGAGGCCGCCGCATTGCAGGATACTGTACAAGCGTATCAGCAGCCATATGATACTAGGTATCCCAAATTCTCACCCACTGCTTGGTCGGGTTACGACGCTGTCATTGAAATCCTGCGCGAGTGAACAACGAGATGGATCCAACAGCAGGGAATACTTGATTCGAGGAACCGGCGCATCGTGCGCGCTCACGCCACAAAGTGTCGCGGCCCGAACATACCGGCGCAGATCTGACTGCTAGAAGATTAGCCGCGCACCGTGCACCTTCCAAAAGTCACAAACTCGCTCGTGTGTAGAGGCCAATCGAACGCTATGGTATTACCAGGCTCCCCAGTGTGATCGACGCTATCGGAAATGTTCAGCTATGGTCCGGTACATGCTCCCAGTACATCCCAGTCATACCTACACCACAGAAACTATGTATACGACATTCCAAGGCTGTTGAAGCCTATGTCTGCCTGATGAACAGAAGTAGCGGAGCCGCTTCCACTCTATTGTAGGATTCAAGTGGTTCCATTCGTAGAACCGACCGATGGCAGACCCCCGACTGCTGTGCGTTCCGCCGCGACCTTGGCACCAACTCGCCGAGAGCATCGGATAGAGGAATAGTCGAGGATGTAATGGCACCAAAGTGTCCTACGAGTTCACGTCCCGGCCTCTGAAGGGTTCTTCTCACTGACAGGTGATTCCAGCATCGCACTATCCTCGCTCTCATTTCCGTCCCGCATCTGGCTCTCTTGTGCAGGCAGTCCACTCCCATTTTCCCTGACCTGTGGAAGTGGTGTCTGGTCACCGTTATGAGTCTGCACTGAGAGCGAGGGTCTGGTCGTAGGGTCATGAGCAGGGGTCACAGTGCCATTGGAGGCTGATCCTGTTTCTATGTTTTACTCAACATAATAAAGGAAAGAGACGACGGCCGCACGCACTGGGAGCTGCATCTTTATCTTCACGTAGGATGCGGTCGACACGTTCTCGAATCTGTTCTGCGAAGGCGGGGTCATTAAGCTTCGGAGATTCTGCCACGGCACGTTCCACCAAAGGAAACCTGAGTAGAGGCAGATCAAATCCGTGCAAAAGGTACCGGGCAGCGGATCGCAGGGACGCACCTGTTGAGCTCTTGTGTCAACTCACGATAGGCAGAAGCCTCCGACATCGAGTAAATCTTCTCGTCCGACGCTAGTTTGCTGCGTGCGATGTCTTCCACACGGCTCATGAACGATGCGAATCCTTCCTATGTGAGGTCTGTACACTGTTGGGTTGGCTGGAAGACGGCGAACCCACGCACCCCATTCCGGAACTCTGTCAACAGCTCACGCCGAAGCCGGTCAAACTCTCCCGACTTCTTAAATCTGGACGCGTTCAGGTAACATTGGTTAGACACAGCCAAGTCCAGAACCAAAGCGACACGCACTCGTCAACCAGCTGAGTGGGGTTATTGATAGGCATTACGAACACGACACGTCCACAGTCCTCTTGCAGCGTGTATAGCGTGTAGGCATGTATTCAGCGACGAATGGGCAGCTTGAAGACCGGTCTGAGCCGGGTCTCATGAGAGTGAGAGAATAAGCGCAGTGTGCCCGCCTCGGATCGCAATCCTCGTGAAGCCCGACGTGATTTTCCTCCATGCACGCGCACAAACGCCCGCGATCGTCTGCCTCCAATGTCGTCTCAAGATCTATCCTCGCTCGTCCGCCATCGAACACGTCTACCGCGCCTCTTAAAGCGCAGCAGACCAGGCTCGTTATTCGACCCATAGAAGGGACCAGTCTCCGCCGTACTACCCACCACCATCTGAACATCGACAGGCTATGGCAGATTTCCCTCCGCTCAAGAACGACCTGCTGTTGAGGGCAGCCAGAGGTGTGTCGTTGTTTAGAGCCAGAAGAACAGAACGGTGCTCAATTTGTCGCATGACGATCAGGAGAAGAGACCGAGCGTGCACCGGTATGGGTGATGAGACAAGCAGGCCGTTACCTCCCTGGTACGCGCCATCTCCCTATCGCAGCTCCCACATACCGCTCACCTAGCCCTCCCAGAATTCCGCAAAGTCCGCGAATCGCACGAATTTTTCGATGTATGCCGCACGCCAGAGCTCGCGATGGAGGTGACGCTGCAGCCGATCCGGCGGTTCTCAGGCCTGCTCGACGCCTCGATCATCTTCAGCGATATCCTCGTCATCCCGCAGGCGATGGGGCTCGAGGTGCTCATGAACCCGGGACCGAGCTTCCCCGACCCACTCAATACGCCGGACGACATCGCGCGGCTCAAGACGAACGTTGATGTGGACAAGGAGCTGGGTTACGTCTTCGACGCGATCACGCTCACGCGCAAGGGCCTCAACGGCGAGGTGCCGCTCATCGGGTTCTCGGGTGCGCCGTGGACGCTTTTCATGTATATGGTAGAGGGTGGCGGAAGCAAGACGATGCAGAAGTCCAAGACGTGGTTGTTCAAGTACCCGGAGCAGTCCAAGGACGTGCTGAACCGTATCACGGACGTTGTCGTCGACTACCTCGTCGGACAGGTCAAAGCGGGAGCCCAGGTACGCATCTGACCTTCCCTCCCTCGCCGTCGATCAACACTGACTGCTATCTGATGCCCCCAGGCCCTCCAGATATTTGACTCAAATGCAGGCGACCTCGCCCCGCACCACTTCGCCGAGTTCTCCTACCCAACCATCAAGCGCATCTCGACCGAAGTTCGCCAGAAGCTCGCGGCGCAAAACGTTCCCGCAGTACCGCTGATCCTCTTCGCTAAAGGCGCAAACCACGCGCTCGCGCAGCTCGCCTCCGACGCCGGCTACGACGTCCTTGGGCTCGACTGGCTCATCGAGCCGTCGGACGCGCGCGCGCTCGTCGGTGGGAAGGTCGCCCTGCAGGGGAACCTCGATCCGAATGTGCTGTATGGTGGGCGCGAGGCGATCGAAAGGGAGGTGAAGCGCATGGCGGCGAGCTTCAAGGTGGATGGGAAGACGAAGGCGTGGGTAGGCAACCTTGGGCACGGTATCACCCCTGGTGTCGACCCCGAAGACCTGCGGTTCTTCTTGGAGTGCATGCAGAAGTATTCTGCGAACTCTGCATGAGGACGTTTCAATCCTAGTTGGAGTGTGAGAAGCATAAGTCAAAATGTAGAATATAAATGTCACGCTGCTGAACATAGAATCACACATAGACTGAGTACTGACGGCTCGTCCACCTCTATCTCCAGGCAAGGTGTGTAGTAGACGACATAAGATGCAAGATCAGATTGCGACGAGAAATGTGTGTATATACAGAGACAGGCGGCGGAGATGGATGCAAAAACCCTGAACGACCCTATGCCAATCTAACGGGGGCTATTACACTTATACACTGAGATTGAGGTCGACAAAGATAAAAAAACAAAAGGAATGGATGAGATACGTTTTTAACCTAATGGAGAAGGAGCGTGCGGGTGAGGGGCAGAGGGAGGCATCACGAAACGTTGTGGGATCATAAAGACAAGCGTGGCGGTACTCAAGGATCCGTGGTGTGTGTGGAGACGATGCAGGTAAAAACAAAAGCGCAGATAGATGCTGAGGAACATGATGGGAGCCCGGGAACATATGCGACGGCCGTGATACAATGAGGAGCGCACAACATCGAGAGAGTGGGAGAGCAACGGGGAGCAGTGGCAGTGTTCCGACAAAGACAGCAAACGGGAGCTCGAGGACCGGCCAGGGCATCCCAACAACCACGGCGAAGACGGGCTTAAGCCACGACGTCCGCGGCGCTGAAACTACTTCGTCTTCGCCGGATCGGGCGCAGGTTTGGTCGCTCGGACTTGTTCCCTGGTTTGACGACCGCCGAGGCGTTGTGCGTCATCCAATCAGCTTGCGCAGCTTTGACTACAGCGGCAATCGCAACGGGCGACTCCTGAACGGAGGCGGCAGCAGCATGTCGATTTGTCCGTCGGGTCGGTATCAGAGTCGGTAGACGGGAGGGTACGGGTGAAGGTGGCTGGCGAGGTCTCTGTGCGGCGGCAGTACTGCGGGCTGTGGAATCGTTTGCGAGACGGGGAATCTTATTCGGGAGAGGGCCGTTGGGGTTGGGTGTTCGCGATGGTGCGGCCGCCGCAGGATTTGATATCGAAGAGTCGTTTTTCTTCACAGCAGCGGTCGTAGACCGCAGCACCCTCACAGGCCGTTCGGACGCCGCCCCTCTTGAGCCCGTAGGGCGTGTGGAAGCAGGCTTGGGTTTCACCCTCCGAACAGGAGGAGCAACGGCCAACGACGGCAAGACGTCGTCTTTCTCCTGCTCCTCATCAGAATCTTCCAAGGCAATTGACCCGCGTTTGCCCGCTGGTGTTTTCCTCGGCTGCCCTGGTGGCGCTATCTCTTTCGCTTTCGCAGCCGCCGCAGCGACGTGCCGACTGGGTGTTACGGGCGGAACAGCCATCGGCGGCGGAGTTCTGGGTGCAGTGATCGAGGAAGTTGTCGTTGTCGTTGTCGTAGTTGTTGTTTCTGCTATCATATCCTCCTCGTCGTTGTCGCTTGGTGGTGTGGCGGGTGCTACGACCGTCTTCCGGACCATCACGGTTGTGGCCTCCGTGAGTCTTGCCTCCTCCCGCTGCTGCTTCTTGATCTCGTCAACAGCAGCCCACTTGGCCCATTCTAGCTGCTTGAGGTAGAGATATTGCTGTTGAGGGCCGACGACACTGCCTGGTCGTACGATACGCATGAAGGCGATAGCTTCGTTGGCCGTAAATCCGTATTTCCATATCAGATATGCGCCGATCAGAGTTCCGGTACGCCCTAGCCCAGCTTTACACTGGGAACAATACTTATATGAGCAGGCGGTCAGAAGAAGAAGAGCGTGCTTACGTGGACTGCGACAACACCGCCTCCCTCGATAACCTCATCGGCCATGTCGAGGAAATTCCTCACAATCTCGTCTGTCGGGTTGGTGCCGTCGTCGAAATATAGTTCAACGTGGTTGACGCCGCGGTCCAAGAATAGCTGTCGGTCATACAGCTGGTTGTTCAACCGGACAACCAACTTTACGTTTCTCTTCTCAAAATATTCCAGGCAATTTTGGAATGGAGTTGATAACTTGCGTTGGAGGGCTAGGTCGCCCTTCACTGGCGAAGACGGACCGGCAGATTCTTGTTGGCGTCTTTCCTTCTCCCTCTTGATCCATATTGGATCCACCGGGGAGGCAAATGCGATGAAATTCGGTGTAATCCAATTCCAGTCGCCGTTCTCAACCTTCTCATAGTACTCGTAATCTTCGACGTCAAACTCATTCATGTCGCATAGGCCATTTTGAATCGCCTTATATATACCCCATAGACAGTCCTGGATGTTGAGATTGAAGTCTGACTTGCCTCTTCCGGCGTCGCGGAATGGCATGAATTCGAGCTCGGCTATTGGGTGGAAGGCCTCCCAGGGAGGGCGGTGTTGTACGATGAGCTAGGACCGTTCAACACCTTCATCTTTGATTGAGCAGTACGAATGCCACATACCACATATAGTGCCATAAGGAGGGCGGCGTTCGCCTTCCGACGAGGGTCGCTCGACGAGTACAGCACGAGGTTATAGCCGGCTAAGTCCCGATCCTTTATCATGAATGAGCCACTATGCAGCATGAAAGGGCGAATCACGTACTTGGAGCAGCTCATGAATCAAAATGCATGCTTTGTATACCATTGCAAGGTTGAGTGGACCCCAATCCTGGAAGAATGACATGTAAAGCAGCTGGTCGTCTATCGTGAAGTAGTAGTACTGCGCGTCATCGTCGGGTGTAATGGATGTGCTTGCGACCGGCTGTCTGCGGATCTTGGGCTTATTCTCAGGCTCGTTCGAGGTTCGATTGAGCAGATCCGGGCGCGGCGCAGGATGCGGGAAGGATGTGAAGTACAACCTAACGGCGAGATGTATGTTGATATTGAGGAGAATGTCGCCTAAACACATGCACGTACCTGCCGCCGAAATGGCTTAAGGGTTCACAGACCGGAGTCATAGTAGCACTCAGAATGACCGCCACCAAGAATGGGAGAGAATGCAGGCCTTGCTGTCAAGATGGAGGTCGCGAACGGAGGAGGACTGTGGCCAAAGCTGCCAGGTTGGGGTGCCGCTGCCGCGTGGTCTCGTGACGCGACACGCGGAGTTTGTACAGGCGCGCGCATGACCGTGTCATCCTCATGTTTTCCACGAGGGGAAGGCCGAGGACTTGAAAAATAAAAACCCACTTGACTAGGTAATTTAGGAGATTAATATTTTCTCACACCGCGCGGAAATACACTCCCGCAGCGGGTTGACCGCTGTGTGAACTGAGCATCGAGAGGACGTTCTGAATCTCGTTCCGTGTGAGCGCTGGGTGCTCTGAATATATTGAAGGTTTCCACGAGAATATAAAGGAGGTATTCAGCGTTCGACCGTTCGTAAGAGCTCTGCTGCAGTACAAAAAGATATTGCTCATCTGCTGTACGAGACATCTGCCAGCAGCGGAATGCCAATCAGGGGCTGCCCCTGCGGAAGGCTCGATTTGGTCGGAGTGCGTCCTTCATATAAGCCGCTCGACGACCCCGAGTACAATAGCATCACGAACGCTTCACTCCGAGCAGCCTTCGCCTCAAACCCTTTCCTTGTACTCGTCAGCCCAACCGAGCTTCTCCAGCCGCCTTGTTGTGTTCCCGCGCCTAATTCCGGTGCACGGAGCGTGTCGCGTCGCGGCGCGTTTGCTTGTCACGCGTCAGACGTGACTGTGAACTTCCTCCCCGTCCTCGTCGTCCTCCGCACCACCACGCCCTCTTGTCCCTAAGGTCTGCCACCCGCGGCGGACGAATTGCTAACTTATCGAGACACTTATCACGACGCTCATTACGACGCACGAACTGAGAATTCACGATGCCAGACAGCCAGATCTTCAAGGTCAGTCTGCCCCGAAGCTCAGCCATGCAATTTGGGGGAGTCGTCACTTTACTAACGTTGCTCAACAGGCCACTTACAGCGGCATACCTGTCTATGAAATGTGCGTCCTGCCCCCCTAACTCCTGAGTACTCTCATAGAACTGGCGGGATAGGATGTGTAAAGGAGTCGCAGTCATGAGGCGGCGTTCTGATTCTTGGCTTAACGCGACACAGATTCTGAAAGTCGCCGGATTTGACAAACCTCAAAGAACCCGCATACTTGAACGCGAAGTTCAGAAGGGGGAACACGAGAAGGTGCAAGGGGGATACGGAAAGTATCAAGGTATGTGTTAGCGCTGGTATTGTCCCTTCAGTCCCTCATCCATGCTTGTAAAGGTACATGGATCCCCTTGGAAAGAGGTCTCAATCTTTGTCAGCACTACAATTGCGAGCATCTACTACGCGCCATCATTGATTTCCAACCCGACGCGAGTGACACCAGTCCTCCTCTTGCGCCGAAACATCTTGTGGCGGCCCCTTCTGTGACAAAACCCGCCTCGCGCAAGACAGATAGCGGGACGCCTACTATGAGCACACGGTCGGCCAGAAAAGCTCTCGCAGATGTTGGCGCCGACTCCGATGTCGAAACGCTTTCTGCAAAGGGATCGGCGGACGGGACTATGACACCGTCTCCTTCAGAAGCTTCGTCGAGCTCCCGCACTCCGTCCCCTATCCGGAGCAGTCCCTCCCCCTCAGTTAACCCGCTGTCTCTTCATGATCACTACCGGTCCCCATCACCCCCGAGCAACCGTAAGCGGAAGCACCGCCGCGTAGATGTCGACATGGATGGTGATGGCCAGTCACAGGGTCTGAATGGGCGCCTTGAAGAGATCAGCTACGGTGACCAAATCCTGGAATACTTCATCTCGGATACCAATCAGATACCCCAAGTGCTTATCAGCCCCCCTCCCGATTTCGATCCCAACATGGCTATAGACGATGACGGACACACCGCTCTACACTGGGCGAGCGCTATGGGCCGTATACGCGTAGTCAAACTACTGCTGACTGCGGGAGCCGACATCTTCAAAGTGAACAAGGCCGGACAAACCGCGCTCATGCGGAGTGTCATGTTCGCCAACAACTATGATGTCCGCAAGTTCCCCGAACTCTTCCAGCTCTTGCATCGGTCCACTCTCAATATAGACAACAGTAATCGTACGGTCTTCCACCACATAGTCGACGTCGCCATGTCAAAAGGCAAGACACACGCTGCCCGCTACTACATGGAGACGGTCCTGAATCGGCTCAACGAGTTTCCTCGCGAGCTCGCGGATATTATCAACTTCCAGGACGAGGATGGCGAGACGGCTCTAACGCTCGCTGCTCGATGTCGTAGCAAACGACTGGTGAAAATCTTGATTGATCATGGTGCGGACCCAAAAATCATTAATAAAGACGGCAAGAGCACAGAAGACTACATCCTTGAGGACGAGCGTTTCCGTTCGTCCCCAGTCATACCCTCACGGTCTATGTCTATGTCTTTCCGGAATCCCCAGGCACCCAACCCCCCAGCAGCGAGTGCTGCACCCTACCCCTTCGCCTCCTCCAATGGTGACAGGCCCGCTTTGCACTATTCCGCTACTGGTCAGAAGGCCGCCACCCGCTGTGTAAACGACATAACCGTGTTGCTGGACAGCCTCGCGGCAGCATACGACCAGGAGTTGAAGGATAAGGAGCGCGATATGAACCAAGCCTCTGCTCTGCTCTCAAACATACAGACAGAGATCCTAGACAGCCAACGCGTTGTCAACGCACTTCGAAACGAGTCCCAGGGCTTAGCGCAGGTCAGACAGAGACAGACCGAGCTCGAACACGAGATGCGCGTCAAGCTCGGAAAGCGACATTGCCTGGGATGGGAGAAGTGGGTGAGGGATGAAGAAGAGCGGGAGCAGGCGATACGAGCGATGTCCGGTGGCCAGCTGGTGGCGACGTCGTCCGACAATGGCGTCTATCGAGCAGCGAACGGAGAGGATATCACGGACCTGATCCAATTACACGCCGACATCCCAACGGACCCCGAAGCCATTCGAATACAGTGCGAGATGCTGCGGTCCGAGCTTGGCATACACAAGAAGAGGAAGTTGGACGGCTTCGACGACGTTGTCAAAGCTCAGGCGGAAGCAGGCACAGGCGGGAGGATGTCCGAGTATCGGCGGTTGATTGGTGCTGGCTGTGGAGGGGTCCCACCGGGAGATGTTGACAACGTCGTCACGATGCTGCTCGAGGTAAGTGAAGACTCTGAGTCGTGAGTTTGGTCTGCCTGGGCACTCATTACTACGATGCGATATAGACACTTGAGTCAGAGGAAGCGGCGGGAACTGCTCCATGGAGCAGCTCCGCGTTCAAATCTTCGGCTGCTTCTGGTGCATGAGGTCTAGATTTATTTGTTGAACATTGTGGTATATGTATTCTATGTAGTGTATTACTAGTACTCTTTCTTTGTTGTATCTCTCAACCGGACAGGAACAGGCAATTCGACCAGTGGGGGCGCAGTAGTCAGTACCACTTCGTTCGTGTACAGCACTATCACTCGAACTCCGTCTGTGAAAGTGGTTGGAGCTCGGGTGTCTGCGTTGCAGCAATATCACATACAGTATACAACAGCGAGGTACTATACAGAGAGTACAAGAAGAAAAGACCGCAAATCCGAACCGCCAAAGCGGTCATAACAGTGAAGAAATATCTCACGAAGAGATAGGGTTTTCCAAAAATTGATATGATGCAGCAGACAAGGAGTAGTCTGAATCGAGTTGCGCTCGCGTCGACGCGCGATACACCACCAGAGTACTATCGGCGACGTCGACGACACTAGGAGCGCGCCGCGAAGTGAACTAAAGGGCGGGTGGAAAGAAATATCAGTAGCGTACACAACATCTCCCCTCGTACATTACACCCGCCGTACAAGACGGCGGTTGTGATCAATTGATCACTGGTCAGCTAAGACCATTCACTGGTGTGGTGAAGGTAGCTTGGCGTTGTGCGCTACAGGTTCTTTTTTCCTATCGTTATCTAGGGGAACTTCGTAGGTACTTCGTGGGGACTAGTCGTTCATGAGTAGTGCATGGGCCATCCACGGGTCGTTCATGGTGCTTCGCGTGTACTTCATGTTTCCCTTGCCATACTGTAGAGGCAATCGTCATGATAGGGACGTTCACGCTTTCGGCGTTGTTAAGCGGTGAGGGTAGGTTCATGATAGGTTGGGTGTTGTTTCTGTCCGCACATCATGTGCGCACGCAATAGACAGTGCCCCTCGTTCGCGGGTACGCATGTTCGGGTAGATATTCAGGGGAGTAAACCCTCGTCGTTGTCGCGACAGCCTTTGCAGGCACGGCATATGGTTGCCAATGAACCCATTGCTGGGTCAACGTACAGATAATGTACGAACTATTATATAATAGTTTCACGGGCTCGAGGAGCTCGTGTCCTTTCCAGATGTACAGTACCAAAGGGACATGTGCCGGACTACTGCTGAACAGCAGCCACACATGCCACTGGCAAGTTCCACTCCCGCGGCCAAAACCTTGGAAGCATCATTTGCCCTTCAGTGGCTGCATCCTTCAAGGACTACAACATTTAGTTGCAACAATTTCGTATACTTCGTATTCGTACAGTTCGCAGTAGCGACTTTGTGCACAGAAGTGCGCCACGCTCCTGCCTACATCATGAAGTTGTAGGTAATGCCGATAAGAAGGATGAAAACAGTATGAAAGTACGTAGCTGAGTAAGTCCCGACACCCGCCCAGCTCTCGCGGCGTTGCTGCCAACCTGGACTGCCCTACCCTCGCCGACAGGGTCTCTGGGATTGAGCGTCCAAGGCTTGCTGGTATGCCGCTCGGTCTTGAAGACCGGGCCCTGCTTGGGCCTATCGAGGAGAGCATGAGATACTCAGACCTTAGCCCGCTCGCGAGTAGGGACGGCAAGCATCCTGTATGGAACGAGCATCGCGGCTTCGAGTCTGCTGCATGAAGAAGAAGCAAAAAAAAATTGCGAGTATATGCGATATCCTGCATTTGAGGCTCCGATTGCACTTCCCTATGCTATTGTACACTCCGCTATGCCCGTCGCCGCAAAGAATGATAAGTCCCTAGAAAGGCAATGAAAGGTGGGACTCCTCTAATTGGAAGCGGTCTTGAGTGCCAACCATTGCTCTGCCACGCCCTTCTCCCCGTTTAACAACGAAACAATCTCGGTGAACGGCCTGGTGCTTTCGGAATGTCTGGCTTTACTCGCAGCGGCGCTCTCAGAGGGAGTACATCTGTCTACACCAGGAGTCTTCGTCACGCCAACGCCGTATTACCGCGATTTTGGGGCAAGCGTGTAGCTTGGCAAGACCCACGGCTGAAGGATGTCAAACCAAAGGATCGTATCAAGTGGTGGAATATTGTCCCCGGTGACCAAGTCCGGCTACGTGGCGACACAGAGAACGTGCTGAGAGAGGTTCAATCTGTGAACAAGCTCACGAACACGGTATACTTGAGAAGGGCGACAGAGGTGCGTAGACGGTGCCAACATTCAGCTCATATCTCTCGTGTAACGTGTCGGCCATTCTACAGTCGGATAACCCTGAAACTTCCACACGTGGCCAAGGCGTACACTACTCTAAATGCCAACTGTTCGTTGGAAAACATCAATTCCCGCCTGAAGCAGGAAGTAGCGAACCCAAAGTTCTCCCGTACGTCGCCAGTTACTAATGTGTTGTGGAACGCTTACATATGATGCTATGCATCGCAAGTGTGTTCGCAACACGTGTAGACATATCAGCTCCTCGGTGGCAGAACAACAGGGGATACTTCCTTTGGAAACGTTTTGCTGCCAACACCACTCCTCGACTCCCGGGACAGAGCGCCGCAGCCGACGAACATATAATAATACCTTGGCCAAAACCTCCCAGTCGACCAAAAGCCGAGCGTACGCGCTTCACTGTCATTATAACTGCAAAGTACTCATGCAGAAGTTTCAGCTACGGCGTATGATACTCCATTGCAAGCCGTCAAAGCAATTACATACGTCAAGCCCAGGCTGCCTTCAAACCCCGAGGCTATCCCTGACTTGCTGACGGAGCAGCTCTACATCAATGCTCTCAGACAGAGAAAAAATGTGAACCCTGCAGCTCCATTGGAAGTCCGTATCGGTAGAGAGCTATCGAACCCTCACTCTAGGGCCAAGAAACAGGCTCGCTGGAAAGCAGCTCAAGAACATCGACGCCAGCTGCTTGAAGAATTCATGCAGGCTGAGATCAAGAAACTGAATGGTCGCACTCGAAAGGAGGCTAGACAGGAGGCTGTGTGGAAGTGGAAAAATAAGCTGGTAGAGGAACGCAAAGCAGAGTTGAAGAGGAAGGCTGATGTTCGCGGCCAACTCGCTAAACTGGAGAGAAAGAGGGTCATGAAAGCCCGCAAGGCCGCGAGACTGGAGCGGAAGCTGTCTGGTCTGGAACTCAAGGCAGCCGCGAACCAAGTCATCCCGACTGCAACTGCAACTGCATGACATACTCCAAGTTTCCTTGTCCCTCTACATTCATACAGTACACCCATGTAATCATCTGGCTGGTTATCAAACCGCACAAGCCCATTCCATTGCTGCAGCCTAACATGTCGTCTGCCTGAGTGATATTGTTAGCATTGCTCTCTTGATTTTAGCTGAGATGCATCCTCTTGCCGCTTCGTGGGGTTCCCTTTCCGATTTGCTACATGGTCAAACTGGACCCAGAAGTATGTCGTCTACGAGTAAAACGTTGATACCTCGTACAGTAAGGCAGCGAGCGCCTTGGTTTCGGGCGACGCCGGCCTCGTCCAAGCGGCTTTTGCGGGACAAGTGCAAGCCAACGACCTTCAACCATCCACCACCATGTCTGCTCTTCTGCGTGCCTCCTTGCGACAAGTCAGCGTTCGTCGTGCCTCTACGCCGAAACGTTTCATGTCCTCTGGGCAGGAGAAGGGCTGGGTACGACCTCAGCCGTGAATTACCGGGCTCGCTCACCAACTCCCCTCCGTTAATAGCACATTCCCTTCGACTATAACAGCAAGACTGTCTTCGCGCTCAAGCTCAGCAGCTTCCTCATTGCAGGGTTTTCCATCCCCTTCGTCGCGTCCGTGTATCAGCTGTGAGTGCTCACACTCTGATTACACTTCAAACGTATTGACCACGCGACTGTAGACGCAAAGCAGGGACCGCTTGAGAGTGATATGTACTCTGTACGCCCACTTGCCCAATAGAATATGTGGATTAGCCATTAAGTGAAAGATCACATTCATTCGCATATGCATCCTGTGTACTCGTCTACATCATACCGCGTTCATGGCAAGTTCTCATTCGACCGCTGGAGTATTTGCCTCGTCGTCATATCCTAGGTCCGACTGCTTTTGTACCTTTGCACCGGATGGATTGACCCGACAGTCACAATTTCGTGACATGAATCCCGGATCTCCGGCCAAGGCGTCCAATGCGGCAGAGGCTGCCTTTCTTGTTGCAATATTCGATGACCTGTCTGTGCCATCGGCTAGCCTGATCCCATGCACAACAACTGCCTAGACTCAGGACGCTGGAATAGCACGGTTTAACAAGACGAGACTCACCAGCGCACGTAATATTCAGATCATCAGCCTCCTTCTGAATGCTGTGGCTTTGGCAATGCTCAGCCTGGAACAACTGCAACAACGTGGTAGCGGGGTGCGGCGAAAGTGTTTGTAACCTGATATGCCGGAGGTAGAATGGCTTGCATATTTTGTTGAAGACAGTTTGAACTGCACCAATATCGTATCCCGCGCTGATAAATACGGCTCCCAAAACGGATTCGACGACGTCTGACAGTACCTATATCACAACGTCAGAACAATGGGGAGCAAGAGAAGAAGGGCGCGAAATAACCTTCGGGGGCTCTGCCTCCAGCCAAAACTGTCCAGGCAGTCGGCCTTCAGCATTCGCACGTTTATATTCCTGGTCCTTAAGTATATTTATTCGCTGGGCGTATGCGGCAATAGCCATACCCATATCGCCGCCGTATAGTATAGTTTTGTGCAGGCCAGTCAATACGCAAAGTGTCGCTAGGGCCTGATTAGATACCATCGCGCTCTGGAAGGATACATCAGTAAGTCTTCTATGAATAGAGAAGAACCTGCTGTACCTTGAGAAGGGTCAGAGTGCCAGGCGAAGACAAAGTATATTTATCGAAGATGTAAGACACGGCCACTAATATTGGATGAGTATACCGTATCCACCCAGTTACATTTCTCACTTACGCATGTCCAGCACTGCGTCGCCGAGAAACTCGAGTCGCTCGTAGTTTGGGGCTCCATTTACAGAGGAGTGAGTCTGAGGGTGAGATATCAGTTGCAGAATCGGTAAAGAGTCAAGTCACTGACCAAGGCTTCAAGGAGCACAGTTGGCTGCTCGAATTGATGGCCAGTAATCAACTCAACAACCTGTACTTTATCACTGAGTGCGCCCCTGACTGCTGTTACCTCTGGTAAACCCAGCCGAGGAATGTCTAGCCACTGGTGAACTTTCGGTATGTCGATATGCAGTACTTTAGCGACGTTGAATGCGAGATCGTATCCACCACTAATCAACGCTGCTCCAAGGATAGCTTCGACAACATCTGCTACAGTCTGGTTCACATGTGTCAGTAACAGATATGCCCACTGATAGTCCTACTCTACCTTGTCGCCCAGCCATTGAATGGACAAATCATCGAGTTGCTTCTTCCTCTTTCCGCCTTTACCCTGTTGACTGCAGGTAGAATCGGCGCCTTCCGCGTGATGTACTCTTGCGTCTGTCAGGCTATTCCCTCCAGTGCGGCTAGATTTATCAACATGTGGCTGCCAGACCTTTATACTCAGCGATTTGCTCTGGATATACTGTGGAAGTGCGCAATTCAGAGCACCAGCATGTAGTGCTTTGTTGGAGACGACCTGACCACGGACATGGTTCAACGGGCCCTCGCGCTTGCCTGGCATGGTGGCGTACAGATAGGCAGAGACGAGATATTTCAGGTACGCATCGCCTATACCTTCATCGTTAGGAGCTCCGAACCGCTATGAATCGGCATCGCTCACCAAGAAGTTCGAGCCGTTCGTAGTTATACTCGACGTTAGCCATCGGAGGTGAGAGAGCTGCCAGTAGATGCTCGTCTGTGATAGCACTGTTAAAGTATTTTGCATTGAGTTCTTTTGCTAACAGCATTCTTTCCAGCATGTGTGTGATCGACGGAAGTAACAGTGCCGTACGAAAGGTGCTGTGGGCGCGTTCAGTGATTAGCACATTGACTTCGGATCTCACGGACCTAGCTGGAATAGTAAAACGACGACAAAGCTCTGGTATTAAGTCTGTGATAGTACTTAATGGCAATTACATAGAAATCATTGGGAGACGCACACTTCAGCACATTTTTTGGCTGAGCTGGCGGTCTTTGCCCGCAAGTTGGCGCCAGGTGATTAGCGGTAGAGGCTATCTGCGAAACTTCAAGCATCGGTTGTTCAGGGTTGCGTAGACCTTCGAAGTCCTTACGGCGGGCCTTGCAGTACTCGAGAAAACTGTCATATCCTTCCTCTCGCTGGTATGCTGTCAGCATTGTGACGGCGGCTAAGAACTAGGAATGTACATACCACGCCATCTTCTGGCTTGCTAAGTGGTGACAGGTCTGTCCTGGCTCTTACTACAAGATGCCGATTAGTGAACTCTACCGCCCGATCTTGCACTATACAATCCTCTATGACTGAGCTGATAAGGTCCTCGCCATCACCCAACAAGTCGGTAGCCCATAGCTCCACGGCCTCTTCGACGTCGCGCCAAGGGATATAGCTCTGTATCATCGGAAGCTGCCATTGGGTGTCGACCGGAGGGGATTCTTCTTCCCATGTTTTATTCAAAGGTGCAAAGAGAAAAGGCAGGTCTTCCGAAGCGCATTCGAAAGGTTTGTTGAGCACTGATCTAGAGACGCGCAGGGTGTAGCGGTGCAACAGGGAGAACTCCCCAGGGGTGACAAGGAAAGGCGATCCTCTCCGCAGAGAGACTACAGTGCTTTCTCCAGCAGAGAAGAGCTTGAAACCAGCCAACTGTGGAAAGGGTACTCTAGCGAGGATGAGCATGGGAGCATGATATTGATCTCGTAAGGTACCTAGTGAAACGATGAGAGGGTATAGACGGTGTGAGCCAACGAGCAGAGCGTTCGTGAGGAATAATGGGCGTTTCTTGGTGTAGCGACGAGTGGTACTGCTTGACTTGGCGACTTCTGGGTTACAGTCTTCCGAGCTATAAACTGCTCCGAATCCTTGTCCTGTCCGGGGGAAGAATGCCTGATCCAAAAGACCCCAATTGAACAACTCTCGGCAGAGACGGAAACACGCGTTAGTTTCGGCTTCAGAGGCTGACTGTGCCGGTGGACTTTTGAAAGATTTAATGGGCATATTGTCCGGTACTTTCATCCTGCAAACGTAGGTACCCTCTTTCTCCTTGACCTTCCATTGAACGCCTACAGAAGGGTTCTGCACAAAGGGGTTGGCACAGATTCGCTGAGCTACCGCCACAGAATCCCCACGATATATCCTCAAGCCGGTAAGAGGGTCTTGAATATAATCGACCTCGTCATAGTCAGGTGTCGGGTTTTTAGCTGCCTGTTCAGGTGACAGCGATGCATACTGAGAAGCTGTACAGCCTGTACCGGGTTCTGTTCTAGCTTTCTTGGCCTTGCTTTGCTTTCCGATGCGACGGTCTTCGCTGCTTATGGAGAGAGAACGCTTATGTCTGGTGGAAGATCGTTTGCTGTGATCATGAACAGTGCTTAGCTCGAGTGGAGCTGCAGAGGCAGAGTCGACTGACCCGCCACTGACTTCAGCACCGCTCATGCCAACGACTGTAGCAGATATACCTGTGACACATAGTCATTAAACCTTTTTGGAGAATGCAGATTTGAAGAGACGTTCTACCTGAGTTCGTCCTGTAATGGACAGTTCCAAGAAACCCCGCGTGCGCTACCCCCGAGCTTATATCGCTGGGGGTTTCGGGGTCCCAAAGTGAAGGTCAATACTTCATCATCCTCATAGAGTCACGGTGCTGTGCACGCACTGGCAGCTGGCGTGCAAGGCGTCACTGACCCAGCAGGAGTGGTCCTGTACCACGAACTAATTGGCTTCGGGGATGCCACTACGACACCCCTCAGGATGTACAACAACGCGCCAACCCTCACATGGATAACTGAACGCTTGGAGCATCCTGCAGAGTCTTCTACTCCTCGCGTACACACGAAGGTGAAGTGCGAGCCATGTCTACCTGCTCGACTACCATCCACCGGTAGGTGCTGCACGTACTATGCTATATACACGCTTCTAACCACTCTACAGGATTTCTCCAACGTGAAGCCGAGTCGCTAGCACCCAGGGCGATCATAAGGCAACTACGCAGGAGTCCCTCGCCCCCGTATAGCGAGCCCTTTTCACCGGATTCTGACGATCACACAAGTTCCATTACAACTCCAGATAATGAGGAGGTACCAATAACTCCCCGAGAGAGGCGAGACAGTGTATGGTCTACGATATCCTCCGCCGTCAATGCCTCCAAGCGGCTATCGAAAGGGAAAGGCCCTGCTAAGCACTGGAAAGTTGAGGCACGCTACCGGCTTTAGATCAGCCCCAGTTTCACTTCGCTAAGTGCACCTCTTATAGCCGTATCAGATATTTGGTGCAGTAGAGAAGAGAGACGTAATGTTTCTAATGGAAGTGCGCGACCGAGACTTTGAGGTCAGAGTGCCCCAAAATCTATGATGTGCCGTCTCCAACTTTTCATGGACAGATGTTGCTGCGAAAGAATGGGGACGTTACACCGTTACTCCATGCCATGCGAATAGGTCATCAAGATGTGGCGGTCACTTTACTGGGCGCGTTTTCACGGTATATAAACCAATTGCAGGACGAAGAGCTGAGCCTACCCCGCACGAAGACTCGGTTGAAGGCGCTTCGTAGGCTCAAACAATTTGCTGTATGAAGTTCATCACTGATCAACAATACAGGTACAAACCTCAAGCTTGCCATTGACTTTGGCCTTCAGACTCACCAAAGCGATCTCATCGCCTCTTTCCTTCAGACACTGATCATGAGTGAGGGAGACAAGTGGGTTTCGCAGCAAGCTGTCACAATTGCTGGCCTTCTGCGAGAAGGAAATGAGGCCAAGCCTGTTAATAATGCCCAAAGTACAGTCCGACGATTCGCGACGAAACAACTCGGGCGAGCGGATGCTATCGCCGCTCTGGAGGATTAGTAAGTCCGCCGTACCGTTTTATTTAACTGTGCTTACGTAGAGGAAGTATCGCAAACGCTACAGCAGACCTGGTCATGATTGGAGCATGGCATTGCGCTCTGGATAATATTGAAGCAGAGCCTATACCGGTGAGTTGTTTACTTTATGCCATACTCAACTAACGCCCCTTCCAGACATACTACTTTGCCCGAGATGATCGTGTATACAGGGCATTTGTCGATCGTCTAGACCAGCACAAGCAGGTCATCGACCGGAAGTGCACACGCAGACTCAAGTGGCAAATGAGAGTCCTCAGGACTGTCATGGATGGCCGTAACGTCACTTATCGAGTGCGTTTCTCTCGAATAGCTTCGACTCTGATGGCACCAACATATCTTGCAGAGTAAAGTCGAGACATTGATGGAGGAATTTGACGAGGGTGCTGGAGTCTAACCTCGCAGTCACAACCGCTGTGAAGCGACATTATGCTATCCCACTGGCCGTCCTCTGCCGCATACATCGTGCCAATTCTTCGATCGAACCCGAGTGTGTTTCCTTCACTTGTGTATCAGGCCTCCACGTCCAGACCATAGCCGAGTATGATCGAAGAACTACAGACAAGGTTCCGCCGGACGCATCCTCCAGGCTCTGTTTTGGGTGCCAGCCTGCAAGGCATGTGTGTAAGCACCCATGCGGTCTGAAAGACATACGTAGGGTATGTCTCAACAGGCTCATCGATGTTTCCGTAGAGATGTGCGATTACTGTGTGTATACATTTACGTCCGGAGTATCCATGAAGTGCTATATACCCGTGCCAATATCAAGTTGGGAATATGTTCAACTTCTTGTACCAGATGAATCCACCCGTGATGAGTAGGCTCAACAGTGCGTAGCCAAGGTCTAGTTGCATCACAGCGTACACCCAGGCAGTGGCCAACGGCGGACTCTGTGTCGCGGCTGTCAGGTATCCAAAGAGCTCTCACGGAGAATATAACGCACGAGCCTCATCACGTCTTTCCAGTTAGCATGGTTCAATACCCAAATCATCCGTGAGCCAGCGACAACGCCCATAATGAGCAAAACTGCCTGCATCCAACGGGTTTGTTTGTACCGATTGGCTGGTAAAGATGTTAGTGGATGTTGAACGAGTACGGTGGAAGCAACTCACTATACCATACAAATATTGATATAACTGGTATGGACGCTGTCAAGCTGTCTATGTTACAATTTCGCCAGGTTGACACTCACTTGGAATGCCGGGGATCATTCTGTCCGCTATCGCCTCTAGCGTCGGCTTTCTGCCATACTGATAATGTGCAAGACTGGACAGGAGTTACACGCACGTGAGTCTTTGGAAGGGTGTGAAACGTACATTTCCATCATAAGCAACAGGAAGCTGTGAGGTATTATCAGGGCTGTTGCTGCGAAGAACTCCAGCCAGAATGGGGATAATAGCTCTTCTCCAGCCGCCTCTGGACTGGTCTCAGAACTAGTTGGGATTGTCTTCAGTACACCCGACTCCCTGATAATGCGCCATTGGTCTTCCTCCGTAATCTCGACCAGAGGGGCACCTTCGTCCGTTTTAGATTTTTGACTCTTGCGGTTTCTGGCCATTGCAATTGTGCACGGGACACTGCCTGCGAAAGTCAAATTGCGGTGGTGGCTTGATCCACCAGGGATACGGTCACGGTAGTAAGTGTAGTCTCTGCTGCAAAGGTCCGACGCTGCGGCTCGTCATCAGTCCGGTCACCAGCGGCCCGAGTATCCTTTGTGGCGTAAATTTTGAAAAGAGACAGCTACAATTCGCTCAGTCACTGTAGATTTGAATCCGGGCGCGCAACCGAAAGCTACACTCTATCATGGCTACTGAAGACCAAGAACGGCTCCTGAGAGCATTGGAAGCCCACGGACAACAATTCCTCGCATCTTTCGATTATCCACAGCTGGGTAGCAAACGGGGAGCAAATGCTGAAGCAGGACCAAGCAACTTGAAAAAACCACGAAGGGATGATGAGGAGACAAACGAGGACGAGGATGAGTGGTCGGGAATTGGCGGTGGAGAATCCGACTTTGATGGTGAATACGATGAGAGTGCTGGGGAAGACTCCGATGCCGGTAAGTGGCATAAGAAGGATTTCGAACACATCGTTTATTGGGTCCAAAGATTCACTAGCTGCATCACCCACTGGCACGGGGGGCCCTCAAATCATACAGTTCACAGAGCTAGTCAATGGTGCACCTTCTGCTAGCAATATCTCCAAGGCTCACCAGAAAGCCTTCATGGTAGGTATGCTCGCCGTAATTCTATCATGCCGTTCGTGACCTCAACTTCTTTACAGTCATCTAAGGTCATCAAGTTGACACAGAGTATATTAGAAGACAGAGAAGGGGCTAGTTTGTCTGGCGACGATAGGGACGAAGAATTGTGAGTATGCCTCTTCACATTGCGCTACTACAACGATTTACGAATATGCGATCAGGACGAACGCGCAAAATGATGCACTGCTGCACCGTCTTGTTCATACGAAGCTCTTATCTGGGTCATTGAAGGATGATCTGGGTCTAACTCCCGCTCAGCGACGGAAAGCTTTGGCCGGCCGGGTACTGGAGGCGGCGGGTAAGGCGAAGCTTGGCAAAGGGGAAACAGCCGTCCGTTCCAAGGAGCGGAATACAGCAGCAAAGCATGTACGAGATGGATTAGTGTCGAAGCAGAAAGAGCGCAACGCGAAGGCTCTAGAAGAGGTTCCTATTATGTTGCAGTCTTATGAAGCTCCGATACTGAACATCCCTCTCGTTTGTAGGCAAAGCATATGGGAAACTACCATCCGGCACTGAAGAAATTGTATGATGATCAGGCCGAATCACGAGGAAAAGGGAAGCGCGAGAGGGGTCTCAGAATGGGTGTTGGTTCCTTTGCGGGCGGTGTCCTCAAGCTTAGCAAAAATGAGATTGATTCTGCTGCTGGAAAGCCAAGGGGCGGAGCCCGTGGCAGAGGCCGAGGGAGGGGTAGGGGCAGCGGTGGCCGAGGTGGCCGAGGTGGCGGTCGTGGTCACAGCCGTGGTCGTGGTCGTGGTCGCGAATAATCATCTTCGAACACATCCAGTGTATGCATCAAGCATTGGGCGAAAAAATACATGGTTGAAAGGGATTACATATGATGTGAGTTCATGGGCATGAGGGCATACTGGTAGTCGCATACAGACGAGATGATGAAAAGGGTCGCATGTTCCTCTACACCGCAGCGGAATAGAAACGTAATAGAATAACTTATAAATGACGTTGTCCACTTCCGTGGGATCGCCTACCAGATGACCTGCTGGATGCACTTCTGCGCATATTCTCAGTGGAGATAGAAGTACCGATATATATGTTACCTCACCCTGAACTTTGACGACTGTAGTGATCTAGATGAATTACATTCGAAGTGTCATGGGACCGATGGCTAGATCGGCTTGGTTCGTAGTCACGTTTTGAGGACCTGCCTGAGTGCCGACTGGGAGCGGCGCTGTGATGTAGTCAGAGATATTTTGAGAGCTCTAGGGAACCGGACGTACACTGAGCTGCTCTGGGAGCTTGTGTAAGGAATATACACAACATTTGCGTTGCCCGAGGAGGGTGGAGACCGCCCTCGAGGTGGTTCATGGCTGGGACGGCGGTTGGTAGAGGTCCGGGTGATATCAACGTGGTACCCACCTGTAGTCCTCTTGATCCGTGCGCCTGCTAGAGTGCCTGCTCGAGGCGTCATAAGACCTGTGGCTTCGGTTCGAGCCTCTGTAGTTTCTATCATCACTGTCGGTAACATGAGATATCGTAAACACGTTCAGAAAAACGTCCCGCGCACTCGTATTCTCGTCGGTGATCTCTGTACCGGTCCCGATAGAAGTCCTCGTCAGAGCTATTGTTGTGTCGATATGAGTAGTCCAGTGACGATTCATCGTCGAAACCAAGTCTGGGCAAGGGATGAGATCAACGACGCATGTTAGAGGCGAGGTAAAGTGCTTGCCGTCCGATTTCTCGCCCGTGAGAGTCCTCGATTATCACTGGCGGTTGCCGCTGAGGTCGATATTTCCCACTGAAATCGCCCACCCTAAACGTAGAGGACATGTCAGCGTTTCATAAAGATCGTCGAAGGATAGGTTGCATGCCTTGTCAACTCATTTCCCTTGTCGTCCTCGAAGATGACAGGCGCTCCGCCCGGAATGATGTAGTACGTATCTTTCTTGCCATGCCTTCCCCGTTCGACTACCACGACGCATGGTGGATATTTTTTGTCATCACCTTCGAATGAGGAGTCACTTGAGCTGCTACCCTGCACGTTATCTCAGCATTCGAAGTATGTGACATCCTAGTAGCTGCTTACCCTCCTGGGCCTGGACCTATAATCGCCTCGAGGTTCGGAGTTATACCTCGAGCTCACGCGCTCACGTTCGTCGCTAGTGCGATACTGAGGCTGCTTTTCTCGTGAACGACGGCTCTGCGACCCAATGATATCAGCGTGGTGGCTGGTCGCCGTCATGTTAGGTACCAGCATAGGTAGGTGTTGCTCAGCATACGCATTCCGAAGCTCGGGCTGGCTGTGGATTTGGCCAACGGGAGGAACAGAGACGTTCTGAGGAAGCATCTCCGGGATGGGATGCCTTGGCGTACCCAGCTGAGGCAGGTTGACCTCTGTTACTGGCCGAACAGAAGCGCCATGGTCAGCGAAAGCTTCTTGAAGGCGAGTTAGAGAGCTTTCCCTCTGGACAATAGGAATGGTATTGTCCTGGGCATCATAGTGCCCTTCACCATACGAGTCGGCAATTGTGGACTCAGAAAGTCGATCGTATTCGTCGTGTACCGACGGACGACGACCATGGCTCTGGTATCCTCCATGAAGAGGGCCGTCACTCTGGATAGCCCCATAACCCGCATATGATTCGGGTCGTTCCAGCACCTCCTCATCCCACTACGCGTCAAATCAGTGCCGATCCAGAATTTAAAATACACCTGACGTACTCTTTCAACTTGCTCCCTAGACTTCGAATGTGGGATTACTCTGCTCCAGGCAGATGTCGGGGAAGCCCGCTGTTCACGGTGACCGTAGTCGTCGTACCGATCATATTCCTCTCGATGGTCTCTGCGGGACTCTCGGGGGCGCTGGAACGATGGAAAGAATCGAGGCATTGACACAAAAGCAAGAGACAGAGCGAAGGTGAGGATCCGTAGATCAGCCTCTGAAAGAGGTTAGCTAGAGGAGTGCTTGGGGCATAGGATGTACGGTGCGCTTTGATGTGAGTGGTCGTTTTCATACGCAAGAGCATCATGTTAACCGTGCGGACAAGGTGTGGCGTAAGCCCCTCCAGAGCAGCACACGGGCGACTTCAATATCTGGCTGCGAAACTCGAGATCCCACAAACGAGGCTGCATCGCGGCCCAGCAGAGTTCTTATCGCCCAGTTCAGATCCGTTACTCAGGGTTCAAGCGTCTTTCGGCAATGCAGAAAGCGCACGCTCAAACTGCGCTGTATTGCAGAGATACATGAGGTCAGTACCAATCAGATTCGTTTCTTGCCCCTGGTATATGAGTATGGTCAGCAACGCCCATGACTAGAAGTTGAAGACTTACTAGTTAGCACTCTATCAACACATGTACTATTCCCAACGCTTCATCATAATCGGTCCATGCTCCGTAAATTGAAACAGTATGGCAAGTAAGTATGAAAAACTTACGGATGACGGTATAAATGTCCGCAAGACCCAAGGCTTTAAGTATCGGAAGCATGTCGTTCACTCCACTGTAGCTCCTTCACTTTCAAAAGTGCTTGCGATACCTTGGTGATAGCATCGGCAGTCAATCCAATTGTGTTGGCATCGAATGCAGGACCGTCCGATATGACCCTCAGTCTTTTCGTCAAAGCCTGCATGGACTTCTCCAGCGCTTCCGCTGTAGCGTCCACTGTACGCAGCGTCGACTACACAGAGGAAGATTCTTAGTACTTCATCGAATCAACGCGTTGAAACTTCAGTGGCAACACACGTTATGGGCATCAGGATGCGCGACAGGAGAAGATCCGGGGAGGGACTTGAAAATAGACAACGATAAGCTTGATATCTACAGCGGGTGGTAAGATTCAGCGTACTTTTTCTGCTGAGGCAACATGGCTCTGCGACGTAAACGGATGTAAGCAAGCTACACACCAAATATAAACTGCGAGATTACTAACACGTTCTGATCGGTTCAACCCTGTGTCGAGTTGGGCTTGAGCCGTACGCAAATTCTCCGTGCCGACTACCAGCTCATGTACACCGCTACTTGAAGGTGTTGCAGCCGGGACGGACGTAGGGGGCTGGGTGGGGCTCAGGATCTCCAAGCCGTTCCCGTCAGATCGTCCGACGTATATTGTGTGGCAGACTACACATTCCTATGGAGTAGACTAAACTTGAGCAACGCTAATACGTGAAGATGATGTGCACCTTCCGGGGATCGACTTCTCCATTCGCTTTTGGGGGACGAACGAGAGGTATGCCATAGCAGTTTACATTGGGACATTCGTCAGCTAGCATTGCCCACCCTTTCAATAGTAATTTTCCAATCTCGGAAGAGGCATAATCTGATTGCTGACGGCGACGTGCGATTTCTTGCATATCTACAGGGTGCACAAAAGTGGGCGAGCTGAGCGTACTTGAGACCTCCGTAGGAGGAGTGGACGGTCGAGATGCCTCCTGACTGGCAGAATCCTGACTTGAAACTGACTTCTGAGACAGAGCAGACGAGGAAGAGATTTGAGAAACCGGACCACCATCGCAATTTGCGCAGAATTCTGTTGGTGGAGAGGTTTTCGAACGCATGAGGGGAACTTGCGAGCATCTTTTACAGATATCATTGCTCATTATCTGGATTATGACAATCAGCATTATGCGAATGATAGATACTGTTTCACTCACCCATCCCTTGAGAAGATATTCTCCCAGAGTCCCAGAGACATCCACGATCTTGCTCATATTGTCCTACAGTGTCACTTACCAGGCTCACTTTCTAACGCCGCGGTGTAAAGTCACTGAAGCGCCTTCATCGGCGACTCGAGCCGCGTCTAATGAATGATCCGGCGATCGTGAAGACGTGTCTGATGTCAGGCGCCTACTGAGTTCTAACAACGCTGACTGCTCACACTACATGAAGTGGCCGACTTACTGGCCAAAGTCAGTCCTTCTCCTCCTTCTGGTCCAGGAGAGCAAAATATGGCAGAGTAATGAGCTCCTGTTTGCACATGCTGTGCCATGGGATTCTAAGCGTATGACGGATGCCAGGTGTGTGACTGATATTCACTTGTGGCGCGGCCTTCTGCTAAGACGAATAATCTCTGCAAGAAATAAAACGAAGTCGTTATGGTATCATGGCTACGACAGCTACATGAGATACGGTTCGTACCTTTTGAAGTTTCTACTCAGCTTTAGGACTGTCGTTGACAACGTTCATGCATAGCTTTCCCTATGGACGAGGTGCGGACAAAGCTGCAGGTTCAGTCACGTCGAGATTCATAAAGCACCCAACAGCTTGCTCCGCTGTCGTGCTCCGGAAGAGGCCCTGATTGGTATAACCCGTACGTGATCATGCGACATGAACCTATGTATTACACACACTCACCGCGGTCCAGAGGGAATATTGCGACCAATGATGTCGCAGGGAACTTCTCTGTAACATTGGTCGACGTACTGGACACCTTGGTTGTTCTTAACGATACCCTCAACTTTGAAAAGGCAGTGCGCGATGTCATTGACTGGGTTCAATTTGATGTGGATACAAAACCCCAAGTCTTCGAGACCACAATCCGCGTTCTCGGAGGTTTGCTTTCAGGTCACCAATTTGCTAGCACCTCCGGACAGCCGTTTTACATACCATGGTATCGTGGAGAACTACTATCGCTAGCCTATGATTTGGGCACACGACTTCTGCCCGCTTTCAAGACGCCAACTGGCATCCCCTATGCACGGGTGAGTGATTCCCTGTGAGTGTCGGTGACAGCCCCTCACAAAGATCCAGATCAATCTTCGTCACGGTCTGATGAGAGGCGAATCACTCGATTCTTGTACGTCAAAAGTGACTTCATAACGACCACCACTGAACGCAATGCTAGGCACTGCAGGGGGCGGCTCCTTGATTTTGGAATTCGGTACGCTGAGTCGTCTCACCGGGGATGACCGGTTTGAGAAGGCTGCAAACAAGGCTTTCTTTGCGCTATGGAACCAGAGGTCTGACATTGGTCTGGTTGGAAATACTGTCAACATTCACAGTGGAGTACGTGATTCTGCGTCATGCACAATTATTTGACTAAAGCGAGGCGAAGACTTGGACACATCCCGAGGTGGCTAGCGTCGGCGCAGGCATCGACTCCTTCTACGAATATGCACTGAAATGGTACATCTTGAGTGGTAAGGCTGCGAGCTTACGAAGCTTTGATTCACATTTATCGTCTGTGTTGCGACAGGGGAAGTGGAATTCTTGGATGTTTTTCAGGAAGCGTATGCAGCCGTCATGCGATATGCACGAGCAGCGGACGGTTTTTGGGTTAGCAACATCTACTCCGCTTTTGCCCTTTAAAACTGATGCACGATTAGTATCGTAGCGCGAACATACACACGGTATGTGCCTTGGCCCTTTATAGCTACTTTTCTAAACGTACGGCGACAGGGCGACCCTGCTTACAATACTGTGGATTCTTTATCGGCATTCTGGCCTGGTCTTCAAGTCCTTGCCGGGGATGTTGAAAACGCCATTCAGTCTCATATGACTTGTAAGCCTGTTCTTGTCTGCTAAGAGCAGTTCGTTGATACCATACAAGACTGGAATCTATGGAAGAAATTTGCAGGTTTGCCTGAAGGTTTGTCATCTCCCATACTCACGAATCCCTGCATTTATCCCTGCTATCAGTCTGGGACATGAACTATCAAGTTGCCACTTCATTCCAATATCCGCTTCGCCCAGAGTTTGTAGAATCAACTTGGTATCTCTACCGGGTAAGCTGACGAGCCTTCTGTGGTCGCTCAAGATCTCAGACATTATCTGTAGGCGACTCGGGATCCATTCTATTTAGACGTTGCAGGTACGTTAAGCGGTTGTGGCGAGACCTGCTACTGACATGTTGTTGCAGAGCGCATCCTGCATGATCTCACTTGGCGTGCCGAAGTGAGCTGTGGGCTGGCGAGCATTTCGGACGTAAGATGGAATTCACGCGATGACCGCATGGAATCATTTGTGCTCTCAGAAACATTAAAGGTGATTCTAATCGTGCACCTCATTTTCTTGCACATACTGAACAAAAATACAGTATCTATATCTATTATTTGATGAAGAGAACCCTTTGCACAGGGACGACTCAAACTATGTCCTAACTACCGAAGGACACATCCTATCCCTCGATCGGAAACTGGAGAAGCCCATGTCGTCTATTCGCCGCGAATTGCGCCGAGTGGAGCACCTCGAGTGCCCTGCGTATCATTCACCTATCGTAGGGGCTGATGAATATGGAGAGACAGGACTAACTACGGGTATATATACGCGTGCCGACATCGAGTACTCCAGGCATCTGATTCAAGCGCCTGCTACTAAGGCCGAGGAGGCATCGTGGACTCCAGATGGTGAATGCCTCATTCCAAAAGTTAATTTATATGTAAGTTCTAGTGTCTTCGCTTACCAGAACCACCGCTTCAACACGCTTCCTCAGACTTATGACTTCGTGTTGTCTCCGAACGGCAAATCCGTTCCGGAAGATGTCCACCCAAGTCCCCAGAAACTTATCGCGGTTTCCGATGGGTATCTCCTGCAAAATTTGACAGGCATACGCACGCACATCGTCAGCCGGATGGATGGGAAAGGGTATGATATCACCAAATGTGGGTTTCCCTCAGTTTGTAGGGCACTGTGTAGTATTGAAACGGCGTGCTCGTAGTGGGACCGTATAGCGTGAAGACAGGTCAGATTGTTTATGTCAACGACTCCGATCTCGCCCGCACACCCACAGGCAGCAAACACGGCGACATAGCTAATTCGGGACGTGCCCCCGAGGTTTACCTCAGGCTTTCGATGGATACTATCGACCCAGTCCTGGTACAGGCTGTTGTACGCGATGCCCCCACAGAGGTACTGGTGGTCGCGTCCACAGCCGGTTTTGGTGGAGATCCCATAGCTCCAGATGCAACCAGCGAGCCAATACGATTTGGTCATGGAGAAGGGGTCAAGCTCGTCCGAGACGCATCCAACAAATACGGCTGCGAGCCGTATTCACAACAGTTCATCCATGACGAGGCGGTTGTCGTCAAACGAGGCGAATGCACATTCTTGGAGAAACTGGTGGAGGCTACTATTGCTGGTGCTTCTGGCGTTATTGCTCTCAGCGACGAACAACAAGGCATCAACCCATCCGCCTCTGCGGAGGAACTGCTGGAGTATGGAGAGTCCCTGGCTGATACAGCTATAGTGACTATCAATCGTGCATATGGTGCCGTCATAACATCCATGCTGGACGCAGTAGAGTTGTACGGGGGAGACATCATGATGGCTGTGGTCCCTGCAGGAGTTCACGGAGCGACGCAGCCGCCATCGCAGACACTAGACGAAAAGCGAACGCGGGCGAAGGAGGGGAACCGGGTGTTGTATCTAAATGGCTACCCATTGCTCAATACTAGGTTGATGATATGATTTCATGCCGGCGTGATTCACTGTGTTGTGAGTCTTCGATATACACTATTTCTACATCTAGGTTATTGTTTCTGTCTAGTATTCGTGATACTAATCATCGCTCTGGATTATAGAGTAAAGAGGTGCATCGAGCTTCTTTGCCGCTTTGAGGAATGTTAATTCGATGATGAATAAATACTCGAGAACAGTTCCCCCCAGCTTCTTCACGAGCTGGCCAGCAGCGGATGCGGATCCGCCTTTCAATAGTATAACCTTGAGCATCAGGCTGAGCAATGGTACAAACGCACTCACCGGTAGCAATCAGGTCGTCTACGACCACTACGTTTTGACCGGGCTTGATCGCGTCGGCTTGCATCTCAAAGGAGTCCTGAGAGCAATGTCAATACGTCGGCGATCGAAAGGCATGCTTGGATGCTCACCACCCCGTACTCCTTCTCGTACGAAGCACTCGCACATTCGCCAGGGAGCTTGCCCTTTTTCCTGACCGGCACGAATGCTGCGCCCAGCCTCAGCGCGATGATAGGACCAAGCAAGAATCCACGAGCATCCAGGCCAACTATGACGTCTATCTTCTTCGTAGGCGAGTTGGGGATGGTCGTCGACGTAAGGTGATACACGAAATGCGTGATCAATGTCTCAAATGCGACGTGGTCCCGTAGAATGGGGAAGATGTCTAGGAAGACGATTCCCTAATGATAATAATCTCGTCAGTCATATAGCAGAGATAGATGGCTTATGCCGACCTTCTTAGGGAAATCCTGGTGTGGCTTGAGCAGACTCTTCAGATACTCTGCATCTGCCATGGTCACTGCGCGCGGAAAAGTGAGTGGCTGCTCTACGGCGCGTAAGAAATAGTTTCCATCGATTGTGAAAGTTAGGAAATCATTTTCGGAATGCAGCTTGACAGAGTGATGGATGTACTTTTCATGCTCGCCATCGCGCAGGACCGTGTTAAAGGCGTGAATATAACTGAGCAACGTTGTGACTTGATAGTATTCTCAGACTGGTCATGAAAACGCGATGGCGACGCATACAGTGCAACGAACAGGCTGGATGGTTCTTACAACACTTACTTGCCCGTTGCAAACGGCTCAGCATCTTGACGAATAACACAGACGGCATATACGAGATGTCATACCCTTGCAGCATAGCGTAAAGAAATCATGGATGATACAACAATAGGTCGACAAAGTAAAGATAGTTTTAGACAGACTCGAGGATCTCAGGCTCCTTGAAGTCCTTCACTACTCGTGTGCCTGTCTCCTGTATGAGAGAGATATGTAAGCAAGGAGAAGGATTGGCAGGTTCATGTACTTACGTCTGTCGTCTCGCCGTGAAGCTCCAACAACTTCGACAGATCGAACTTCGGTGCCTTCAGAATCTTCGCCTTGTGGACGTAGACGTTCTGAAGGGGGTAGATACTCCGTGCAGCCTTCTCGATCTCACGACCAATCGCCTCAGGGACGAACTTCTGCACCAACTCCTTCAGGTCGCAGCTCGTCGCTTCCCGGGTCATGATCTCAAACATCTTTTTCCGGATCTCACGAATCTGCGCCGACTGGGCGTATGTGGTCTTGCGGACCTGCGACGGTCTGCGCTTGGTGAAACCGATGGCGAACAGACGAATGAGGTAGCCGTCGGTCGTCTTAACGTCGACGTGGGCTTCGATAAGGGATTGCCACTTGCGAACCAGCGAACGGAGCTTGTCCGAAGTGAAGGACATGCCGTGGAAGTTGGTCAAGCAGTTCTTGCCCTGGATTTCGTCCACTCGTAGCTTGATCTTACGGAAGGACTGCTCCTCATCCTTGTTAAGGTCACCGAGCGAAACTTCAATGATACGACCCTTCAGCGAGTCGTTGGCGTTTTCTTTGGGAATGCATGTTACAACGTATTTTGTTCACGAGCAAGAATATATACTCACTCAAACCCTGGGATCGGTTGACCAGTGTCTTGCCCACATTCTTCACCTCGAAGATTGAAGGAGCCTTCAGGTCATACCAGTCTGCAAATTGAACGTTAATCTTCGTATAAGAGGGCACGCTCTGACAGAGATATACCTTTGCGGGAGAAAGGGTCAACGACCTTCTTCTTGATACCCTTCTTGCCCTTCGAGAGACGCTTATTCTAAAGGAAACGACATTGAGCTATGCGTATAAACGATATGCGAGATGGTCAGCACCTTGCCGACGGCCATGATGGGGAAGAAAGTGCGGTGAAGGGAGGGACCGCGACGAGTGAGCCGGCACTTGGACGGGCTGTAGTTTTGGGAGGCGTAAGTACACGCTCGCAGACGACTCTCGATCCGGCAATGAGTGACAAGCCACCGTGACCCCCGTCACAAACCTTACTTTACAGCTGTATCTTATTTTCTCACGCTGCTCATGTCTCTTACTCGTGCGCAGTTTGAGTCCGCCTGCAAAGCTTACATCGAAAAATACTCTGCTCGCCATGAACACGGCACGGACGAAGCTTTACTGAAGCGCTATCCCACCGGATGGTCATGGATTGAGCATACCGTGCGCTCTGCCTTTCTTCGTCTTGAACAGTCTCTCAGCTTGGTCTCAGTCGGTTGCTGGTCTGGGCTATCTATCTCGAAAGGTGTCTATTCTGTCACGAATACAAGGGTTTCTAGGAGAAGATCAGGAAGGCCTTGAAGCGGAGAACGTAGACCAGTTGGAAGAGGACAGCGCTGAAGCATCTCAATCGACGGAGGCACTGACGTGCCACCAACATGTCGTCTACTCTCCGTCTTTCCAGGTCCCTGCACTCTATTTTTCCGTCCACCAGAGCAGTGCGTTGACTTGACCAACATATGCTATCTCTGGTGTTGATCGGCTGTCCATAGGCGGGGCGCCTCTGTCGCTTGAAGAGCTCACCGCGTGTTCTCTGTTGCGGCTAAACACGCTCCCAAGTACTCAGGCGACAACCTATGCTCTCCAGGGTCCCGACGCTGCATTCACCCTACTCTCTCAAGGCGATCATCCTACACTTGGGACCCCTTGTTGGTATCTACATCCATGCCATACCGGTGAAGTCATAGAGGAGATTCTAGCGGAAGTTCCGTGTGAGGGAAACGCACGGTCTTTGCGGTGGTTAGAGGCATGGTTCATGATGTTGGGTAACGTTGTAGATTTTGGTGATACTAGACGATAGTCGAAACCACCGATGAGCGAGAGTCATAGGTAGAGTGTAATAATGTGCATAAACATTCTCATTAGTTCCGGGTGTGTGTCTCATGACGCCCGCATTCACATGCGCAAGTTCCGCCTCTGCACGGCCCCGGCAAGGGTATATATAAAGAATGCTCTGGTGTAACAAGCCATTTGCTTACCTTTGAGCTTACCTCTGAGTCTCGTAATAACCTTGCGTTTCTCGTGCCACTCTGCAACTGGCGTACGGCATAATTTTGCAGGATTGATCATCTCATTAGTCGTACGATCGTTTGGTCCGTCAACAACGCCTTAGCGCGAGTATAAAACATCATGTTCACGACACGGTCTATCATCCCCCACACCTCTTTCCGCCACCTCTCATCCTCTTTGCGACGCACAATGGTGAGTGCTACTCGTCAAAGCGGGCAAACGTCGTCATTACTAAGCGCGTCTCTGTACAGTCTACCCACGAAGCCGTCATCGTTGCTGCCTCACGCACACCCGTCGGTGCCTTCAACGGTGGACTCAAGTCTCTGACCGCACCAGAGCTCGGTGTCATCGCCCTCAAGCACGCTTTCAAGTCCTCGAACGTTGACCCCGCTGTTGCTGAGGAGATCTTCTTCGGCAATGTCGTCCAAGCCGGAGTGGGCCAGTCCCCCGCCAGACAGGTCGCCCTTGGTTCTGGTATGAAGACGAGCTCCGACGCTACCACCATCAACAAGGTATGCGCCAGCGGTCTGAAGTCTGTCATCATTGCGGCCCAAAGCATCCAGTCCGGCTACAAGAACGTTGTCGTGGCAGGCGGTATGGAGAGTATGAGTAATGCTCCGTAAGCTTGGTCATATGCTTTCCTTCTGGCCGTGATCTCATCTCTCCGCTAGCTTCCTTCTTCCTCGCCAGAACCCCGTGTTTGGCAAGTTCGAGACCAAGGATTCGTTGGAACATGATGGTCTCTGGGATGTCTACAACAAATTTGCCATGGGCAACTGTGGTGAGCACTCCGCTGAGAAGTTCGGTATCAGCCGTCAATCCCAAGACGAACATTGCATCGAGTCGTACAAGAGGGCCGAGCGCGCTTGGGCATCCGGTGCTTTCGAGGCTGAGATTGCGCCCGTTACCGTCAAGGGTAAGAAGGGTGACACCATCATCAAGGAGGACGAGGAGCACAAGCGGGTCATCTACGAGAAGATTCCTACACTGAACCCCGCCTTCAAGAAGAACGGTGGTTCCATCACCGCTGCCAACTCTTCCTCTCTCAACGATGGTGCCTCTGCCCTCATCCTCATGTCGGCGGAGAAGGCGAACGAGCTTGGTGTTAAGCCATTGGCTAGGGTAGTCGGTAAGTTGCCAGGTGTTACTTGTGATGTCTTTTCCTAATCTGGTCCTCAATCAGGTTACGCGGATGCTGGTGTTGAGCCCATTGACTTCCCCAGCGCACCGACATTGGCTATTCCCGCCGCCCTGAAGAATGCTGGTCTGACGATCGATGATATCTCGCTGTTCGAGATCAACGAGGCTTTCTCCGCGGTTATCCGGATAGTCGAGAAAGTGCTGAACATTGCTCCCGAAAAGATCAACGTCAACGGGTAAGTCCATGCTGTGCTCGTTCTGTCGAATGTGGTTCTCAATAGTGTTATTTCAGTGGTGCTGTCGCTCTCGGCCATGCCATCGGCAACTCCGGTTCTCGTATCGTCGTGTCTCTCGTCCACGCTCTCAAGCCTGGTCAGTACGGCTGCGCGGCCATTTGCAATGGCGTAAGTGACAATGGTAGTGTTTCACGGTATGACTGGTGCTAATCTAATCTTTGCAGGGTGGTGCTGCGTCGTCGGTGGTCGTTCAGAGGTTGTAATCTCGCTACATACTAGGGCTCTCACTATCATTGTAATCTTTAATCATCCATCCGTTTATGCGCAATCATCAGTACTTCTACCAGGGCCGTCGGCACAGTGCATAGTGCAGATCCCTTATCCCACACGCGTGTCATGCACAGGGAACTCGAGCGGAACTCACTCGACTGCGGTATGATATGACCAGGGACAGTGTATGGTATGAGTTCACCCGAGCGATTCTCAACGCTCGCTATAGGGGGTTTGTTATTTCCACGGTGTTATCGTTAGCTGTGTTCTGATTGAGCGCAATATAGTCTCCGGTAGGAGTGTCCGTCGGCGCGCCGCTGCCGCTCCGGCCTCATGCTCGGACTCCATTGGCCTCGTCGCTTCGTCTAACTCTTATCGCGGTGACTTGCAAGGCCTTCTGCACAATGTTCTGCAGACCATGGGAACACGGTATATCCGCACATGCAATAGAGGAAGATGTTCCCACTTGGCTTATATAAAGATGTGCGTACTCTAATTGAATGGTTCTGTGGAATCCTTCAGGTGTGCTTCCTTCCTTCCCGCATATCGCTCGTCTCCGAGAAACTGGTAGCCTGCGATGATTCACTCAGACGAGAAAAAGACCGTTCCTTCGTCTCCGGTAGTAGACGAGAAGGCTGTAGAGTCTGACACGGTCTCGGTAGTCGATACGCTCCAGGGAGATGAAGCTCTACACCTCGTCGGCCGTGAACGCACTGCAGAGTTCAGCGAGGAGTACAACAAGAAGCTGCGCCGAAAGCTGGTACGTGAATCCGGCCTCGCTGTCGACATACGCTGATATTCGAATAGGACTTGATCATCCCGCCACTATGCGCGGCAGTGTACTTCACCCAGTTCTTGTACGCGTCACTTCTATCCAACACTAGAGACATCACTGACAACTGCGGTGTAGGGACAAGACCTCTTTGAACTATGCTAGGTTTGTATTGCGCGCTTTACGTGGTGCGACTTAAGGCTCTGAACCCTTGTTTTCTAGTATCATGGGCTTGCCAATAAAGGGACAGGTAAACACACTGGTCCCTCGAACATCCCTCTCACTGTTTCCGCTAACCAATGTTATCAGCACTACAACTTGATCTCGCTCGCGTTCTACGTCGGTACGTACGGTGTCTATTCCCAGCTGCCTTTCCCTAATCAGATCACCATCTGTAGGGTTTCTTGTATGGGAGTTCCCCACTGTCTATATAGCACAGAAGCTGCCCCTCGCCAAATACCTTGGTGGGTCCGGGTTAGCTCAGTTTTGTAGGGGTATTAATTTCTTTGCTTCAGGCGCCAACATTATTGTATGGGGTGCTATTCTAATGCTGCACGCCTCGACTACCTCCTTCGCCGGATTCTTTGTTCTACGATTCTTGCTTGGTGCGTCTATCTGAGCCGTATATCGACGCACCTGCGTATGAACTGAAATGTGTAGGCATGTGCGAATGCTGCGTTGCACCTATACTCATCCTCATCGTCTCGATGTTCTACAAGAAGGACGAACAGGTGAGCATACCTTCATGCGCCTAAGCCTCAGAGCTAACGAATGGATTAGGCTACCAGGATTGCGTACTTCTACGTTATGGTGAGCATGGTTTGATCTTGAGGCGGATAATGACTCTAATCTTGTCATGTCTACAGAATGGTATGATGAGCGTATATGCTAAAGTACGACGGAGCTCAAGGGTTTCTAGGTTTGACGCAGGTTTTCGGTGGTTTCGTGGCCTACGGTATCTCGTTCTACGACGGCCACGTTATCGCACCCTACAAGATCATATATGTCCTGCTCGGTGGACTGGCGATCTTGGTTGGCCTTTGCGTGCTGCTATGGATGCCCGATTCTCCCGTGCACGCGCGTGTTCTTACACAAGAAGAGCGTATCGCAGCGCTCGAGCGGGTCCGAGATGATCAAGGAGGCACTGCAAATAAGAAGTGGAAGAAAGATCAAATCATCGAGGCCCTAACCGACATCCGTTCCTGGCTTATCGTCCTGTCGACTTTGCTAAGTTTGTGGCGTTCCATGTCCGGCTGAAGTCTAGATTGCTGATATCCCATTTCCATTAGCGAGTGTGCCAAATGGTGGCCTCAGTAACTGTGAGTGGCCCTTCTGCCGAAATTCAATATCCCACTGATAGCGCGCCGTTTCCAGTCAGTAACTTGATCATCAAGGGCTTCGGATACACGTACGCTTATCCTTCGCTATACGCATGAGTCGATAAACTCACGTTGCGAAGTTCGCGGCAGACTCTGATTCTATCCACCCCTGGAGGTGTGGTGGCGTCCGTAATGACCTTATTCTGCGGTTGGTACTCAGACAGACGGTACGTACGGCGCGGTTCACGTGCACCTGTGTAAGATTAAGCTCTTTCCAGGAATTCTCGAATGGTTCCGATTGTGTTCGCCCTGGTTCCGACTATAATCGGCGCGGGATTGTTGGTCGGGTTGAACAGCAGCGGCAACAAGGGCGTCCTCCTGTTCGGTAATCAAGCTTTCTGCCAAGCAATGACGATAGCTAATCGCTTCTTTCCTAGCCGTGTACCTGGTCGGCACTTTCGGCAGTGCTCTCTCAACGATTTACGCGTACAACGCTAGCAACACCAGTGGTCACACCAAGAAGGTAGAATCATCTTGCCCATATCGGGAACGTTGCGCTCATCATTAATTCCAGAACACTATCAACGCCATGACTCTCGTGTCGTTCGCCCTAGGCAATATCATGGGCACAGAAATATTTCAACCGAAGGACGCGCCTGGCTACATCCCGGGCAAGATAGCGATACTCGTTCTCCTCTCTGTGCAACTCGTTATCTGCTATCTGTTAAGATGGATCAATTACCGATTGAATCTCGCCAAACAGGCTAAGCTCGCGGATGAGAAAGCCCGGCGCGGATGGACCGACGAAGATGTCCGTAAGGAACGGGAGAAACACGCGTTCATGGACTTGACGGATAAACAGTGAGTTGCTCGATCTCAATTTGCTACGAAGTAATGCTTAAGACATATCCTCCACAGGAACATGTTCTTTATCTACACTATGTAGTTACCTAGTGCCTATTAGACGCGGCCATTAGGTTCCCGAGCACCTAGCCAGCATATGTACGACATTCACTATGATAACTTGCCGTAACATCAGCTGTTGTGGCCTGTGGGCGTGCCGAAGAAGACATCCTGTATCAGGCGTCCAGTGTGTTGTGATTATCCGTGTGAGCCACCTATCATGTTATCATACTGGTCCCATGTACAGGTCTTGTGACGGAAGCATATTTCTGGCATTTAAACGAAGCGAGTTCTCATTGTTACGCTGGAGTCTCTGCGACGCCTGCACCATCCTCTCCTTCCAGATAGTGCACCATGGACTCGCCCGCCGCAGAATACACGTCCGAGAAAAGCAAGAGTGCTTTGGACATCCACATCTCGGACGTTCTCGACACTGCTCCGGGTCAGGACAGGGATGAAGCGCTCCAGCTCGTTGGACTTGAGCGGAGTGGTGTTTACACCGAAGAACAGTTCGAGCGAGTGAGGAAGAAGCTGGTAAGTGCCTCTGTCCTCGACGTACAAGTTCTTCTCGTTGACGGATCCGGTTACACAGGACTGGGTCATTCTTCCTCTATGTATGGCCGTGTATGGCTCTCAATACTTGTAAGTCAGCGCTGTTATATCTCGGAGTGGTGTACGATCTCGCCTGCTCACTCGTTTATCGTTGTAGGGACAAGAATGTTCTCAACTACGCGAGGTGAGTTATTATTCATTGCTACCTGTCCCTTTCGGACGTTAACACAGTCATTTAGTATTATGGGGTTGCCTATCACCGGCCAAGTAAGGAATCCCTTCGGTGGTATCCCCTTATGATGTGCTAATATGTCGTTCATTGTAGCACTACAATCTCTCGTCTCTTGCGTTCTATCTCGGTGAGTCATGAATAGCTCCGTGATGTTCGGCAATACTCACGCTCGACCTACTAGGCTTCTTGATATGGGTATTCCCGACTACCTATATCTCCCAGAGGCTGCGTCTGGGCAAATACCTTGGGGCCAATATCGTTGTGTGGGGCATTGTTATGATGCTCCACTCAGTGCCACAGACGTTTGGACCGTTCTTCACCCTTCGGTTGATCTTGGGTGAGTCTGGCACGCGAGTCATTGTGCTTCGCGTCTTACCATTCATACAGGAATGCTGGAGAGCTGTGTGGCTCCGATATTGATTCTGATCATCTCCATGTTCTACCGGAAGAACGAGCAGGTACGCATACGTCTTACTACATGAGCGGCTGTTCATATGCTTAACGATGCTTTATCATAGGGTAAACGTATCTCATGGTTCTACACGATGGTAAGTCACCTACGACGTAAACCAGTATGTACTAATGATGGTCTCATTGCATTCTAGAACGGTTTTGCCGGCATCTTCGGGAGCTTCGTCGCCTACGTAAGTTTCAAACTTTATGTAATCTTATCTGCGTACTAAGACTAGATATCAGGGCATTTCATTCGACACGAGTGCGACGGTCATTCCCTACAAGATCATGTACCTGTTGACCGGCGCCATGGCCATCGTGGTCGGGATCGCTGTTCTCCTTTGGATGCCGGACTCGCCCGTTCATGCGGCATTCCTCACTCCGGAGGAGCGTATCATCGCGATTGAGCGTGTCAGAGATGACCAAGGTGGTACCGAGAACAAGACGTTCAAGAAGGCCCAGGTATACGAGGCTCTCGGCGACATTCGTACATGGTTCATCGTCGTGATGACCATCATGAGTACGTTCTCTTCTGTATGATGTCTCATCGTCGCTATAGCTTGTTTTCACAGCTTCGATACCGAACGGCGGCTTGGGAAGCTGTAAGTACTATCGTTGCTTTGGCGGGTTTGGTAACCTCTGACGGCGTTATCAGTTGGAAACTTTATCATTAAGAGTTTCGGATATACGTGAGCTACATCGCAGTTCTAGGTCTATCGCCTGTTTTCTCATTTCGATCTTACCCTACAGTTCCCGTCAAACGTTGATCCTGTCCTCACCCGTGGGAGCTGTCGGCGTGGTCAGCGCTGTCATTTGCGGCTGGTATTCAGACCGGACGGTACGTACTATACTCGTTAAGCATAGCCCTCAGAGCTCATGTAGGATATAACAGTCGGACAGGATGCTTCCGATTGTCTTCGGGTTATTGCCGACTCTGGTCGGTGCAGGCATGCTTGTGGGTTTGAAGCCGAGTCCTGGCCACAAAGCCGCCCTACTCTTCGGTGAGATGGGTTTTGTATCACTGGATGTCCAGCCTATGCTGACTCAAATCCTAGCGGACTACATCGTGGTGTTCTTCGGAAGTTCTCTCGCGCTGCTCTACGCGTGGAACGCCAGTAACACCGGCGGCCACACAAAGAAGGTGACTATAAACGCCATGACATTGGCGGCGTTCTGCATAGGGAACATCGTTGGCTCGGAGACGTTCCTCCCCAAGGACGCCCCCAACTACATCCCGGGCAAGACCGCAATCTTGATTCTGTTGACCGTGACCCTCTTCCTTTGCTTCATCCTCCGATACATCAACATTCGTCGGAACGCCGCCAAGCGAAAGGTCATCGCGGATCTCAAGGCGAAGAATGGATGGACTGACGAGGATATCGAGAAGGAGAGGCAGCGTCATGCATTCTTGGATATGACAGACAAGGAGTGAGTACTCGATCCCATATACGGCATTCACGTACTGATCATGAACATTGTGTTCTAGGAACCCATACTTTATCTACACCCTCTAAGGATTGTAGAATACGTGCTTTTCATTAGCTACAAAAAGGATGTAGCCTGGTTGTATTGTGCTGGAATAGATGCTTATAGATGTGCTTATTTGCGCTAAGAATGCTTGTTAACGGCTGTCGAACTTCAGTTACGCGCTGGCTCCACATCGGCTGGCCGATAAGTCCCTACACGTACGCGCACGCGAGTGGGTTTTCTGCGAGCGATACTTGATGTCTGGATGATGCATCACAAAGCAAAAATGCTGGGTTCATACTGTTATTTTACATCTGGACAGCTATAGGTACAATTCTCTGAAACTTGCGACATATATTCGTGCATATTTGGTCTTTGCTGTGGCATTTAACAGAAGACGATGTTGATCTAGATGTCACAGAGACAAGTGGTGAGAAGACGCATGGAAGGCAAGATAACAGAAATCTTACGCCGACGTTGCTGCCGATGCACTGCACAGGTGCGCCATTGGTGGGGTTAGTGAACGCACCGGGGCAGTTGTCAGCGGAAGGGCAGCTTGCGCTCTCACTGCATGCGCCGAAGTAGTTGAAAGCCATCGGGTAGGTGCTGCATTACAGTAAACAACGATGACGTTCATCAGCTGATATCACGGGGTGAGGATGAAGGACAACTTACAACTGATGGTTGCCGTTCTCGGGCTGTGCCTCGAGCGTGAAGTCGGCCGCGTTCTGGTTGGGGGCGTCGTTCCTAAGGGTAAACTCGACTGCCCCACAGTTGACACCAGAGTTCTCGCAGTTGGCACCCGCGAAATCAGTGAGCCAGGCAATGCCTCCTAACAGCTGACCCTGGATGGTGGTAGGTCCTTGCGGAGTGCCATTCGCTTCGTACAGGAAGACGGGGCTGCCGGAAGGACAGTTGTTGGTCATCTGGGGAGGGTGCCAACGTCATCATTATGCGTATAGAAGGGGTCATGTACGACAACGAGAGAACGTACAGTGACTTGGTGCGACTCTTGGGCAGCGGCGAAGCCAACAAAGGCAGCGAGCACGGCAGCGGTTGAGAACGAGAACATGGTAGTCTGGAAAGTATATGGAGGTATCGAAGGGGGAGAACCTGGGCCTGGTGGACAGACACGAAGGGTACCTCTATTTATACCTGGTGAGCAGAACTACTTACTGCTACGTTGTTTCTTCGACGCTCTCGGTTTGTAGCCAGTGCCATTCGCTTGGGCCGCTGGCAAGTGGATACTGTCTGTAGAACCGAGCGCGGCTGTGTGACAGCGCATAGATTGCAATGAACGTGGAGCAATGAGCGCAGCTGGGAGGTCACATTACAGAGCAGTTGATTCAGAAGAGCACCCTAAAAGATGGATATGATGCACCCGTAGCCAGCTCAAATAGCCATTCGGGTCCTACAATGAAGGCGATCAATACCAGCTTCGGAAGGCCCTTGTATATTGGTTCCAACGCATGTGTGGTCATTGCTCTACAAGGCGTATATTTAGACGACGCGTTATATCATGCGCACTCACCTGTGTGGATTAAATTCAAGGCACGGTGGGCTAGGCCCCCGCCGGTCGCTACATTTCCAAGCAGGCGGCGTTGTGGAATATGGTAACGTGGAGCATGAGGCTACGTTGTGAAGTAATGGTCATCGGCATGCGCTTCTGAAGTGAACTAGTGACTCGCCGGCGGGTGGGGACTATACGAGAACGTGCGCCCCGCAACAAACGAGCGGTACAGCAAGCACGAACGGTGCTGCTGCGATCAGGTGTGGTGGTGGTTCGAACTGCCACGCATAGCTTCTGCTTGATTAAGGGAGACCGAGACCGTGCTAAACCCATGCTATTCGGAATTTTGATTGAGACGGCCTGAAGAAGTGTAGGTCGACTGGGCAGGATGTGCACCTATCCTGTCGTTACTGGGCACATGTTAGCCTTCACGGTCCATCCATACTTCCATACTACATACCTCGCTTGAGACTTGCACTGTGTTTTCTTTCACAAGAAAGTATAGCAGTTTCCCGTTGAGATTCCTCGGCTGGATTCATCAAGCTGATGAAAGTAACGTCAGATCTCGGCAGACGACCAACGGCAAGTCTATTTCTTGCCATTAACGCAGAGAAATGGACAGATCGTGGTAAGCTGAAAGCTTCGTTGAAAGGTGGTGACAGATGCCACCCTCATGTGAGCCGTGTGGGTCACACCTCTGTACCGTAGAAGAACTTGTTGGCTATGTCCGACGCTATTTTGGGGCCCTGTTTGTTTGATGCTGCTGGAACTCTCGTAAGTAGATCGCAGACAATTTAACACAGAACCCCAAAACGGCCGGCTATTACGGTGTTAGAAGTGAGCGAATTGGCACGGACGCAAGCCCCGCCCAGCTGAGCACCTGCTGAGCACCATGGTGGATTCAAAGATGGCGCCTCGCGGAGTGCTGAAGCCAGTCTGGTTATTGACTGATTCACCGGACGAGTAGCGCGGACAATTGCGGTAAGCGCGTTTGATAGTCCGACACGGATCGGAGCTACAACCCGAACGCCACAAACTTGGCTCCTTCCATATCTATTCTGTCACCTTTGTTACGTCACGCTGACGAGCATGTGACTGGCCATTCGACACTACCTATCGCGTTTCCCGCCGCGAACGTCGAACACGACTGGTCACACAGATGAAGCCTCTCAAAGATCCTACGAGGTCCGCGCCAATCACTCAAAGCCAGCTCACTGAGTCAAAGCTAAGAGCTGCTGCAGCACTCGCCAAGGTCGATAAAGTCCAGCTCATCGCAAGCTACTTAGACTCTCAGCGTACCCATCTCAATGCCTTCGCCATGGAGGGACGAGAAGCATTTACGTCGTGGAATCGCTCATGCTCACCGGCTGTCGACAAAGCTCAGGTCGGATCACCTATTCGAGATGCCGGCTTCACTACCCCCATCCTGAAACCAAGGGTACCTAAGGAGGCCATAGATTCCAACAAGGAGGAGCCTGAAACCGTAGCGACTCCGTTAGTGAAGGCAACGCAAGTAGCAGTCAGGCCTAAGAAACGAGCGAGGGAGTCGGCCGACAACCGAGCGCAGGACGCAGCCAGACCTGCGAAACGTTCTCGAGGCGCACCTGATGAATCTGTTACGAAGAGCACCAGGCACACCAAGGTTCACGAGAAACGAGATGGGAGCTCAGACCGGGAGAGGATAGCAAGTGCGTGCTACAATCTGTTCTTGCCTGCTTAATGTCTCACAGCGAGATAGTTCTCTCTGGCAGGCGAGAGCGACGACGTGTTAAGAAAGCAATCGTACAGCCAAAGCCGTCTCCACAGAAGAGCGCTGATATGCCTCCCAAAGGGAATAGGAAAGGCGGGAAGAAGAGGAAGAACGATATTTCAGCTGGTCTGGCTCTTATGCATGGGTTCTCGGCGACGAATGTTGGTTCCTCCCGGCTGACGGTAAGCGCTATAGTCGTCATATCACAAACATCAGCGGCTGTGACTGAGAAACTGATTAGTTGAAGCCTACCTTTGGAGTGTTCAACAAAGGGAAGGCTTCCGCAAAGACTGGTACCTCAAGCAAAGCAAAACCAAAGCCCAGTAAGTCCGTGTTTCTCTGCTACGTATAACCCTTCCCACCTTCTATAGAAACTACGGAACGCATCTGGAACGAAATCGAGTTTCTGGGCGATATCAAGAGGAAGCGCAGTGACGCTAGATTTGATCGGAACTCGGTTGTGACGCTATCTTCGCGTGAGAGCACAGATAGCTCTAGCTCATCCGCCTCGACGGAAATACCCTGTCCTCCCAAGAAACGCAAAGTGGCTCGCACCCCCGCCAAGGCAAGCCCTCCTGGAGGTAAGAAGGATCTGGTGACCAATGAACGCACAACCCGAAATCACTCAAAAGATGTAAAGAAACGACAAGTTCGCACGCCTGACTTAAGTAGCGAGGAACCAAACAGGCCGCCGACGAATGTAACATCCTCTGTTGCCCCAGATGAACAACCTTTAAGAGCCGATTCAGTGGTCTGGGATATCGAGTCAATCGCAAAGGCCAGTTCAAAGGACCTTGCCGAACTCGCGGAGGAACTAGCTTCGTCTCCTGCTAAGGATGGGACGTTGATACTCAATACGCGCGTCACCAAATGGCACGACTGCGATATCAGCGATCCTCCCGTACGCCAACCCGACCCGGGTCAACCTCGAGAATCTCCAAAAGACCTACGTGCACCTGGCAACCATCCCACCCAAGACAGTCCTCTTGTTCAGAATGGTCCGCTTTCTCATGCTTCTCTTTGTCCTTCTCAATCCATCTCCCAAGTACTGCACAGGGCAGACGCTCTCCAAGCGTCACAGATGGACCCGGTCTACTCGGAACCTTTCCGGTCAGAAAACGACCCTCGCGTAATGTACTCCTGTGAAGAACAATACAGCCAACCTTCCGAGGAACCTGTGTGCCCACCTCAAGATATGGCGCATCGTCAGGTGTATGAGGATGTCCCGTTCGACGCCTTAGATGAAATGGATCAGAGTCCCACTGCTCACGACCACAACCTCCCGCCCTGCGGTGAGCGGAGAAACCCGGAGTACGAGTACCAAGATAGCCTTCTCTTCAGCGATGACTACCTCGATCATCTTCCTGCCTGTTCTGCATCTTCGCATCTGAACTACCTTCCTATGAACCACTTGGGGCACAACTTTGGCCACTCGTATGCTTGCGACAGATCTGAGACCCCCGGTTCCTATGAGCTACTAGGTTCCTTCGACGACAATGACTCGATCAGCTATCTAGACGACAATCCTGAATATATAGATGCGCCTTGGCAGTCCTGTGATTCTTACTACAATGCGCCTTATGACGAAGTCGCTTTGGAACCCCAGGCCACCGAAGAGTTATATGAGGACCCGAATGACCTGGCAGATACTGTGTCTTATTTCTCTGCTGATGAAGACTACGCCTATGTCGACTCTGAATCCGCTCCGTGGCCTTGTGTCAGCCCGCAAGAATCTCTGGTCGACGAAGCTAGCGCTGTGACTTCTCTACTGGTGAAACAGCGCTTCCGTCCCCGTACTCTTCTGCATGAATATTCACCTACAAGTCTGGTCTTGGACACGCCCGAAACGGATTCGGGCTTTATGACTGGTCGTCTCATGCTGCCGACGCTCGCGCAAGTGGAGGAAGATGTCGCGAAACACATGCTCCACCATTGGCTACCGCAGAAACTGTAATCTCTCGCAAGTAGCATCGTCTTGTCATGCAATTCGGGAAAGATTGTGATGACTACCGTGAGCTTCTCCTGCCACATACACAAACGCCCTGTGGCTGATTTGACGAGTCAGCTGGAGTATGGCGAATATAGGGAAGGCGCCGTGAAGTTCTCGTTTGAGGAGTATTTGTGCAGATTGTAGAAGCCTGACATTATACAGAGACATAATGCGAGCTTTGAAGGCTGATGAATATTTGTAATGGGGCTTGTGAAAAGCACTTGTTTTTTCCCATGGCCAGCCGGTATACCTGATGATCTCTTGTTACAATCGAGCACTAGAGCTTCTATTACGGCTAGTTTTAATCGCTCGTCATAAATGTGGTGTTACTTTTTCCAACATGGTGCGTGTTACTCGCCATCTGCTCTTCCATTTGTTGTTTCATTCATCTGGTCTGTTTCAGCAGAGTCGCATCCAGTTCGAGCTCAAGTGGAGTACAAGCGCGGGTAAGGAAGGGTCCATCCATAGAGTGTCATCTCGGTATCATGATATAGCAGATACCGCAGCGAGTTCTATTCCACCTCTTTCGCTACGAACATAAGTTGTTGACTCCAACATCAATGTAAGAATGTCGCTCTCCGCCCGACATGCCCAAATATCGACACTGCGCTTCTGGGATACTCCCTTGGCAGTGCTGTTAGCGCAGCCAGGTGTGTACTGGATAACTCCACTATTTATAATTCATTGACGACTGTGCTGCACAATCATCAGCTAGTAGTGCATTTTTGCACTGTGATGAAGATGTCAGGTGGAACATATCTGTTGGTATCCGCTTTGGCTGTGAGCTGGAAGACATAACCATCCGCAAGGCTCTGTCGGACGCTATCTGATATATGTCTAGTTTTCTCGCTCGGTACTGCTTGGTTGACGCCACGAAGATGTATATAAACTGTCCTTTTAACCCATAATGCTTCCAACAGTGCAGACAGAAAGCATCCTCAGCACAACCCAAGACACATCGACTTCACCGACAACCGTCCCCTCATATTTTTCAACAGCTATGCAATTCCCCACTCTTTTCGCTTTGGTGCTCGCCGCACTCTCTGCTGGAAGTGTCAGTGCCACGCCCCACTCCACCGAGGCTCTCGTCGCGCGTTCTTCCGACGGGAGTATCGCCGTCAACAAACGTTCTGGCTGTGGCTCGACTGGACCTCTTGGCGAAGGTCATTTTGAATGGTTCATCGTGACCTCTTGCACTCCTGGGGATTCCATGTCTGTTGCCTTTTTGCTTGATTCAGCCCTGCAACGAGACTCACGCTCTGCTTAACAGGACCTGCCAGGCCACAGATGCTAGTGGATGCGTCCCTGGTGAAAAGGGTAAAATCGGCTCCATGGAAGTTGACGTAAGTATCCATGTTCCATGTGTAGCAAATAAAGCGGGATTGAGTGTCTTCTTAGGATCCAAACGACACTACGCAGTTTGCCAAGCAGAGCCACACCAACTCTGTTCCATTTACTTGCCCGAGCGGTGGCCAAGTTCGTTGCCAGGCCAACTTCAACGACAACAACGACGGCCCCAACTACAGCCTGCGCGGTGAGTTATCTCTACATATCCTCAGTTGGCAGGTACTCACGAATATACTTGCGATTTATAGTGTTCTAAGGTGCCCGCTGGAAGTCTACTGCTCCGGGTTACGAATTCGTAGCATCTTGATTTTCGTAATTCGAATACAGATGGATTGATATGTATTGCTATCAGTATACGTTACCTATGCAGAATCAGTATCTGAAGTCTTCAACTACAAAAAGTCGTTGAGAATGTGTCAAGTATTGATATTTCGTATAAAATACTGCTAACAAATTACAATCCGCTCGGGCGTGGAAATAAGTATGTCTACGTAAAAATCGTTCATTGTTCGAGCTCTATCTTACACCATCAGTCCCTATACAAGCACATCATACTCAATGCAGCGCGAAAGGAGACTTCGCACGAAGTCTCGCACCGAGTGCTCCAAAGATGAAACTGTACGATACGTCCCAATCAGCTTCGACGTTTGGGAATTGCAACAGAGCATGAATAACTCACGGAAGAGGCGCGGTAAGAGTCATGATACCCGCGAGCAGCGCTGTTGCGCCTACTGTACCCAACTTTGTGTACATTTGGCCTGCGAATAATGGGAATGCCGCTGCGAAGGATGATCGTGTGAAGGCGTTTGCAGCCATCGCGGATGCCGCCATCGGGCGGTACGCGACGACGAGATAGGTGAATGTTCCACTGAAACAGAGGATGAATCCGGCTCCAAAGAATGAAGATGCGATGATGGGAACGACCCAGTGAATGGACGAGTATGTTGTGAACGCGAGCCAGAATAAGCTGACGGGAACTAGAAGAGCACCAACTTTGCTAGGTAGAAGACACGCTTCGGGAGAGGGGATACCGCCTGCTTCTTTTGCTTTCTTGACGGTGTATCTGTTCATACTTATGAGCCAATTGTTGATTGGAAATAGTAGTCGAGAAACGTACATAATGATATAGATGTTCACAATCATGCCGCTAACCATACCGATGCCAATGCCAATGAAAGACAGACCAGTTTGTTCGATGGTGAAACCGTGTTTGCCGACGAAGATGAATGGGAAAGCTTGGAATGCAAGGTAAAGGATACCAAAGAGAAGAGAACACCTAAGAGCCAATCAGTCTTGGGAATCCAAATAAACCGCAATGGGAACCTACCAGAGATCGAGCAGGAGGTTCATTCGATCGAGAATTAGGAGTTCTGCATCGATAGATCAGCTGACGGCTCGTGGACCGCATGGGGGCTCACTCACCAAACGGTCTGTAGCAGCTGACCATGATTGCCCGTGTTATGCTTCCCTCTCGCCTGTCTAAAGAAGCGTAGTAGCGGTTGTCCCCTGTCTTCTGGCGAAGCCTGTAAACGTAAACTTCGTTGAGTGATGCTGTTCACAGCTATGAAAGAGGCTACGAACTTCTTTGCCTTGAATTTCATTAGGACCGGTGCGTAAGTCTCAGGAACACCCTATGATAATACTTAGCTTGTACACGAGAAATGGTTCACGTAAGGAGAGGACACTTACAACGAAGATGAGCAACAACTCGACAAACACCCAGATGATCAGAACTCGGAAGGTCCATCTCCAGTCCGTATTCTGATTTATGAAACTGCGCGGAACAATTTTAGCACCAGCCTCTGATCCTATAGGGAGGAGGCTCACCCAGAAATCAAAGGACCGAGCATAGGACCAATGAACGGCGCCAGAGTATAAAGGGCCATGGGACTGCATAACAAGACATCAATCAACTGATCTTCGAGACACGGAGGCTTCGGCACTGTGTCCACTTACATAGCCGTCTGCGCAGGCGTGAAGATATCACTGACAGTGCCACCTGCCACGCTAAGGAACGCCGAGCTGAAGAAACCGGTAAGAAGCCTGAAAACCAAGAACACCTCTGTTGATTTTGATGGACATTGCGTCAGAGACTGAGACGCTGTCACTGAGTATGAGCCGAACTCACCGATATTGGGCGCAAATGCAACGGGCCATGAAAGCGCGAAGAAGAGGAAATAAGACAGTCGATAAATAAGATTACGTCCGTAGACCTCGGAAAGGGGGCCGACGAGGAGAGGGCCGATTGCTAGTACGAATTTCAGTGAACATAGCTCGAGGCAAGAGCTGTTGTCTACGACGTACCCAGTCCTATAACATATGCAGAAACACCAAAAATAGAGACTTCTTTGGGTACGTGAAACTGGCGAACAGTGCCAGTTTCAGCAAAGGAGGCCTAGATGAACCCCATAAGTGACATCGAATATATACCAGGGTATCATAACTGACCATAGACGAGGCACATGTACTGCACAGCGCTCCTGAGCTGACCACGAAGACAATGATGCACTTTCTCAGGAATGAAAAGTTCTTCGGGTCCTCCTTGTCATCTAAAGTTCCGACAAAATAAGCCAAATCCTTCTCCTCCTGCAAGCTGAGATCTTCTGGCACCAAGTCTGGTGTCTTCAGATCCGCTGAGCTTTCCCCATCACGTAAGTGGACGGGTATGGGCATAGCTATCTCCCTGGATTGACGTGCAAACCCTCGCGGTTTCGGTTCCATAGCTTCCTCTATGTCGAGGTCGACGGGTGCAGGAGTGAGGGAGACATTGTACTGATTGACATTGAAAGGTGATTCCCCATTGGCTGTCATTGCATGGAGAGCATAGGTAGCGGAGAGCCGTCGTGGGTCTGGTTGGTGAGAGAACCGCCGCGAGTCGATAGATATCCGTCGCGCATCGACGGAAATTTGTTGCGAGTCGGCGGAGCGACGAGAGGAAGAGGACCAACGCTTGTTTGGGTTGCCAACCATAGTGTCGAAGATGTATTAAAAGTTGACTAGAATGGAAAATGTGAAAGTGTGTAGAGTAGACTGAGAAGAATGTGATCAGCCGTGGACTCACTGTTCTCTGCCTCGGGCGCATGGTTTATATACTTCTGGTGCCTTGAATATCCTTCCATTTCCGCATCGGCTAAAAGGCAACGCGATCTCACTGAAAGACCTGCGACGTGCTAGTTGTGGGCCAAATGCGAGCGCCAGGTCCTTTCGCCTCAACGAGGCTCAGTAGACAGCCAGCGCCTCACGCGGGTAAACGGCAGTTGTAGCTGATTGCCTGCAGGGAGGAGGTCCATGCCAGTGATCCATCAGGCAGGGCGCATCCAGGTTACCAGTGACTTGCGCGGAATACATGGCAGCCCCGCAACTAAATGGAGTGCGCGGCATAGGCGCATCAGCAACGGAGGACGTGAGGGAGTGCGGCGGACGCGAGTACCCAGGGTCAGCGGCGCGATGCTGCTATGCAAGAACAGAGGAATTTAAGTAGATGCATATGCCATCCGAGGCATTCAATGAGAGACCGATATCCCACTGTGACAGCCATGCACTGATCGAGTATTGAAAGTACTACTTACCTTCGCGAACTCCCTTGGATGCAAGGAGTTCCAGGTTTCTGTTATATTCTGATAGTTGGGGCGCGCGGTCGGCTGTTGCATACATGATGCTAAACGAAGGTGCGCAACGTTTGCTATAGCAAAAGACATGCACCCATGTCGTGGTAAACGAGCTGGTACAGGACGGCTTACTGGCAAGTCGGAGTATGAAGGTCAGTAATTTCACATGATCGGATGGTCACACCACCGTCACAGCATTACACTTGGCTGTCTACAAGGATCTATCCGACGATCCTCCTCGCTGCCTCTAGAGGACTGAGTATGAAGCTTTGAAGATTGACAGAATCTGATAAAAATGTCTGCCACCGCTATACTTTTACCAGCAACGCTTCCGCCAGATTACCATCGCATTGTCTCTCCGACACTCACAATCCCGGCTGACACAACGATCTCTATTCCCGTCGGATTACTAGCATGTCAACGTATGTGAAGTGGTCCTTGTGAGGCATACATGTATTGACTCCAATTTGTGCTTAAATTTTAGGCAATCCTCTGCTAAAAGAGATTACCTCGACTGTTGTAAGCAGCCGAGCGGCTCAAGCTGCGCCTCAGCCGAAACGAGCAAAAAAGGATAAGGCGATTGCTACACATCCTCTCGTTGAACTCATCTTGCATGATACCGTCTTGTTCCCGGAAGGTGGCGGACAGCCATCTGACATTGGGTTTATAACAAGCAGTGACGGGCATCTATGGGATGTGCAAGAGGTGAAGCGGATCGGCGGCCATGCAGTTCACTACGTGAAAGTGGGAGATCGAAGTATCGAAGATGCACTAAGCTCCTTCGCAGTGGGAAGCACTGTGGGTGTTGCCTTGGGCGAGGTAGGACAATACCGTAGGCTAGATCATGTAGGCCAATGTCTCCTCTCGCTTGACGTATCTGACTTCGAAAGATAGATGTGCATGCATACTTCTCAGCACCTGCTTTCCGCCGTACTGGAGAACACTCATAAACTTGATACTCTCTCCTGGTCTCTGGCCGAATATCCCACGCCGGGTTATGTAGAGATTCCACGGGCCCTGACCACACAAGAATTGGCGGCATTGCAGTCGGAATGCAATCGCTACGTTTTTGAAGGCAGGAGGGTGCACATCGAGGTCGAGGAGCTTGATCCGGAGTTCCACAAGACATACAAGCCTGCGAGTGTCGGGATTCCTGTTGACTATTCTGGCGGAGTCAAGAGGACAGTTATCATTGATAGACTAGACCGCAACCCGTGAGTAAGCTCCTAACCACCTGTCAAAATACTTATATAAGTCGTCGACAAAGGTGCTGTGGCACACACGCGCCAAGTCTACACAATCATCAGATATTCCTCCTCCCAAATATGGAGAACCTTGCTCGAGCTAACTCGTCGTCTGTCCGTCTATACTTCCTAGCCGGTCCTCGTCTCATCACCCATATAACGTCTACACATTCGTTCCTCGCACAAACGGCTAAGACACTGAATACCGGCGCCCCGCAGGTTCCTGAACGTGTTCAGCAGGTCATAGACGAGCGGAGAAAGATGACGAACCGAGCTGAGGATGTGGAACGGGAGCTCGCTGTATTCGTCGCGAAAGAGCTGGTGAAGCCTGCTGCAGACAACTCCATCGTGGTGTACAAACATAGAACAGACGACACACCAAACGCGTTAAGCTTTTTGACAGCCGTTTCATCCGCGTTCCTCCTTGAAGTCGACGGATTACATCCTCCGCCGCCATTCCTCGTTATTTTGTCATCATCACCGTCATCGCAAAACCCGACCACTTCGACCGTGATCATGCTATTCGGATTGGACGAGAAGAAGGTCAAAGAGGTGGGGGATAGCCTGAAAAGCAAACTTGGCGTCAAGGGAGGAGGGAAGGGGCAGAAGTGGAGTGGTAAGTTCACCGGAGTGTGGTTGGATAACAGAGAAGGCTCCGTCGTGCGAGCCATCATGGGTTTATGAAACTCAGGGAAAGTAGAACATATTGTCCAGTTGAATGTACCATGGGTGAGATAGATATACCTGACGCTTCCACGAGAACGCTTATGCAGTCGAAGTCAGTCGCACTCGACATTTCTTAACTCCCCCCTCTTTCTGCATAGCTGCATAAGATAACACTTGTCTCCAGACGTGGTGGTCACTGACGGAGTTTGGAACGCGTCAACATGCGCGTTGATCACGTGAGACACGCGGATGCCATTAACAAGCGCACGTGGTCGTGATCAGTACCACTTCACACGGAAGAGCTTAATGTTACCGAAACGTTCCCTCGCTCGAAGCCCTCCTTACCTTTCCTTAGAACTACCACAGCTAGGTAGCACATCGAGCAGTATGAGCCATTCAGAGGTCGACGCCACCACCCCTTTACTGAAGACCACACAAGCTGACGAGACGGAAGTCCCCCATGGCGCCTCGGCACGGCAAGATGACGATGAATGGGGCGGGACCGAGGCTCGACGAGAAATGGAGAAGGCTCTCGTATGGAAGCTAGACAAAAGAATGTCGATATTAGTCCTGATGTACATCATGAACTTCGTAAGTACGCGTTTCCTTCATCTTGAGCGGACATCTTGCTCATGTGCCCTTGTTGTGATTATCGCAATTAGATTGACCGCAATAACGCCGCGTAAGGATTCTCGCAAGAAATACTGACATCACTGAGTGCTCATTCTTTATATTAGTGCTGCAAGGCTTCGCGGATTTGAGGAAGAGTTGCACTTGCAAGGCACACAGTTTGCATCGCTGCTCTCTGTTCTATACATTGGGTACATCTCGATGCAGATACCGTCGTATGTGTATTGCTACCTGGAACTAGAGGGGCTGTTGCTGACGCTTTGCGCCAGGAATATGTTTTTGCACCATACCGGGAGGCCGTCGCTGTACCTCCCTGCGTGCATGGCGGTGTGGGGTCTCCTCACTGTCGCGATGGGTGAGCTCGTGTGCGAAAGACACGTTTGCAAGCGCTAACTTTGAGGCTCCTACTATTATCCCATACTGCTGGGTCTTTAAATTCGCAGGCTTTACCACAAAGTAAGCATCCATCCGGATCTCTGGTATGTCTACTCACGCTGTCCGTAGTTTTCTTGGCGCCGTTACGTCTCGTTTCCTTCTTGGCGTTGTCGAAGCATCCTTCTTCCCTGGAGCGCTCTTTCTTATAAGCAAATGGTACAAACACAGCGAACTCGGTTTTCGGACAGCTTTGCTCTTCAGCGGAAACCTTATCAGCAACGCGTTTGGTTCACTGATAGCGTCTGCAATATTGGACAGCATGCACGGCGTGCTAGGACAATCGGCGTGGAGGTGGCTTTTCCATGTCGAAGGCTTTTTAACAGTTCTGGTGGCAATTTGGGCGGCTGTCATTCTGCCGGACTTCCCTGAAACAGCCAAACCTGGTTGGCTTACCGAGAAGGAGATACGTCTGGCTAGAACAAGAATGCAAGAAGATAGTGATGAGACCCGACAAGTTCAGACCGATGAATATGAGCCCGTTCCTAAGGGCCATGTCGCAGGATTCATGCTTGCTATGAGAGATCCGATTACCTACATACTCACAATTCTTATGACTTCTCAGATCTTGGGTCAGAGCTTCAACATGTACTTTCCCACATTGGCGTCCACCCTGGGATACAACCGAACCATCTCGCTCCTCCTCTGTGCGCCCCCGTTTCTCTTATCTGCCGTTTCAACGTTCTTGAATTCCCGGTGAGTTCAATGTTGATGTGACCGGGCAGGAGACCTGAGCCATGCTGACAACGATTATAGTCACTCTGACCGAACGGGAGAGCGATTCTATCACGTCTCTATCCCCTTCTGCATTGGAATTATTGGTTTTGTAATTGCTACACAAACAATGAACACGGGATGGAGATATTTCTCCCTGTGAGCATTCCATCCCATGGTCTGTACTGTATTTCTAACGCGTTTCAACAGATTCCTGATGACACAGGCTTATGCTGGTTTTGCCATCCTATACGGGTGGATGAGCAACACATTCCCTAGTCCTCCGGCTAAGCGAGCGGTTGCGGTCGCTTTCTGCAATTCCGCCTCTCAACTTGGCAATATAACGGGATCGTGAGTTGCAATCAGCGTTTCAGCATCAATGTGCTGACCCCTATACTAGATACCTTTGGCCGATTGAATGGGGTCCTTCTTACAGGAACTCATTCCTGGTTTGCATAATTGCCACGAGCGGGTCGATCCTGATGTGTTATCTCCTGCGGTTGCGTCTGAAGACGTTGAACAAACGCATCATACGAGAAGAGAGGGAACGGGGAGCTCGTGCTCCTGGCTTTCGCTATTTACTTTAGAAGAGACAGACAGTTGCGTCAGGGCTACGCCTGACTTGGAGATAATTTTTCGCGGAATGTAGTATATTTTCAATGATCACCACTGCGGACATCCGGGCCTCGTAATACACATAGGTACGGTCACGAAGGCTCTCTTGGCTGTGCGATGCAATATCATCTGACGTTTCATATTCGCCAGTCGAGAGGCTAGCACAAGGAGTTTAGAACGCTCCTCGTCTCAACCTTCAAAACCCGAAATGGGCGACCATACTCGACTGTATTGCCAATCGCTTGCGGCGATCGGGCCGTATGTGCGCGCTCACTTGACTTCAGCTAGTTCGCGTCTGCGACTTGAGTGTTTCTCCACATCCATGATCTGCGGGGTGACATGTCCTTGTGACTACCAGTATACCAGTTCTCGTGTTCCTTCTGCCGGCAGAACGCGCCGCTCACTTACAATAGACATACTTAAGTATGATGCAGGTGGAAACATGGGACTTTGGCATCCGGTTCACCTGCATCCGTTCGCATACCGCTGTGTTCGCCTCGAGACAACGCTATGCCCCCTTCCACTGACTCGCTGAAACATATTGACAGCGATAATGAGAAGATAGAGGTGGACAAACTTGCCGATCCAGATGCCGAGTTCGGGGGCGCAGAGGCCAGGAAGAAACTGGAGCGCAAACTCTTATGGAAGATTGACCTGCGAATGTCCATCCTTATCCTCATTTATATCCTCAATTATGTGAGTCCAGAGTTGCATCTCATCTTGTGTGATGACTCATGCGCTTCTTGTGTTGATAGGTAGACCGTAACAATGCAGGGTAAGTAAGCACTATCGCAGCCTTTAAACAGCCTCTAAGTCGGAACAGAGCTGCCCGATTGCGAGGGTTCGAACGAGACCTGCACCTTCAAGGGCAGCAGTTTGCTACTTTACTCTCGATTCTCTATGTGGGATATATTCTGATGCAAATCCCGTCGTGAGTGCTATCACACATGCTCCCCACGCACTTCAAGATCTGACCAAACGATCAGGAATATGCTTCTGAACCGCTGGGCCAAGCCGTCCCTGCAACTTCCTCTTTGCATGGTTATGTGGGGTGCTGTTTCCGTCTTGACGGGTGTCACTAATAAGTACGCCCTCTGCCAGGACATACTCCTTCTAACATAATTAAACCTGTCGTTTTCAGCTTTGTTGGCGCGCTGCTCACCCGTTTCTTCTGTGGTTTCCTTGAAGCTGCGTTCTTTCCTGGTGCCTTGTTTCTCCTCAGTAAATGGTACAAACGAGGCGAGCTTGGCCAGCGTACCGCCATCCTCTACTGTGGCAATATCATATCGAACGCATTTGGCTCTCTTCTTGCCTCCGGTATCCTCAGTGGCATGGATGGCAAGCTCGGCCATGCCGCCTGGAGATGGTTGTTCTACATCGAGGGCGCGCTGACAATGTTCGTTGCCATTATCGCCATCTTTGTCCTCCCCGATTTTCCTGCGACGACGAAAGGGCTGACAGATATCGAACGTCGCCTCGCTATGCGCCGCATGGAGGAAGATGTCGGTGTAGGCGACGAGAGCGAAACCGAAGTTGGTCAGGTTCAAGGAATGTGGATGGCGTTCAAGGATTGGCGTATGTGGGCTATGGCTCTTGCCATGACCTCTCAGGTTGTCTCACTCTCATTCAATGCCTACTTCCCCACGCTTTCTGCGACTCTGGGCTATAACAGCACCATAACTCTTCTGCTCTGTGCACCGCCCTTTGCTTGGACTGCTATCGAAGCATACCTTGTCTCTCGGTAAGTTACATCAATGGGCATAGCTGAAATGCAGCGATTGACGTACCATTCAACAGGCACTCCGACAAAACTGGAGAACGGTTCTGGCACATCGCAATCCCCTTCCTGGTCGGTATTGCTGGGTTCGTTATTGCGCTCTCGACCATGAACACTGCAGCACGTTATGTGTCTCTGTGAGTCATCACGCAAGCCGCTACCCTTTTAGCATGCTAAATAACTGACATTCGTCAGATTCATGATGGCTCAATGCTACGCAGGGTTCGTATGCCTATACGCATGGATAAGCAATACTTTCCCGAGACCTCCAGCGAAGCGTGCTGTTGCTATTGCCTTCACCAATGCGTTTTCCCAGCTTGGAAACGTCGCTGGATCGTGAGTCTATTACTCTTATCCTAGCGTCGGGATTTTCACTCAGCTTCTTTCTCTCAGTTATGTCTGGCCATCAATGTGGGGACCTACATATCGTAACTCATATGCGATCACTGTATCTTGCGCAGGATTTTCTATCGCGCTGCTGTATTACATGAAACTTGATCTGGAGGCCCTGAACAGGAAACTGGACAGAGAGGAAGAAGAGAGAGGCATCACTCAGAAGGGTTTCCGCTACCTGACGTAGATGTACAGATCAAGGACCCGAGTGTGTAAGATAGATAGTCTGTCGTTTTATACCAACTGTACAATTTACATACCTTCCAGCCGCGACTGTGTGCCCAGGTTCACAACCGCTGGCTGTACTACTTGCCCTATTTCACTAGCGACTTCCGGCGTGTATGGGCGCGTTTTCGCCACCGACGTCCACTCAGGGAAGTAACAGTCTTATTAGGACAGATACAATTGGACAGCAAGATAGAAAAATACAACTATATGTATGCCACAGACATCGCCCAGCCCTTCTTCAAGGCGAAGCCGTTCAAAGCTTCTTTAGCGACAGACGCCAGCTCTGGCGAATCAAATAATACCTGTGCCATTTTACATTTTTGACCTGCACTGTTAGGTGTGGGAGAGGGTACCACTTGTGTGGATTGGAAGCCCTGATATCTGAAGTCACGAGTTCAGAACAACCTCCCGACAATAGATAGAGGACTACCACATACTGCTGAAACAGGACCGATAGTACGTCATCTGTGACCTCCTGTGGCAGATTCGTACACAGCAGTTTTGCGGATGGCTGCTGTACCGCAGCCGGGACAGCGTCTGCAGAATAAGATTGACGTCAGTCATAATACTTCGCGGCGATGAAATTATAGGAACTTACTGGAACTCTTTCCCTTCGCGCCAGCATCTTCATCATCATCGATCTCCATCTCTTCACCGTCGTCGTCGTCCTCTTCAACGCGTTCTTTCTTCGAGTTGCGTCCATCTTCCTCCATACGATCGTCCCTGCCCCTCTTGCCATCTCCGTTCAGCACGCCACTTCCAAGTCGCGCGGCTGTGTTCTGCGCATGCAGTGATGTCGGGGGTACAAAGTCTGGGTCTTCGCGCTTCGATGTGGCATACGACTTTGTTTTTGCGTACTCAATATGCTGTAGTGTGCACGCACGGCGATCACTTGTTCGAATCAACGACTTCCAGAGACCAATTTTCATGAGATGGACCGCGCACCATCGGTTTATCATAGAAGACGATACCTTCGCACGCTCGCAGTGCAGCGGTCGCCCCCGCCAAATCACTGAAGACGATGAAAGCCTGGCCTCTCATCTTCTGCGTCTTGAGCGCCACCACGTCGATAACCCGGCCATAGGTGGTAAAAAGCGCGAACAACTGATGTCTCAGCTCCTCCTTTTGGACCTTGTCGTTGAGGTTTTTGATGTACAGCGTAGTGTTGGGCTGAGCGGAAGACATCGTGGTGGAGGGTGCACTGCAGTCGCATGTGAGCAGCAAGTTGTTTTACCGAATGCGGGCGGGTCGACTACATTCCCACGGACACCTGACCCCACACACATCTCAGATTTTGTGAGATATTCAATTCTGAAGAGCACGTTCATACCCAGGCGCGTGGCATGGTCTAATTTCCTGCGTGTTGTATCTTTTCTGATAAACTCTTGTCTCTCTGCCAGCAGTCCGACTCCCGACGCTCTCGTACAGCGTACAGGTCGCCCGGCGCACAAGACTTGGCTCCCGCACACATCCTCAAGCGCGGACGACAGCGTGCTGTAAGTGCTCGCCTCGCTTGGCACAGTCCACTATCATCAGCCCGTCTGTTGCGACGCGACGTTTGCTTACTCTCGTTCTCTAGAGGCCATTTCAGCGTAGTCTTCGCCCCCAAGACTCACCACATCTCAGCATCCACCCAGTTCATGTCCTTCTGACGCGACACGCATAATGAACACTGCTAAGGTCCCCGATTGGCTACCCTCTTTCCTCACCCCTTTCATTACATTGTCCTATCCAGTTGATCGACCGGCCGCGCCGGACTCGTTCGTGGACTCTAATTACTATAATGCAGGACAGCTCGACTTCTGTGTCATCGTGACATGCATCGCTGTCATGGCTATACTACGGGACGCGTTACGCTTGGGCTTTTTTGAGCCCTTCGCGAGATGGTTTTTGACCCGACAGCTACGCTCTTCAAAGGCAAGGGCGAAGCAGAACGGCTCGAGTGCGAAGTTATCCAATGGAGACAGTCCCAAAGCCAATGGAACGAACGGTCATGCATTACATGGCAAGGGCCCTGAATTTACGAAGCAGGAAACAAAGAAATTGCGCAGAAGTGTCATTCGGTTCGCAGAGCAGGGTTGGTCGGCTGTGTACTACACGTTGCAGTGGTCGTACGGTCTGGTGCGTCGTATCTATTTCGAACGTCTATATGTGCCTAATCTGTTCACAGTACGTCCATCGAAACCTACCGACCAAGGTCTTAAACCCAGTGGACGTCTGGATAAATTATCCTCACCTACCCCTCGCCGGTCCCCTCAAGTTCTACTATTTAACGCAGAACGCATTCTATATCCACCAGATTCTCATTCTCAATGCCGAGGCCCGTAGAAAAGATCACTGGCAGATGATGACCCACCATGTCATTACTGTTGTACTAATGCTCGGCAGCTACTTTTACAACTATACCCGTGTGGGATGTCTAGTCATGATGTTAATGGACCTCTGCGATATATTCTTACCAGTGCGTTAAGCCTATCCTATCATCCGCCCCGCAACGACTCACACGTTTCCAGATTGCCAAAATGCTTCGATACCTCAACCTTTCCACGATCTGCGACGTCGTTTTTGTTTGCTTTATGCTTTCGTGGTTTATCACGCGTCATGTTCTGTGCCTGTTTACCATTAAATCCGCGTACTCCGATGCACCGCGAATTATCCCTCGTATTTGGGATCCATCGCGCGGCCATTTCATGACGAAAGGAGTCTACATTGGATTTAACGCTATGCTGATCTCGCTCCAGGTAGGATCATATTCCTCTGATATAATGTGTCTGCTGATACTTCTCTGTCGTGTAGCTGATTCAACTGATGTGGTTTGCAATCATATGCCGGGTAGCATACAGAGTCGTAACTGGAGAAGGCGCGGATGATTCCCGTAGTGACGAGGAGCTGTGAGTATTGTCCACCTGCCCTATTCTTCATGGACTCATAGCAATCTTTGCGTCCTTGCAGTGACGACTTCGACGACGATAATGAAAAGAAAAATCAGTGACCAACACCTGGCCACCATGTGACGACTTTGTGTGATGGTGCTTTTGACTAGGGGCTTACTTTACGACGTCACTATATATCCTTTAGGTGCCCAGCTTTATAGGACAATTCATAATACTTACTCTTGTTCCACTATTGTTTCTCGTTGAACCATTCTCTAACTGTGTATGTTTAACCTTGTGTACCTTCCTTATCGGGTCCATCGAGTGACCTCAAGGCCGGGAGTTGCGTAGTTAGACGCCCACTGACTCCCTCCAAAGCGGCGACTCAGCCACTTTCTGGTCGCTTCCACATTGTCCTTGGCTTCCACCTAAGACCTCTTGACTATTTCCTTGACTCTATCTCCGTTTACTTGGGGACTACAATATGATGGCAGGATTTATGAGCTATTTCGGTGGCCGTCGGGACCCAAAGTCCTCCTCACGAGACGCGATTGTGACGCTGCGGCAGCAGCTGCAGATGCTAGAGAAGAAGGAAGAGCACCTGCAGAAGCGGATTGACGAGGACCTGAAGAAGGCGAAGGCGAATGCTGTGACGAATAAAGCAGGTCTGTGGCCCGTCCTTCGCATGTGTACGTTTGTGTCTGGTATCTAAACGGTAAGCTCCTCGGCTCTGTGCGCAGTCGCTACCGCGGCGTTGAAGGCGAAGAAGGCGAAGGAGCAGGAGCTCGAACGACTGCAGGGCACACGGTTCCAGCTCGAGATGCAGATCAATACGTTGGAGAGCGCGAGCTTCAATGCGGAAACGATGGCGGCGATGAAGAAGGCGTCCACTGCGCTTAAGGATATACACGGGAAGCTGTGCGTACTCTTCAGTCCTCTCAGTGGCGCGTTAGCTGATCTCTGCTTTGCTCGCAGTACGATTGATAGAGTGGACGCTACGATGGCCGAGCTTCAGGATCAGACACAGCTCGCGAACGAGGTATCAGAAGCGATATCCAGCCAGACATACGCCGGTGTAGATATCGACGACGTAAGACTCCTACTCCCGTTTCTATCCTATGGAGTACCTGACCGTTCCTCGCAGGACGAATTGAAGCAAGAACTGGCGGATCTGGAGCAAGACGAGCTCAACGAGCGACTCGCAGGGGCGGAGCATGTACCAATACATCACCCCGCTGGCGCGAGCAGATACGAAGACAGTGCGTCTCTTTACGTACAGCTGACCGCTCTATGTCCACTGACTGACTGTAATCTCCAGAGGCGAAGCAGGCCGAGTTGGAGGACGAGGAGGCACAACTCAAGGAGCTGCAAGCCGCACTTGCCATGTGATATGGCCTCGTCTTTTATAGCAGCAAACCCTGTTATACGCCTCCCGTTGATTTGTCGGATTCCGCGATACTTTGTGGACGTGCGTTTGCGCATGTCAGGGTCCATGTCTGCATTGAACCAGTGTGTAATGCACGATATAGTCCCTATTCGCGATTCTGCACAGCAATGATGCCCTTTCTGCTCCCACCTATCCTGTCGTCGTCTATTTCCCTTGTTTTCCCCTCTGTCTCTACCAATTGTGTAATTAATACGTCGCAATATCTGAATGACCAGCTGTACTTCTGTCTATCCCCCTCCTCGAACTCTAGATACTCATAAGAACCCATGATGTCAGCCCTTCGGACCGTCAGCCAGAACCCTTTTGGCAAGAGTAGCACGCGTGAAGGAACCGATGTGATATGTTACAAAAGACAACGACGAAACACAAGATTAGCTCAACAAGCTTTCAACTATGTAAGATAAGTATACCGCGAACAAATAGACCAATACTTAGTATGGGGGAACGAGCGAAAGTGCTGGAGTCCGTGGGTGGTGGTTGAAGACATGGGGTATGCTGGTAGGTACTATGATCAACGACGCACAGATGAATACATGTTGTGACCCAGAAGAAAGAAGTTCATCAGATGCGAGTGCCCCGAGAGTGTATGAATGAGACGGATGTGTGAGATGTCGATGTCCAACCACCGCCGATGCACGCATGCATTGCACCTCTTCGCTTTGCTTCTGTGTGCTTGTTGCTTCGCTCTGAGTCGTCCCTCCGCGCGTGGTGTGATTGATATGTGTATAAGCGATAAGTACAACGACGTGCAAGCAGTGTGCAGTCAAGAAGCAGTGCGTTTGTGGTCCGCGCCACGCCCGCGGTTGAACGAGGCGTTGGACGGTTTCATACATCACGATGCGTGTCATGAGATGAAGCCGAACCCTCGTATTCCGAGCACGCGGCGGACATCACTGGTGAAGCGGAGAGAGTCAAGCACGGGCAGGAGGTCAAGCAGCGCCTCGTCGTGTGGGTCATTCGTCCATCCTTCTATGGGTATGCCGTTCGCTGCAGGGGTTGAAATAGGGTTGAGAACAGAATGTCCGAAATGAAAGAAGTGTGACAGGAGAGGACGCACATTCATTCATGCTATAACATATGGGTGAGTTGTCTACAAGACATACTCGGGAGAGATCCTGTTCGATTATCGATAGGTCTTTGGTGTATGATCCATTAGGTAGTTGTGTACATGACTGAGTAAAGCGTGTTGTCTCGGTTAATCGGTATAACACTGCCATCGATGGAGAGCTCACCTCTCTGAACAGTCGGCGACCCAGGATACCCCTGCCTGCATCTAACCAGTCAATGACAGGATCGGCATATTCTTGCATCGATGCCGTAAATATAACGAGCGTGTACCATGCGGAGACCTAGAATGATTGATGAAGCCATAATTCACATGAACGCGTCAGCGTCCTCGTCTCCGCTTGAGTGTAACCGGGGGGAATGAGTAGCACGCACCTTCCTCAAGAAGTAGTCCACAAAGGGTCGTTTGTAAACGTGGTAGACCGTGCTGCGACCTCCCAGCACAACCTCGACCGTATAACCCACACCCTTGTCCCTTCTACCAAATCCTAGACTACTGAGGATGCCGGTACCAGACGCCGTGTTGTACATAGGTCGGGAGGTAGAATGTATGAGCGTCTCATCGAGATCGAGCACAAGTGTCTTCTGTAGATGCAAAGGCGTTTTCCGTGCCGCAGCACCTGGAGGTGGTGTCGTGCGTAACGCGTCTTCAGGATGGATGTGCGCGGCGGAAGATGCAACAGCTGCCTGCGACTGCGATGATGAAATTCCCTTCGAGTCTAACCATACCACGCCAGGATCTGTATGAGTGCGAGCGAGGGCGGGGAGAGCAGACACGGGAAGAGATAGCGGTGGCGGAACAGGAGGCGCAGGGTGTACATCTATCGAAGGTTTCTCGTCTTTGCGTTCATCCTCGGTATCCTTCTCGTCGTCGTCGGTTACCTCTTCGGCGATTACTTGATGGGAGCCCTGCCGCGTAAACCGCGCCATCGTAGCATGCCAGAGCTTGGATACATAGTGCCACAGAGATAATAGGACTCGCACAAAGAACATGCGGTAGAATATGTTGTCTACCGCATTCGGTCGTAGCACCTTCTCGGGTGAGGAGATAGAGGGCCTTCGTGATGGTGGGCGTGAGCCCAGGGGGATTGTCGACGCTCTAGCAGATGTTGGGGGCGCACTTGACGATGAGGGCTCCCCAGGTCCGACTTCTGCGGGGGAGGAATAAGACCGCTTAAGATTCCAGGGCGCAGTCGAGGCGCCACTGGAGGGCGACGGCACAAACGATTTCTGCGACCACGTCTGAACGCGCTTCAAAGACACAGAGCTCTCGACATCATCGTGGTCGTAGAGCGGGATTTTCTCCAGCGATGGCGTGGAGGGCGGAGTGCGTGCTGCGGCGAGGACATCGAGCTGGCGAGAGAGGTAGGTCAGGGAATTCATGCATGTACCAGTGCTCGCTGTGGTGTGCGACGAGCAGCGGGGTCCCCGGAGGCGAGTGGTCCTGTGCGAGCTATGCGCGACTGGAGATGATGGTGAAGATGAGAGATTGAGAGTGATGGGATGGCTGCAGGTCGACTCGTGGGCTGCTTCGAAAGCGCACGGGCGAGACTTCGAGCTCGGAGTCGTGCCGGCGTCCAAGTGACGCAGACTGGCGCCGGGACGAATGTAATTGTCACTGCTTCCGGCGGGCCTTGTCCCCAACCGTATTCATCCCAATCGTCTCACTTTTATTTCGCGTCCGTTGGGGTCAGCCGCCAGCTGCGGGAACACACCCGCTGTCACCTGCCCTCGCTGTCGGCAGCGCTCTCAGGACTGCCATCTGAGGGGAGACACATGATCTGCTGGTTGTGAGCAATGGTGGCGGGGATCTGTACGTATCATCCGCCACCGCCCCCGGGCCATTTTCCTTGCAAACGGCTCAAGAAAGGAACATGTACACCGAGTACCAACGCGGGATCGATCCTTTCTAGACGAAGAGTAATCTCTTACTACAACTCTAGCACGTTTGTCTTATCCTCCATGAACGTGCGAATTCAATTTCGCTAGCAGAGATAACGAACAGCGTCATACCACAGTATGCTGCGATAATAACAGATCCAGGTAAACATGCACTGATGCCAGCAGATTAATCACCGCGCCCTGGCCTTCGAATAACTCGTGCTAACGTCGAGGAGGGCGAGCAGGCGCGCGGTCAACGTACTGTACGAGCTCGGGTTTCAGCTGCTCAAGACTCGTAACTCCCAGAAGGCGCATGCCCGTTGCAATCTCCTCTCTCATGACTGTGGGAGAAGCACACACAACGTGCCCTGATGTGAGTTCCAAGTGTGTCATAAGCAGAAGACGACTTACTCTCAATGACTCGGCGACACCCATCTTCTCCCCAGACGCTGTTCGCCCACAGGAATGGCCGGCCAAGGCCTACTCCGCGAGCACCGAGACACAATGCTTTCAGCACGTCTGTCCCGCGTCTTACTCCGCCGTCAATGTAGACTTCGTGCTTCTGCAATAGGTCAGGCCGACGCTGGCGCAGCTCGTAAAGCACCGTCATCGGCGCCGGAGAACTGCCACCACGTCAACTCAGGGATACATATGAATGGGCCTTCGGAAACGACGCACAAATCAAGCTCTCGACCTCCGTGATTCGAGAGTATTATGCTTTGCACGCCGTATTCGAACGCCTTTTCTGCATCCTGGGAAACACGTTACCTCCACATGCACGTAAGAGGAAACGTCTAATTCACCTCAACGCATTGAATCCCCTTGATGATGAGGGGCAATCCAGTCAAGCTCTGGATCCATGGGATATCGTCCCCTGTAAACCATGATTAGACACTTCGAAGTACAGAAGTACCCCCTTTCTTACAGCACACATCTGGGTCTTGGTAACCGGAAATAGCCTGGAGGAGCACCTCCTCAGTGAGAAGTCGTGAACAGTGCGGAGAGAGCTACTCACAAGAGCAACCCCTTGTCCCTCGGTACCACTTTTCCCATGCGCAGGCCCAACCTGCAAGCTACCCTTCACTTCCGCAACACATCTCCGTCAGGCATGGAACTCACGGTGAAGCCCTTCGACCTCTTGTCTATCTCACGGTTACCAGGGACAGCAGCATCTACCGTAAGCATGATCGCCTTGAAGCCTTCCTTCTCCAGCCCCTTGATGAGCTTCTCGCTGGCCGTTCTGTCTTTATTCATGTACAGCTAAGTTTGATCGGGTCAGTTCCACCACCCTATACGAACGGAAACTGCGCTAGTCCAACCTGGAAAATCAAATCCTGTCCCGGCTTCTTGACAGACATGATCTCCTCTACTGAACAGCTCGCGTTATTCGATATCTGATCATAACATAACTGCGTCAGAATCCAGGGGCGCGTTCTTCGAGCCGGAGTTAATACTGACACCTTGGAGGATGCCTTCGGATCCAGCGGCACGAACGAGGTTCATCTCTCCGTCGGGATGGCCCAGTCTGGCCAGTGCTGCGGGGGAGATGAAGATGGGCAGAGAACTCTCCATCCCGCCGAACATCTTCGTTGACGTCGAGATTTTGGAGATTTTATTCAATCTGTGCGCGTTTCAGCTACCGCGCGTACTCCGTCTCTTTCTGCGGACGAATAAACTCACACCCGCGGCCTGAACCAAAAGCGTTTGAAGGACTCGAAGTTCTCCCAATACGTGTATTCGTCGTCACCCGTCGAGCGATAATACGCCCAAGCAGTCTTCGTGAGCACTGATTCTGCATATTCCTAAAAATACAACGAACAAAGCCGCCGCCGCAGAAAGATGGAGGTAGATGTTACAAAGGTGTGTTCCACAATAATCAAGAGTCTAGGGTTCATAACTCATACTTCAATGTCCTGCAGATTTAAGGCTGCATCTGGCGGGGGTAGCTGACTTCGGGCGTGCGCGATCTGCTTCTCTTCGTCGGTCTCTTCGAACAGGTCTTTGGGTACTGTTTCCGGGTCGATGGGACCCAGGTGCGCTTCTGCGGGAAGATGGGAGAGGGTGTTGGGCGGATGTATAGGGACGAAGTGTTTCCTATTGCACAGAGAACGAAGCGTCAGACAACCAGTCTCTTGACGCACGTATAGACCGGGACATACGTAGCATCTTTTCCAGCCAGATTCAGAATGACCTGAGGGCCCGCAGGGTGCCACCGCAGAACAGAGGTCGCGTCGTACACTTGTCCGTCAATGATGACCCAGCAACTGTCCGCCGTATTATGTTTCAGTACTTCGTCGTACGAAATATATCGCGGTGCGTCTTTGGAAGCGGAAGGCACTGCCTTTGGCGCATCTAATGAAACAGGATGCCAATGCTGATACGCGAGCTGGGAGACAAAACGTGTCAGAGAATTATACGACTCAGCCTCGAAGTTACGGGCACGTACATATGACCCGAGTACAACCCCGCCAGTGACGATGCCCGTGACCAAATGGTTGGGTCGCGCGACAAACTGCGGTTTCGTCGACGCAAGACGGACCCCCGGCCGGCTCCTCGACACCGTCCTCGCAGTCCTCGCCGTCGACCTCAAGTAAGTGCGTGCAAACATGTGTTCGAGGGTGTCTTCAATGCTTGTGGTATACCAGTATTACCCCAGGTTGTCGCCTAGTTATAACAGAGTAAAGCCAGCCCAGAACACACGCCTAGGTGATGAGAGTAAAGCAAGAGGCTCGAGGGCGACCTCGCCAGAGCCGCGAAATACATTCTCGGGACCTGGCCCCGCTCACGGAGGTCTTCTGCACGTTATGGGGTGACGGGCCGTTACAGCTAATAGCGCCAACGAGGTTCCGGTCCGTAATCCGAGTCATATGGTTGGTTGCTGCAGCACGTGATGACGATGAGAGTTGGCCACAGCTTGGGAGAATTGGCAGATTTTGCGATAGACGGTATGAAAAATGTGTATCACACATAGAATTGAACACAGTGAAGGAGTGGATTCCAGAGCCGGGGACTCTATATCGAAATAACAAGTACTCTAAGCAGATCAAATATCGCTGCCGAAGTCTCTCTGAGACCCGCCACCGGTACCGCACCACTTCCAATGCTCACTACCTCTCGCCCTCCCCGTTCAGAACCATACTCCTCCATACGAAACCGAGACTAAGAAATGGCCGGGTTCCAAAATCATGTTGATGTTCGGCGCTGCAAGATCCCACCCGCGTGACGCATATGCTGTCCACGCGGCTCTTGCAACGGCAAAAGCCAACATGAACTGTACCGGTCGCTTCCCGTCTTCTTCATATCTTCATCTGGACGAACCAGCGTCCCCATACTTCGATGACTTCCGTGACTGCCCGAGTCAGTGTTGTGAGACAAGCGTGTCGTTGTCGATGTTGACGAAGGTTGACTGAATCCAAGACTGGAGTTGAATGTTAGTCATGTTATGCAATGGTTGTGGACGTGATGACTTACATGAACGAGTGTATGACCGACAGGACACTTGTCGAGGCCAATGATAGGCCAAGAGCATTGGCAAGAGGAACTCGAAATGGTGGAGGTATGCGCAGCAGAAGATAGTCGAGATCACTTGATGACATCCATGTCGGTGTAGAGCGAAGGCAGGATAAGACAGAAGCCGGTAGAGAAGTGAAGCCCAGAAAAGGACAAGTTGGTTGCGAGGATGCGCGTCATAGCTTCAGGTATCAGAGGGTCGACAGTTGTATGCAGAAGGCCGGCAGATATCCAGAGTGAGAAGGACAAGGGTGCAGAAGATGAGGTCGCGAGTCTCAGATTCCGCGGTGCAAGAACAATAGCCAGGATGCATGCAGACGTGTCGATGAGCCCCAGACATTGAAGGCAATGAGTTGTATTCCATGAACGGCAACCAGGGATATCAGGATTCCATGTTGTCGCCGGAGAAACTTAGTCCGAGTCCAGAGCACAAACGAGGCAGAGTACAAAGCGGCTGAGAGAGAATTGTCAGCCACAAGTCAGAAGTATACTGACAGTGACTCACTGAAACCCCAGAAACAATAAACGCCAAACACAGAGTAGGTTTAAGCAACTTCTAGGGAGGATAGACGACTCGCCGGAGACTACGACTGGATCAGGGTCGGAGGTCCAGAGATGCTCGAATATCGTTCCTGTTCATCTGTAGGCCAACCTCAGGTTACGTACCAAGAGGGGACCCATTGGGAGATGGGAGGATGCCAAAGTCGATTCGGTGCAGGTGGTATTGTTTGATGGGATGTCGGTGCTTGGTGAAGTGCTTCATAAGGCTTTGGAGAGGGACGCGGTGTCCGGACGGCTCGACGGAATTGCGGAGGGGCTACTGGGGATGTCTTGGTGGATATGATAGTGGCTGACTATGTTGCGGGTACATGATAACCGTGCAGCGACGACGATGAACAGACGACGCGATGGGAGTAGTTAATACCGACGGTAAAGGCAAACCATCAAGGTCGGCAGGGAGGCATGACGGGTGGATTGTCGAAAACATATAGACGAAGGCTCGCTGAGCGCACTAGCTGAGAGGGTAGAGGCGAAAGCAGATCGAAGGAGAGGATGGTGGTGGTGAGAGAGAAGAAGCGGTCTGAGGATGTCTGAGAGGAAGCCCCTCACATTTATACTAGGGTGGCAGACTGAGAAGGCTGGCACCGAGGCTGGCGTGGTTAATAGTCGGTAAGCCCAGACCAGTGTGAAGAGGCTAACCAGAAGCCTTGCCGTATTTCCTGTCAGCGATACGGTGAGCTGACGAAAATGTGGGCTGACAGCCGAGTTCTTTGTACGTGGAAGAGCATGAATATGAGGGTATTGCTGTGCTCTGTCCGACATTACGAGTCGCAAACGATGTTGGATCCTAAGGAGATGGTGGCTAGAAGTTTGAAGCTTTAAGTTTGTACACAGACAAGGCGTCTCTCACAGATAACCACGTGGCTTTGATCGAACACAATCTTCAGATCTCTACAGCATCAGTGCGATGGTGGTCACGGCAGCTGCCAGTGAACCGACCTGATTCGTCTCGACACCTCTACTATACACATCTGCCTTTATCTTCTTTGTGGTTTGGGGACTAAAAGATGTCGTCATTCTTTGGATTGTGAGTCTTACTTGGATGCGAAGAGGAATGAGTTGATACTAATGTGTATCTAGAGGCAAGACACGTACGTTCAAGCCAAGAAAGGACGTACCTGAGGGGACGAAACAGTATCAGCTGCGCAAGTATGCTGAAGCTACGCTTGTAAGCGCATTTCAGCACGTACACTTTTTGGTGCGCTTATGCAACAGAATGGGGGATGCGTGCGGTAGGGGTCTGGCAATCTGAGACTCGCCGTCCAACTACCGGAGGGCGAGGATCTGAACGAGTGGCTGGCGGTCCATGGTGAGCACCTCCGTTTCATATGCTACCACATCTGATACGAGTCTCGGATGCTAATGACACGACATGGCTGGAATACTCAGTTGTCGATTTCTTTAACCATTTGAACATGCTGTACGGTACGGTCACCGAGTTCTGTACGCCTCAAGAGGTACGCAGTCTGGACGATATAGGTTCTTCAGAATCACCTTCTAACATTTACCCCAATATCCTCGATCTTGGTTTTCAAATGTCTCACCGCGCTTTCCACACGCCCGTAGTGTCCAATTATGTCCGCGGGTCCCAGGTAAGTCTATCGCGTGCTCATCTGCATTACTATATCAATCCCTGTTCGTCTCCCACTTTCAGATACGAATACCTTTGGGAAGATGGCGCAAAGTACAAGCGGCCCACAAAACTTCCAGCACCTGAATACGTTGACGCATTGATGAACTGGGCGCAAGGCCTCCTCGACAACGAGGAGGTCTTCCCCAATAAGATTGGTACGTACCCAGCGGGATCCATCGTCGCTGTTATCCCTGATTTGTTGTATATCTATGATATAGGTGTTCCCTTCCCGAAAGGCTTCCGAGACACCATTCGCACGCTATTCCGTCGCCTCTTCCGAGTTTATGCGCATCTGTACAGCAATCACTTTGATCACATATGCGCGCTCGGTATCGAAGGTACGTCAACGAACATGGCTGTCGATGTGTTGGCGTGAAATGTACTGATGTTGCCCATCTCGGCGTGCAGCACACCTCAATACGAGCTATCGGCATTTCTTCTTATTTGTGAACGAGGTACGCAAACTGCTGTTTCATGCTACACATAAGTAACATCTAAGGCTAACTACGCTCTTTATCTCAAGTTTGACCTCGTTGATAAGAAGGAGCTCGCGCCACTTGACGAACTGAACGACGCTATCCTTGCGGAAGATAAAGGACGATAGGTGGCATTGCAAACGTGTATTATCCGGTGCTGCTGTAGATTGTAGGAGTTAGTGTACTTATATATTCTGTCGGATGAAAGCTTTGTGATCACTGAATCGTATTCTGCTTGTAATATTCGTCAGGTTTGAGCCTACTAGAAATGAGCGGATTTGCCATTCTCAGAGAATTATATATCGTAAGGCACTGGCATACACTCGTACGATGAACCTCTCCTCTTTCTGGGAGTATTGACTGGGTTGGATGAAGGTAGCTGCTACACAGCAAATTAAAAACGCAATGAAGGAGTGAATTCTACACCCGGGGACTCTATATCGAGATAACAAGTATTCTAAGCGGGTCAAATATCGCCGACGAAATCTCTCAGAGACCCGTCACCGCTACTCTCCCTACTTCGCATGCCCGGTACCTCTCGCCCTCCCCTTTAGAAAACTCACTCCTCCAAACAAAGCCGAATCCGAGACTGAGAAATGGCCAGATTCCAAAATCATGTTGTAGTTCGTCGCTGCAAGACACCTATCCGTGGACGTGCCGTCGACACGGATCTTGCAGTAGCGAATATCCAAACGAACTGTACCGGTCGCTTCCCGTCTTCTTCATGTGTGCAACTGGATAGACCAGCGTTCCCGTGCTTCAATAACTTCCGTGACTGCCCGAGTCAGTGTTGTGAGAAAAGCGTGTCGTTGTCGATGTTGACGAAGGTTGACTGAATCCAAGACTAGAGTGGGATATTAGTCGTGTTGTCTTAGAGTAGTAAACACGATGACTTACATGAACGAGTGTATGACCGGCAGGACACTTGTCGAGGCCAATGATAGGCTAAGAGCATTGGCAAGAGGTACTCGATATGGTGGAGGTATGCGCAGCAGAAGATAGTCGAGATCACTTGATGATATCCATGTCGGTGTAGAGCGAAGGCAGGATAAGACAGAAGCCAGTAGAGAAGTGAAGCCCAGAAAAGGACAAGTTGGTTGCGAGGATGCGCGTCATAGCTTCAGGTATCAGAAGGTCGACAGTAGCATGCAGAAGGCCGGCAGATGTCTAGAGTGAAGAGGACAAGTGTGCAGAAGATGAGGTCGCGAGTCTCAAGTTCCGCAGTGCAAGAACAATGGCCAGGATGCATGCAGACATGTCGGTGGTCCTAGGATATTGAGAGCAATGAGTTGTATTCCATGAACGGCAACCAGAGATATCAGAATTCCATGTTGTCGCCGGAGAAACCTAGTCCGAGTCCAGAACACGAACGAGGCAAAACACAAAGCGTCTGAGAGTGTTGTCAGCCGCGGGTCAGCCAAAGCTTGCTAGGAGTGACCTACTGAAACCCCAGAAACAATGAACGCCAAACACAGAATAGGCTTGGAAGCATCCTCTGAGGAGGATAGACGACTCGCCGGAGACTACGACTGGATCAGGGTCGGAGGTCCAGAGATGCTCGAATATCGTTCCCGTTCATCTGTAGGCCAACCTCAGGTTACGTACCAAGAGGGGACCCATTGGGAGATGGGAGGATGCTGAAGTCGATTCGGTGCAGGTGGTATTGTTTGATGGAATGACGGTGCTTGGTGTAATGCTTCATAGGGCTTTGGAGAGGGACGCGGTGTCCGACGATAGAATAGAATCGTAAAGGGACTACTGGGGATGTCTTGGTGGATATGATAGTGACTGACTATGATGCTGGTACATGTTGACCGTGCAGCGACGACGACGGACAGACGACGCGGTGAGAGTAGCTGATGCCAGCGGTAAAGGCGTACCATCAAGGTCGACAAGATGGCATGGCGGGTGGATTGTCGAAAACATGTAGACGAAGGCTCGCTGAGCGCACTAGCTGACAGGAACAGAGACGGAAGCGGGTCGAAGGAGAAGACGATGGTGGTGAGAGAGAAGAAGCGGTCTGAGGATGTCTGAGAGGAGATGCGTCGTATTTATTGCACGGAGGGGTAGGATTGAGGCTGACGAGGCTGGCGTGGTCAACCATCGGCAAGTCCATGCCAGGGTGAAGAGGCTAACCAAAGGAATATCCTTGTATCTTGTCAGCCGTTATCCACTTGTAACATTGAGCTGACAGCATCGGATGGACACAGGACTGACGGTTAAGTGACTAAGTACGGTACGCGCCGCTAGTTATTCTTCATCTGCGCTCTGCGAGTAGACAACTCGAAATTTTGAAGGGGCGTGTAGGGTTGATTTTCATAAGAGGCGCAAGAGAATGACGATAAGTCTCAGCTTTGAGTTGGTCGTAGAGTAAAATCCAAGGTGGAATCGGAAAACGGTAGCCAGCGCTCATCATGTGCAGTGAGTGCGATCACACGCACCAGCGCCACGAAGACCTACACGGCTAGGTTTGGCAAGAACCGTTCTGTGATTCAAGAAAAATGATATGTATCCGCATCTTACGCGGGGGCGGCGGTACAACGTCTGTTGTGCTTATTACTAGTGCGCAACTTTTGACAACAAAATTTCTGTCATATTCGTTACACTACCAAGTACATCGCGTTTTAGGGGTCTGCAAGCCTCGAAAGCACAAGTAACGGCTCTCAGCCAGACCAGACCGGACCACCGGGACTATCAACAAGCCTGTCAGCCTCTGGCTTGTTTGTACAAGACTTAAAATAGATTACTCACGCAGTGTAACTCTGGAGGTTGTTGTAGATGTTGACGGTGATACCGGGGTCTGAGCCCTTGTATGCACCAGGAAGAGCGATCTTCGGCGGGTTAGCACTACCGCCACCGCTGATGTTGACCTGAGCACAGCCAATGTACTAAAATATAAAAAACAGCATCTTTAGCCAATGCGACGCCGTGAATGCTAAAAAATACCCACGAATTGAGCACCGGGATAGCTCGACGCGACGTGAAGAGCGATCTATCGGACAGACATCAGCCACTGCATCGATAAAGGCTGACGTTGGGTGTAGTGTGTACTCACGATCTCGGCACGGAGCAGGTATTGTCCAGCGGGGAGCGACGCAGGGATCGTGACGGAGTGCTTGCCGCCGTTGGAGTTGACAACGTCCGTAGCCCACTGCTGGGACTGTGCATTCAAGAGGCCAGACGAGTAGATCTTGGTCCAGACGGCACCCTGGCCATTGAACGAGGCTGCGGTCGAGGGGGCCTTGGCGACGTACACCTGCACGGCGCCCTTGTGGCCACCGGAGATGGCATCCTCGCCTGTACGCTGAGCATGCTGGTGCCACTCAAAGGTGACCTAATGACAAGTCAGACCCATCATATGACGAATAGCTTAAATAATAACTCACGGTAGCACCGGCGGGGATAGTCACGGTGTTGACGCTTGAGCCAGACAGACCGTTCACGTTGCAGGTGAGGTCAGTCGAGGTAACGTCCGTGACGGGGTTGTTGTTGGGAGGGACACGGAGGTCGACGTTCTGGCCCTGGTCAGCGCCGTTGACCCAGAGGTATTGCAACGTGACTGTTTCAGGGTCAGGTCAGTACACCCATAATTTGTAGCCCGCGGCGAGCGTGGCGTAAAGGGGGTAGTAAAGACACTCACAGTGCGCATTGGCACCTACGGCCAGGAGAGAGAGGAGAGAAAGGAGAGAGAGCTTCATGGCTCGTAGCGGTGTTCCTGTTCGAACTCGGAGGTGGCCTCTGAAGCTGAAATGCCTCACCCTCTTTAGCCATTATTTATACCATATCCTTGTGGTACCACAAAGATTTTCTCGGTCATAGCTCTTGCAAGACGTCTTCACCCTTCCACATGCCGCACAATACGCCATTTCATTGAATGCTCGTGTGCCAAGGGTGCCAAGCCAAAAACTTGATATGGTCCGCGGCACAGAAGGCAATCACGATGGAAGGAGGAGCCGAGGAATAGGACTTATGTCGGCGCACTGAGCAGTGAGGCTCAGACAGCATCCATGGCGTAATGAGGTCCTTGGGAGAATGTTCTGCGCTCCCCGGATTATCAGCGCCACAAAGCTCCGAAGTGTCTAGATTTGCTTATTTGCCTCGTCGGACTCTGTGTATTGCTGATGTAAGCATTGTCTATCAGCTCACACTTGGCCCGCCTTTGCTGCCTGATCTGAATACCGGAAGAAGGTTCGAATTGGCTGCATACCAGTTCAAACTGGTCAGTCATGGTCACTGAGACCTGATCACGGGCGATGCATACTGAGTATACTGAAACATACGCAACTCCACGTTTATCCTCACAAGGATCATCTCCGGAAGCAGAGCCAACGCTTCGATGCCAGCTAGAACCCTTGCAGGGCGGATAACGTGGGAGTTACAGCCACCGGTCAAGTGTGAGCCTTTCATGCTCCGAGTGCAGTATCGAGCATGCTGTGTACTGGAAGCGACGTCAGCAGAGACATTACGGTTTCGACACGGCGTACGAATGTTGGGAGCCACATTGGTCCGTTTCATCGCGCTTGTGCTTGTCTATCAACACCGGTGTATTTCGCTAGATTGTTCACAGATGGCTGAATCCCATGTGATTTGTACACAATGGTTTATGACGTGCACTACTATATGTAGTCTCAAACAGTTCAGAGCAGACCTTCACCAGCCCAGCTGTTCCATAGTCCAGCCCCATACGGTTCCATGCTCGTCTGGCGCGTTGAAGAGCCTCTGATTCCTGTCCAGGCTGGTGATCAACTTGACATCTTCAGCGTCCAAGATGGCAGGCTATCGATGATATCTCTCGGTCAGCGAATGTTACACACGACGCTGTCGCAGACTTACGGTGATATTCTCCTTCTGATGCTCAGGATCTTTGCTGCCAGGTATGATAAGGACGCCGCGAGCAATATGCCATCCCAAAATAACTTGAGTTGGGGTAACGTTGTATTTTTCCGCAAGCTTCTTGATTGTTGGGTCTTGAGGGACATCCGGGTAACCTGACAGTGCGGACTCCGTAAGTCCACTTGAGATGTGCCGTTCTAAGATGACAGACCTGTGGGAGTATACGCCATAAGAAGGATGCCCTTCTCCCTGCAGTACTGGAGGAGGTCCTCCTGCGCGAGGTATGGATGCAATCTGGAGGTCACGGTTACCAAAGTCAAATACCAAGGACATCATAACAAGCTGGCCGTTACCCACTCAACCTGGTTAACAGCGGGAATTACTTGAGCTGTTTTCAAAAGGATCTCTAGGCTTTGTACAATTTGTCAACACAATGCCTCTCGGATAAATGTAAGTCAAGGAAGCTGACTTTTTGATAGAGAAGTTGCTAACACCGATAGCCCTGACACGCTTGCTCTTACGATAGATCTCTTCCATGGCCGCCCACGTCTTCGTGAACGGATGATCGAACGTCTTTGGCACGCCACGCTCGTCGTTGACTGTCTGTAGCTTATCATCTACAGATACGCAAGGCGGCTAAGTATTGTGCGTGAGCTAGGAAGGTAGTCGACCGAACCGAGGGTCACAATAGCTTGGGGCCAGTGCATGAGCCAGAGATCTACATAATCAGTATCGAGGTTATTCAAGCTCTGTGTGATTGACTCCTCTTCCCGACCGTGACGATGCCAGCTACAACGACAGTCTTGTCAGTGTTTGCTAGACTGATCTATTAGGAGCACTCACGGAAGCTTAGTAGTTATGAAGACTTCGTCACGTGCCAGGCCTGCTTCCTTGATAGCGCGGCTCGTAGCGGGTTCAGTACCTACACACGGGCGCCATCAGTCACGGCAGCTGAGGGTAATATTGACAATCGTTCTTACCGTAAATCAGAGCTGTATCGACATGTCTGTATCCAAACTGCAATTCAGATTAGTCAGACTTTTCCCTTTGCACACGCCGCATGTTATATAACCTCAAGTGCAGGGACCAGCCATTGTTGCACTCTGTCCCATTCTTCTGGCTCAATACCTGCCCAGGTTCCAGTGCCTGACATAAAGTAGTCAGTCAACGTCGATCAAAGTATCCCGCGCTCGACATACCAACGTCAGGGATTTCAGCGCCCGTATTGAGCTTCACTTTGTCGGTATTGACCATCGCCAGTAGTGAGTTTCTGGTGGGGTTGAATTAGTTGGCAGGATTGGTACCGTCGACGTAGAAACGTGCCCAACCTTTATAGTCCATCTTGAACAGCGTCTCTCAAGGCCCGACGACTTCGCCAGTAGGGAGAGTCTTATGCCTCTGCCGCTGAATCGGACGAAAGACCACCTAAGCACTGGTGCCACCCTAACCGAGTGCGACTTCGGCCAGAACTGTGAGTAGGCGCCATTGAGAGCAGTGACTCGCGTCCAGCCAGTCTTCAAAGACTGCCGCCGACGGGAAACGGCTTCGTGACCACGTCATGTACCCGGCATGATTTATACTGAATTATCGGAAGATGCGTGGTAGATGCATACTACCACCAGGCAATGAATCCGCGGCGGTCTGTAAGACCACATCCTTCCTCCGTAGCTCCAAGGACTTCTTTCATTGTTGTCAACTATCTTCGTACAGTCAGTTGTATGTGTATTCTGCCCCTATTGTCTTTCTTTCTCGATAATTTCCTGGATTTACCAGCCCATTTGCTCCATTGTCCAGCCATACACAGTTCCGTTCTCGTCCGGCTTGTTGCATAGCCTGCGGTTCTGATCAAGGCCAGAGATAGCCTTGACGTCTTCGGCATCCAAGGTCGGCAACTAAAGAGACGCACGTAATTCGGCATGCGGCTACCAAGGTTAGTGAAAAGAACTCACGGTGATGTTCTGCTTCTGGTGCTCGGGGTTATGGCTCGCTGGCACCACAACCACTCCACGAGCGAGGTGCCAAGCGAGGATGATCTGGGCGGGTTTCACTCCGTACTTGGTCGCAAGTTTACCGATGAATGGGTCTTCCCGTACGGTAGCATAACCTGTGAAGGTGTTAATAGACAGTATTCACATGTGATCGCTATCCATACCAGTGGGTGTATAGGCGGTAAGGGTGATGCCTTTCTCCTTGCAATATTGCAAGAGATCTTCCTGAATCAAGTACGGGTGCAGTCTGTGATAGTCCGGCTGAGTTAAATACGCCATAGCACACGCAATGCCTTGACACTCACTCAACCTGGTTGACTGCAGGTACAATCTTCGCTTCCTTGAGAAGGACTTCCAAGCTGAAGGAAAGTGAAAGTTAACGTTAACGTCTCTGCAGCCATGGTTATGAGGCTTACTTCTTCACGGAAAAGTTACTGACGCCGATGGCCTTAGTCTTCTTGGTGTTGAGGTGAATATCCTCCATTGCGGCCCACGTCTTGGTGAAGGGATGGTCGTTAGTCTTTACGACGCCTCTTTCGTCCCTGATCAGAGAGCCATCCTCTTCACTGACTTGAGTATTGTTCATGAGACAGATTATAATTGGGGACATACCGTTGGTGATAACGGATTGTGGCCAGTGCATCAACCAAAGGTCGACATAGTCGGTGTCAAGATTTTTCAAGCTAATGTCGATCGACTCTGCTTCCTTTCCGTGGTGTTCCCACCTGGATAGCGATGTGACTTGTTTGAGATTGCCACCCCACAGAGTAGTAGTTGTGCACGTGATACTCACGGAAGCTTTGTTGTGATCCAAACTTCCTCGCGTGCCAGACCGGCTTGTTTAATGGCGCGACTCACAGCGGGTTCCGTGCCTGATAATCAGAGTAAGCGTCAATGTCACCGGATATGTTGCGGGAAAAGCATCAGCGATAAGGTCACTTACCATATCCGAGAGCGGTGTCGATATGCCTAAAACCAGCCTGCAAGTACATGTTAATGGGGGTAACACGAAAGCCCAACTTGTACCGACCTGCAGGGCAGTGAAAACCCATGGCTGGGCTTTGTCGTTCTCTTCTTTGGTTGTGCCATTCCAGCTACCAGTGCCTAATGGATCGCGGGGACACACAAACTCGAGTGAGCTCGTAAGCGTTACCACAGTATCGGGATTGTGCTTACCAACAGCTGGGATTTCCGTACCGTTATTGAGTTTGAACTTTGGAACTTGAGCCATCGTGGTTTGTATAGAGGGGAGGGTGGGTACTAAGTGTGTGAAAAGCAGACTGGCTGCCCTGGCGTACCCGTTGCGGTCTTATATACGGTGGCCAGCTTAAACCGTAAGTCCGCAAACCCAGTGGATGACGACTTTGCGGGCCCACAAATCTGACTTAATCGCACCGCGCCGGTTTCAGTCCTGTGACTGATCGTAGCGATTAGATCATAGTATACGGGCAGGATTAGTCAATAGCCAGACTCTCTTCCTCCTCGTCGAACCACCGTTCCTCTTCATCTCTATTGAGCTCTGGTTCCCATTGCTCATCCCAGTCAACCTTGTCGTAATCTATCGGCTGAAATGCCGATGAAGTTGGTACTCTATGATACAATGGACGACTTTGGAGGAAACTCACGTCGAGCAGGCCGGATATGAATCTCTCGGCTATTTGTCTCGCGAAGAGAGCATCGGCCTCCTGCGGTGACAACTCCTCTACTGCATTTTGCTCGTATTCATCGTCTGTGTCTTCATCTTCTTCGGGAAGCGATTCCTCTAATTCCCTCTGCTGCTTCCGCAAATCTCGTGCCAACTCTGCGCCTCGTTCCTCTTCGAAACCTCCCAATAGAGCACCAAGTTTGCCGACTTGCTTTGCTGTACCGCCTAAGAATTCCTTGTCCGCCCAGTCCTGTTCCTCCTTCGCGGTCTCCTTCCCCAGGTCGGCGGTGAATGCCCCTTGCCAAAGCGTGGGCCATGTTGCCTTGGCGTTCGACACCCTCAACTCTGGAGGCTCAGACTGGGTGTAGCGCAGCCGTCTATTCCTAATTGTTGGGATTGCACTGCGCTGCCTGGGCGTAATAAGCGATGAGAATAGGTTCAGGTGGTTCGGTGGGAGATAGCGGATGTGTTTGGAGAGAAATGCGAACGGCGAGGATATTGGAGATGGCTCATAGTCCTCAGGTAGGCCGAGGTAGCGAAGCACAACATCAGCGCTGACGGTACTTGGCGCAGAGGGTGTGGTCATGTCTATGTACAGCTAAAACGTATGCACCACCTTTGACGTTGTGTTTGAGGTCGAAGAGGTCGTTGTGAAGGCAGAGGAAATTCTAGATCTTAGGATGACGCAGCACCGACAAATAGCCGAGCCTCGGAGCGGTCCGGGCCGCGGTCTATGATTAGAGCGGGCGTCGAAAGCTAAACTTATCCATGTCAGTCATCGTTGCTCTCACTCGCAGGCGGCCTCGAACCTGTAATCACTTGCAATTATGTCTGAGCCCGACTTGACAGAGACGAATCTCCAGCACGGGGACGAGTCAGCGACAACAACCACTGCTCAGGAGTTGCTGCTTATCATCTTCATACATGGGTAAGTTTCCATCTCTTTGCGGAGGGAGAACTCAGGCCCTGAGAACACATACTCAGATTCAAGGGCACCGATTCTACGTTCGGGAGGTTCCCAGAACGACTACAGCATACGCTATCCACGACGATCCAGAATGTCCACGTCGAGAGCATACCTTTTCCCGCTTACGAAGTATGCCTGTCTCTATGTAATCACGCGGCAATATGCTGAAGTTTGGCTGCGTAGACCAAGGGCGAACTAGTGAGTTTCGAGGTATCATTGGCGTTCTGTATAGCCTGAACCTCATAGAACGCAGCTGTTATACGCTTCGCAGATTGGCTAACACAACTCACTGTTGAGAAAGAAGTTGCCCACGGTACTGGCGGGGGCGCAGGGAAGGCAAGAATAGTACTGTGTGGACATAGGTACGCCGTCACCCACACTTACCCCTTCCACTGTGGCTGACGACTTTTGATTCAAAGTATGGGCGGTCTACTCGCGGCGGATGCCCTGATAGAATTCGTCAGGACGCGCGCAGACCAGACTGCACCGCTATGGCCCAATATTATCGCATGTCTTGCATTTGACACTCCAGTATGTTTTCTATCGTGTCTTGAATACTGTCCGTAACTAAAACGAGCGTTTGTTAGTACCTTGGACTTCATCCTTCTGTTTTCAAGAACAGGGCTACTCAAGCAGCCAGTTACGTACAACAGGCCCACGAACTGTTCACCTCTGGTACATCATTCTTCGGCAAGAAATCTGTGCCTCCTCCTGTACCGCCGAAAGTCCCAATAGCCGCACTTCCAGCACCGCCGTCTGCTGCTGATAGCGGTTGGAAAAAGTGGACTCCTGCAGCTTACGCGGTCGGGGGTGCTCTTCTGGCTGCTGGGGCGGCAGGAGCTGCTTATTACAAGCGGGACGATATTGGCGTGGGCTATACTTGGGCGACCGACCACATGAAGTACGTCGGTAACCTGTGGGATGAGGGTCGATTGAGGCAGCGGCTGGACGAACTTTTCAAGATTGAGGAGGAGATGGGCGTCATGTTCAGAACGTACGTATAGCCATGTACTGGCATCCACTTCCGAGCTGAAGATTATGTTACCAGATTCTATACTTATCTTCCACCGGCCCATCCATCGCATCCAACTCCTCGCACGTTCATCATACTACCAAGGGCACCGTCGAAATACGTCTCGCATTTCCTTCAGGCTCCAAACTCGATCGCAGGAGACGAAATTGAAGCCCACACGGGCATGTTTGACGGAAAGACAAATGACGGGTATTACGAACTAGGGTTGATCACGGCGCAACTCCTCCGTGACGTGATGGTCGCCAGTCGAAGTGACGAGAAGGGTGCTATGAGGGAAGTTGCGAAACATCCCCCTGCAGAAGATCATGCGTTGAAGTTGGGCGATGACAAGGGCGCGCAAATAGCCAATGATCGCGGAGACGTTGAAGGAGCCGGAGCAGCATAGGGAATGTTTCAATTATCGCTGAGCGATCCCTTGTTGCAAAATACTGTTGACATGTCGAGGTTGTGTATACATATGTATTCGGATTATGTACAAAATCCTTTCGATCTATAACTCACGAAAACTCCTACCGTGCCAGGTGCTTGAGCGACAAATGCATAGCGTACGCGTCCTCGCCGTCCGCATCTGGAGTGGTCATGGGTAAAAGGCCGTAAAACAGAACTAAAGACTCACAGTATTTCTTCTCGATGTTCTTCACCGTGAATCCAAGAGTATCCTTGTACAACGCCAAAGCCGCCCTATTCGACTTTCTTACATGCAGCGACACGAAAGAAGCTCTATACACTGTAGCCATAGCTTCCTCTGTGTATTCCAGGTAGTCAGAATGTGACAAAATGCGTGCATAAGTGCAGACTCACGAGACTGCACCATGAGCCTCTTCGCCAACCCCAGCCGGCGGTACGACCTCAACACAGATATCGATGTGACATGTCCATGCGCATCCTCGCCCTCATTGACGTCTTCTTCCCTGTTCCAATGTTAGGACGTGCTTTATGTACACAAAGCCACTGCTTCACGCACATTTTAGCCAGAATGTATCCCACTATCCGTCCCTTGTGATCTTCTGCAACATAGGATAGCTGAGGCCATGTTAGAGCGTGGTAAAGATCTGCGTCCCCTTTTCAGCGTGCGTTCCTTGACCATTAGATATATGGGATGTGCGCACAGTATTTCATCGTGTAGTTTTCAGGCAGATTTTGCAAGTTACAGGCTTGCATGCCCATAAGGTCGTCTACCTAACGTTCCTCAGTTCTATTTTACCGTATGAAAGATATAGAATACTTCTAGCGTACCGTTGCCTGCCGTATATTCATCGTCGCCCGTACAAGCTATGAGATTGTGGTAGTAGATGAAGCTTGGGATGCCGCGCGCAATGATAGGCACCCGGCGGCCAAGAAATACGCTGATCATAGCTTTCAATATCAATGATCACATGCGTTGACTGAAGCTCAACGCATGCGCTACAATATCGACTTGTATGTGAGTTTTCATGTTCATAACCATTGAATGACGATATGTTACATTCTGCGTGCCAATACTGGAATGTGCGTGGGTATGCATTGGGACTCAAAAGTCCATGGGGAAATGCGGAAGGTAGAAAGGGACCACCAACTATTACATATGATTACAGACAAACGGGTTCTATGCGTAACTTACTCTTTATACATACAAATCATTGGCTGTGGAAATCTGTACTTCGGTGTCGACTTGAAGATCCTGAATCGTCAGGAGGGTGACCGTTCGGGCCTCGCCCTAGAAAGAATGAACTGGCGTATTGTTCTGCAGCAGAGATGGTATTGCGGAGACTGCGTTTAACACTTCGTTCACGAGCGTCGGCCTCTTGGCCGTTCATGTAACCATGCCGCTCTGAACCTAGTGCTGATTGTACAGAATCCTGGAGTTCTCGCGTTGTTGGGGTAGCCGGATTGGAATCGGCGGTGTCGGAGGGGACTAATGTCCAGGTGGAGGAAGCGTCTGGCCGAGGTGCTGGATGCGTGAACGAGTTGGATGAGTCTGTGAACACGGAGCTGACTCCATTTGTGTGTTCGTTGTATACCGCACGTGCGGCCGACACATTCATAGGCATGCTTCCGTACGCCGCATTATGCGGAGGGGATGATACGAGAACTACGGAGTCCGCAGACCACCGACCATTGTGAAAGGCATGATCTGCTCCGCGACCGTGCCCAATTTCGGCAAAGACTAGATCAGGTGTAATCACCCCTGTCCGCATTGGCTGATGCGCCTCCTGGTAGTTGCGAAAGAAAGCAGTACCTGTAGAGTGATTTGTGCCGCCACTGCGATTAGATGCGGCTTCGCTAGGTGTTGGGGAGGTGGAGGCTTCGATGATAGGATGCTGACCGAACCCTCTTCCGCGTCGTGAGGGGCCAGCAGTCGGTGTGGGGGCAACAGGTCGCGCATACGAGAAGTTCCCGGAGTGGAGAGGAAGACTAGGGAGGCTGTTTCTGGCAACCGGAGTAGATGCATGGTCTCTGCTCATGAGCAGCTCTCGACTGAGATAGGGCGCACTATAACGAGGTTGAACGTCCATAGGTACGTTGTTAGGATGGGGGAGGACGGAGCGCATAGTGCGGTGATCAGCGAAAGTAACCGTTCCGTGGCGGACTGGTCCATGGTGAACGTACTCTTCTTCCTCCTCGTCTTCGTCTTCTTCATCATCATCTCCGTCATCCACGATTTCCGTCTGCACATGCTCATGAATGTACATGTCCTCGTCATCGTCATACTCCGTGCCACTACCGCCAGTGATCTCATCCGTGATCGTGTTGAATAACTCCGCGAGGAAATCTCGTAGCTGCGAAACTCCCTTTCCTGAGTACACACAGAAAGCAGAACGCTGGCTGTCGTTAAATTCCTGTGCGCATCAAATGAGTCAATGCTCTACCCCACATTGATGATCGTACTCACATTAGGAGGATCGCGACAAAACCGTTGTAATTCTGGTCGGCGGAATGCTGTGACGCCGGTGAGACTGAGATGAGTCAACTTCAGTAGCTTCTGAAGCAAGTAATGGATGGCCATGACGGATATTTGATCACAATAAGATAGATGTATGCGCTCCAAGGTGGAATGCCGTTCTGCAAGTGAGTAGATAGCCTGATCTGTGAGATTCCTAACTCGGACGAGTCCTATGCGGCGCAGTTTTTGCAAGCCTGAAAGCTCGAAAACAGACATATCCGTAAGCTGCATGCAGTCTTGGATCCTATCAGTACCACGCTTGTGAAGGACAGGCAATTACATACTCGCGAGATCAATGTATCTCAAACGCGTGCAGGCTCGTGCTAGTGAGCGTATTGACCGGTCGGTTATACTCCCCGCGTGTCCCAGATGCAAATAGTGAAGGTGTTTCCCGATGCTGCAAATGGCCTCGACCGCGCGATCCGTCAAGAGTGTGCATTTTGCAAGAACAAGATTGCGAATCTTAGGCGCAGCAGAAGCGATGCCCTCGACAGCATCATCGGTAATGAGACAGCATCCCGTCAAATCTAGCATGCGAAGGTGGTGGCAAGAGCGAGTGAGGTGAAGAGGGGGAAGCCTATCATTGTAATACATGGCGTTGGAAGGGAAGGGGTTGAGGCCAGGTTGGGCAATGATCTCGGGCTTGACGGGTGCGGGGAAAGCAGAGTCGGTGAGCTCCACGCAATGTGACAGGCGCAGCTCTCGCATATTGCCCGAGAAAAGCCATAGATCTCTGATTGAAACATCAGTTATAAGTTTGCAGTGGTTCAGATCGAGCTCGAGTAAGAGGGGACAGGATTTGGCGAGAGCAGAGACGGCTTCATCGGTGATTTTCTCGACACCGCTGAGTTTGACTCTGCGCAAAAGTGGGCAGTTCGCAGCGAGGGCCAGTAAACCTTGGTCAGTGACCTTCTTGCAGCCCCCAAGATTGATCCCCTGGAGACGTTTCGTGGACGACGCGAGTGCAACAATGGCCCTGTCTGAAGTTTCTTCCACTCCGGTGAGATCTAATGCGACGAGATTTGGACAGCACGGTAGCACTCTGGCGAGCGCACCGTCGCTGAGCTCATTGCAGTTGATAAGAGTCAGGCGTTCCAGACGTACGCACTGCGTCAAGCGCGTGAACAGTATGTCGTTGAGGTCTTTACCCAGATACAGGAAGTTGAGACGACGAATGAACCGTGCGTATAGGAACGTTTGGTCGTCTTTAGATAACGCCCGCATCATCTTGCCCAGAGTGTCAAGCTTTGAGAAGTTGGGCCTGTGCCACAGCAGTTCAACTGAGCACTCGCACCAACCTCGACAGACAAGCATAGTGTGGTAGAGGTCGCGTGATGAGTGCAGGTGTTTGAGGATATGGATAAGGATTTCCGGGGGTAACCTGCTGGCAGGCGAGCTCTGACATTTCCCGGAGACAGTAGGGGATCCAGGATGAGGGAATTGAGATTTTGACCACTGCGCAGGAGAGACGGCGACTGGTTCAGACGGGGCATAGAAGGTGGATTTGTTGAAGTCATCGTTATCGTCGTCGTCTGAGAGGGAAGTCGTGGACTGTGCGGGCGACTCATGCCTGTACACCGCGCCGCGCGACGAGCTTGTGTGCTTCCCGGGCGGCCTCATCGTGGTTGGTGACAACAATGGCGGGAGCACGTGGAGAGCGACAAGAACAGCATATCAGGCAGCGCTTACGTCAGCCGCAGGATGGACACAACTTTATGCATATGGCCTCTTTCATCCATGGAACTGACCATGACTGTGTCCAGGTTATCGTTACCCAACCGTCCTCGCCTGAGGCGCAGCAACTCGAATTTCCTCTCAAGTACAGGCCACCCCTCACCGATACATCCTCTTACTCTTCCGACGAATTTGGCATACCAGCTATCACGCATACACGCACATTGAGTCCTATCACCCCAGGTTCCTCGTTAATGAATCTGCCATCTCCGCCATCTCGTTTTGAGGCTCTACTAGCCGATACACAACTACCGACGCCGGGACCTGCCCATTTCTTCGCCAGACGAGCGCTGTGGCTTACACCCGTCCCTCATCCTCCCTCTTCGACACCACACCCGTATAAGAAAATCAATCCAAATCTTCAGGCGCTATTAGAAGGCCCCGTCGAACGACTTTGCGAAGACGCTAATTGGAAAGGAGGGATTGGAAAGATATGCGAACGGATACTTAACAGAGAGCTCATCACATACCGAATGCCATTGCGTCACCTGGTTCGTTCTCGTTTGCGTCCTCTCACGCGCATTTCACTAACCTGTATTCAAAAAGACAAAGATGCTTCAAGCAAACTGGATGGTGGACAACGTCTGGCCGAAGGGGCAACTTGTCCCTTCCTCTGACGAAGAAAAAGCAGATCGTGAAGAATGCACAGTCGCCTAGATTTTCGGCTATCGTGCACATCATAGCAGTATTGCCGATGTCGTGATCTCGGAAGATCTGAACACAAGACGCATGCATAGCCGGCCTGTGGTTGGGTGATCGCGGCGCCCATGGGAAGTAATGGGTCTCGGACAGGCTGTTTCGTCGAGGAGCTCGGCGCAGAGCATGGGTTGTGAAGACAGTTGTAATATACATGGATTGAGTAGTGCCAGTTGCCGAAAAATATATTGGCATCAATCTGGCTCTCTGAGAAGACTCATTTTGGCGTTACCGCACTGGGGGAGAGACCTGTGGCGGGACCTTAGCGAACTCTATGGCCGTGTTGTAACCATGCACGCACCAAAATGACACCGTCGCCCCGTACAAAGAGCATGTCCATCTTGCGCTTTGCGATCTAATGAACAAGGAGTGAGCAGCGTGCACAGGGACTATAACATGAGTGACTCGCATTAACTGTGTGCTGTTCACTTGCAGCACCTTCTGGCTGTTCCACAATCATTATTGTCTCTTCCACATCACTCATGATGAGGTTCATATGACCATCGTACGCCTGCAGTTGACCGTTGTAAGCGTCATCTCGTGCAGGAAATACACCAACGAGCTCACATGTAGTACGCCAGTCAGCTCGCGATCACCCCGAAGCTTCACAAATACACGCTCACTCAGTGATAGTCGAATGAGGTCGAACGGCTCTTGTATAACCGCGGAAGGGTCCATCGCGGAGAGTAGTGAAGACGAATGAATGCGTAGGTCATTATGCAGCCAGCTTGGTTCAGACAGTCTTTTGGCGTTTAATTGCCACGTGGAGGGAAACTCACTCTGCCAGAAACTCTGTGGCGAGTCCGCGTCCTTCTATCGCAGCGACCACCATGCCCGTGAGTGCATACTCTTTCCCCACATTGAGAATAGTATTAACACCATATAGAAACACTATTGCGACTACTGTGATGTCTTCTTGACGCATGACTCCGCTTCTGGTAAGTTTCATCGCTGCAGCCTGCTGCAATTGCTGACATTGCATGCAGTGCGAAAGGCTCACAACAGCGGCAGAAATCATCTTGCAAATGTCCGGGACTACTACGCATGTGCGTTCTTTTCTTTATATACACCTTTGTCTTACTGAATACTGTTTACACAGCTCTCGGGCACGACAAAGCGCAGAATATTATTGACCAAATCACAGCTGCATATGAATCCGGCGGCGGTCCTCCACCTGGAGGCTTTGGATTTGGCCCCCAACATCTAGCTCCGCCTCCCTCCTTTGCTGGTCCCCCTGGAGCCTTCCCGCCGCCGCCGTTCGGAGGTATGTAATGTCGTCTGAATGTGCGTTCGCTTCTGACCATATTTTATGAAGGTGTCCGTCCGCCATTTCCTCCCGGTATGCCTCCTCCAGGTATGATGCCTCCAGGTGCTCCTCCTTTCCCACCAGGTATGGGCCCGCCGCCCCCAGGTATGCCCGGGTTCCCCCCTCCAGGTCAGTAATAAGTTGTTCCATCGAATTATGTCTCACGGATGATAATAGGTATGCCTTTTCCTCCTCCCGGTGCTAATGCCGCGCCTGGAGGCCCTCCTGGCGCTCCTCCCTTCCCGCCTCCCAATGGGAACTTCGTTCCTCCCGGTCCAGGTCCCACTGGCGATCAGGGTGGTCCCGCAGGCCCCGGCGGTATTCACCCAGACAGATTGCGTATGATGGGCGGGAGGTAATCTACTCGATTATGCCAGTTCTTCGCTGTAGTCCATTGCATGTTGTCGATTGAGTTTGTTTTTGTAATGCATCGTCGTGCCAAACACTGTACATGAGATCGTGGGAAAGTATGCCTCTGGCTCCGGAGGCTGATTTTGTATGACAACTTTGCGCCAATTTTCACCATGACTCAACAATCTTGGAGCTGGAATGCAATATCTGAAGTCCATCTGTGATATCCACCACCAAGTCAGAAGCAGATTCCGTTCCATAGTGACAATGGCTACCCGCACCAGGGTGCTGAGCTGCGACCCGTCATCCATCTCATTCCCTACCGCAGATCCCGACGTCACTGACAAACAAACCTTAGAAGCTCTACGCGATGCAGCCAGCCTGTTATCAGGCCAGCAAGTCGTTGCGTTTCCAACAGAGACTGTTTACGGTCTGGGTGCTTTAGCACTTGATGCTACTGCAGCTGCACGTATATTCTCGACCAAGGGCAGACCGGCAGACAACCCCCTCATCGTGCATGTATCATCAGAGGATATGCTCCATCGTCTGCTCCCCAAATCGTACGACCTCCCACGAAGCTATGAGATACTCATGAAGCATTTCTGGCCGGGGCCGCTGACTCTGCTGTTCCCGACCGATTCCAGTCTGGTACCCTCAATAATCACCGCAAACCAACCTACAGTGGCCGTCCGTATGCCTTCACATCCTGTTGCAAGGGCTTTAATTGCGATAGCGAATGCTCCAATAGCAGCACCTAGCGCGAACTCCTCTGGTAAACCCAGTCCTACCCGAGCCGAGCACGTCTTCCAAGACTTGGAAGGCAAGCTTGACCTAATACTAGACGGAGGGCCATGTGATGTTGGACTGGAGAGCACAGTTGTGGATGGTCTTGGGATAGATTGCGCAGTGCGCGTACTGAGGCCAGGAGGGGTTACTGTGGAGGATATAGAGAAGGTCTTGCGGCAGGACTGGCAGGACAGCAATGCCCCTCCTCGAGTGCTTGTCCACCGTCGTGACTACCGAGATGAAGCTATGGAATTGGCCCCAACTACACCCGGCATGAAGTATCGACATTACTCTCCATCCGTACCCGTGATCCTGCTGCATACCATCTCAAGCCCATCACCTGGCAGTCAAGTATTTTCAATGACATCGCTATGCTCGTCCCTGAAAGCAAGATTTCCGGGGGTTGAAGACGTCCACGTTGGTGTGCTCGCACCCTCTGACTCACCTGTTCTAACGGGTCTTCCTGATGGTCTGGGTATCTCATGGCATCTACATCCTCTGGGCGCCATCTCGGAACCGTCGGTCACCGCACAGCGATTATTCGATGGCCTGCTCACGCTAGAACGTGCCGGTGTCGATATCATGATCATCGAGGAAATAACTGAGGAAAGAGAAGGTCTCGCGGTCATGAATCGTGTCAGGAAAGCCGCCGGCGAATCAGTGTGGCTACAGTCCGATGCGCTCTGAGGACATAGTTGACCAGTCAATCAGGCTGCAGGATTTATGGTCAGTCTTCCTAATATTTTTGAGGTCAACAGAACGTAGTACTTATATAATACATAGGTAAATAACTCGATACACGAGGTAACCACTATACTGTACGGCGCACGTCGAGTTGTGATGGTCTGTGGGTCCACACAAGAAGGAACCAAACATAGAGACGGATATATAAGACGAGAGATGAAGGCCCTTTCGTAGGCATAGCCACCCCCCTACCTTTGCTCTATGCTACACCCCCTCTTCTCTACCCCATTCCATCTCCTGCCTGGACATGGCTCACAACCATCTCAGAGTACCTCGTGTTTGCCCACAGACGCTCACTCACGGTGCGTACGCCCCCGCCAACTTCAACGTATTCCCGCCTACCTTCTGTCACAATCGCAGTACTCTGGTCATCCATGTGACACTTCCCTCATGTCGGTGCCACCCGGCAATAGGGCGGCAAAACTGCAGCCTCGAGGACTGCTATCTGATGTGGCACGAACAAAGCAACGAACGAGAAATACTTTTTACTGTACCCCCCTTTGGCGACCCCGCTGTCTGGTGGACACTAGACCATGCGCTTACGTCCACCCATTGCACATATGCTGGAGGTAGACATAGCTGCTGTCGCCGCCAATATTCACTTCGGAGTCATGGTGCATTGGTGGTCTGAACCCGCACCACAGTGAGCGAGTGGCAACGAAGTCGAGGCGGGATGGGTCAACATTTCGAGGCTGGTATAATGGGCCTCCAATCGGCTCGACGCCGAGCTAACTGATCGATCCATCGCATCTCTGGTCAGTGTCGGACCCCATGTCTGAAGTCAGTCTTACCTTGCGCATCACAACTCAGGGTTGCTCAATAACCCGCATTATGCTTAGCTCCTACACGACCTCGAGGAATACAACACGTGCATCTTACTTTCTTCCGCCACAACCCTCGGTCGATATCACACAGTGGGATTTCCCTTTGGCGTATCACGTACGCTTTCCTTTGAACATAACGTGGCAAGAGGCCGCACACGAGCCTGCGCCTATAAAGTTCGTTCGTTTGGCCTCCTTCTTCAGAGCTTTGGGGATACGCGCTTTTATCTCACTTTCTCCTCTTATTGATCTGTGTTCTCAATATCAAGCTTTTGCGGAAATACCTCGCTGTGCAATACCCTGGTACGTGCACGAAGGTCTTTTCTTCTCCAGTATACTGACACCACCCAAAGACATGTCTTATCCTTCACCTCTTCACGTCACCCCTTCTCCAACCCACACAGCAGTCTCGCTGGTCGACTCTGAACATGTGGTCGTGAATATGCGATCGTCTAAGACGTCATCGCAAGCTTCCCCCCACGAAGGTTGTATCCCGGTGGCACCTGCGCGCTCACCTACGCCGGCCGCTAGCTCATTGAAGACAGACGACGACGAGAAATGGATGCCACCCGCTGATATCTTGATCATCCTCAGGAAATCGTTCCGGCCAGACTCTCATTCGAAGAAGACGCGTATTCCGAGGCCATCCAATGCCTTCATGCTCTTCCGCTCCCTGATGATCAATAACCGCTTGCCCGAGTGCATGGGCAACCGACAGCAGAATATCAGTCGCGTTGCTGGAGAAGTTTGGAACAAGCTCAGTGACGAGGTCAGGCTTGCTTGGCACGAACAGGCTGAGTTATACGCACAAGAACACGCATTGAGGTACCCAGATTACAAGTTCTCCCCCGCCCGCAAAGCTCCGATCAAACCGAAGGAGGAGGAGCTCGAAGGCCAGAGCAAGGAGGACTACATTCGCCACTTACGGGAGAAATACATGGGTGTCATGGGGCCTGCAGTGGCACCGGCTCGCAAGCGTAAGGCCAAGGCTCGCAAAGTGAAGACGGAGGAGGAGGAGTATGAGCTTTCACCCAAGCGTACCCGCTCACGTGTACGCGTTGCTCCTGAAGAGGCCACAGTGGAGTCGTCCAATTCACACACAAGGGCCCCCACTCCTGCTTCCACGCCCATCGTTCCCCCCACAAGTGTCCCTGTTCCCCCTTGGCGCGCCCCGCGACAGGCGGTTGAGGTCGAGCCTGCTTACGACTTCCTCCCCGTGCCGAATGACTTTGGAGGCTTGGCGGCTCCGCACTATGTCGGTCGTACCTCTCCCATATCGATGCCACCCGAGGTTCCCATTCGTCGTAAGGCCTATCATGATCACAACAAGGTACGTCCACGTACTACATCGCCTTCAGGCGCGGTTTGACCAACACTTGTTCTAGATTACTTCTATCCCGACGTATGAGAATGCCTCTATGTCCCCGGCTTATGGCCCGGGACCAGGGGCTTACGGGACGTACGCACACGATGTGCTCGGCCTTGGAGAGCTCGCCTATCCCACTTTCTATACCCCGTACCATCTCGCAGCTCATCACGGACCGTACTCCACGACTACCCCTGTTCCCTCCCCTTCCGACGCTTCACTTGGCTACCCCGACTATGGGTTCGCCTTCACGAACGAGCTTTTTGCAAGCCTCGCCAATAACTCTGGCTGTATCGCCACCAGTACGCTGGCCGAGCTCGCAGGATCGTCGGGTACATCACACGAGGAAGTGCACGCTACTGCGCATTCTCCGAGCACTTCGCGGACCACATACAACCCGAAGGTCGAGACGGCAGACGACGCATCGTTTACTTCTGGGGTCTAGACGATGAACGAGACACGCTCCCATCATGCCCCATCATGCCATAGAACGACCATTTACGTGCTGTAATGTATCACTATCCTATCTTTCCTGGTTTGAGTTGTGTTCCCTCTCTCTGTTGTATTCCCTCTTGTACTTGCCTCCGCCTTGATGGTTGGAGTCTTTGTATGTAACCTAGAATATATTATTTCGTCTGAATTCTGTGCAGTGCAGTGGCACCGTAAGTATATGTCGTCATATGAGTATGAGTAGCAGCTGCGTACCACGTGAAATGTGAGAGAAAGGCACGGCAGTCCCCGATAGCCTTTTTTCTCAATCACTCCGGGCCGTCATCGGCCACTATAATGGGCGACTTCTGCTTTGTCTCTTACACCTGAAAGCAAGTGCGGCTCCTCGGGATGGCAGGCAAGCGAAGAAATCTAACTACGGATGACTTGCTGCGTATGCAAGAGGACGGGCCCAGGAAGCGTGCAAAACAAGAAGTCTCTTTGTTGGACTTGGACGACTCAGACTCTGAATCATCCGTACGGGTACCGCGTTCGTTTGGCCTCGAGAAAGAAACAGACGAAGAGCATGGGTCGAATTCGGAGTCAGGCTCAGGGAGTGAGGATGAAGCGATGGACGGCGAAGGAGACAGCGATGGGGATGGAAGTGAAGAAGAACTCGGCGCATTTCCTCAGCATCTACTCGCAGACGAGGACGAGGACGATACGTCTGAACCTTCTCGAGTTTCAATAATACCTAGAAAGTCTTTCCAGGCCGAACAAAAGCCGCTTACTGCACCGCCGTTGAAAGCGACGTCCTTCGAGGCTCTAGGAATCTCCCCGGCTATAATGAATGCACTGGCCAAGATGTCCATTCGACTGCCGACGGAGATTCAGGCTGCGTGCATACCTGCTCTTCTGCAAGGCGAGTAGGATATTACATTGATTTTGAAGCTATATCTGACATAGTTGTATGTAAGGTAGAGACTGCATAGGCAATGCTAAAACAGGTTCAGGAAAGACGATCGCATTCGCGTTGCCTATATTACAGAAGCTTTCTGTGGATCCCTATGGGATATTCGCACTGGTGCTAACACCGACGAGGTGAGTTTGTGCAACCAAGTGTTGCGTGTGGTGTTTCTGAATGTACCTCGTAGAGAACTGGCCTTCCAGATCTCGGAGCAGTTCGCTGTTTTGGGATCCTCGCTCAATCTACGGACTGCTGTTGTAGTGGGCGGTATGGACATGATAGCTCAAGCTCTTGAACTAGGCAACCGGCCGCACGTTGTCGTGGCCACCCCCGGTCGCATAGTGGATCATCTCAGGAGTAGTAGCGGCGAATGGGACCTATCGAGGGTGAAGTTCCTAGTACGTGTCTGAGCTCTTTGTCACCGCAAAGTGATCAGACACTCACATTTAATCACCAGGTACTAGATGAGGCAGATCGGTTACTCACACCTACATTCGCTCCTGAGCTATCCTACCTCTTCGAAGCCATACCAAAAGAACGTCAAACATGCCTGTTTACCGCCACTTGGGCCCCTTCCATAGAAGCCATAGCCGAGGCGCCACCGAAACCAGGAAAGCAAAAACCCTTCGTGCATAAGATCACCCAGACGTATGTTTATACTATTTTTAATCTTAAGACTGTCTTTCTCTAACTTCGACGCTGCAGCGTCGAGACTGTGGAGACTTTGAAGCAACATTATATTCTCGTTCCCTCACATGTCCGAGAATCATATCTATACTACCTCCTATGCAATCCCCCTGAGTCCACCGTCCACCTCCGTCGCGCCCCTCCAGAACCTACCAAACACTCCAAAAAGGGCTCTGTCAAGCCACCCAAAGCAAAGAAGCCAGCAAAGAAATCCGCCTCCGCCTCGCAAGAGGAAGAGATCGTCCAACCACCGCCCACCATCATCTTCTGCGCACGCCCGCGCACCGCCGCCTACCTCACCGCTCTCCTCAAGACTCTCAATATCCGCTCGACAGCGCTACACTCCCGGTTAACGCAGCGCGAGCGCCTTACCTCTCTCGGCCTATTCAGGTCGAGTGTCGTGCCTGTATTGGTGTCGACGGATGTCGGCGCGCGTGGATTGGATATCGCGGACGTTGCGATGGTGGTGAATTGGGATATGCCGGGTGAGCCGGAGGAGTATACGCACCGGGTGGGAAGGACGGCGCGTGCGGGTAGGGGAGGTATAGCGGTCAGTTTTGTGACGGAGAGGGATGAGGAGAGGGTGTTGAAGGTCGAGGAGCGTATTAGTGAGTATGCTGACTCTGCTTATGACTCGTTAAATACTGATCCGTTTGCTCTGTGATGCTAGAAACCAAGTTGACTGAGATGCAGCTGCCGGAGGCTAAGGTGCTCATAAGCCTCAATGCGGTGTCTACCGCGAAGCGTCTGGCGAACATGGTATGTCCCTATCCTTCTAGCAGGATGGCAACTCGCTGACTGACTTTACATTTCAGGAGCTTCATGATTCAGATTTCGGCAAGCGTGAGGAGGTACATCGCATCAAGAGCGCAAAGCGCAGGGCAGATGTAGGAGAGTCGTGACATCTACGCAATCTGTGCAAGGTATCATCCATACGAGGTGTTCATACACATAATATTATCTCGAGCGACAGTAATCTGTGCATTGCCCACATCCGAAGCTTTCTGTCTCAGGTATCGTACAATTCATTATTTTGCTCTAGACTATCACGCTTCACTTCTGCAAAGCCTCCAAGATCGCCTTCCCGACGGGCGCCGCGCTCGCGGGGTTCTGCCCAGTGATGAGCTTGCCGTCAACGACGACCTTGGGCTGCCACGCGCCAGCCCTGACGTACGATCCCCCGAGCTCGGTGATGCGGTCCTCGAGCAAGAACGGGATCGCCTCGACCTTGTGCACCGCGTGCTCCTCTTCGTTCGAGAATCCGGTGAACTGCTTGCCCGCGAAGATGGACTTGCCGGAGGCATCAGTCGCGCCAACGAGTGCGCTATAACGACGCATATACTCAATCAGCCGCTGCGATTGAGAGGAACACGAAGGTGGGGATGGTACTCACGCAGGACCATGGCACACCGCGCTGGTGATCTTTCCCTTCTGCCAGAACGCGCTCGCGAGCTTCGCGTTCTCGGGGTCGCTCGCGAGGTCAAGGACGGGCCCGTGCCCGCCGACGTAGAAGATGGCGTCGTAGTCGTCTGCGGAGACGGCGGAGAGCGGCTTGGCAGAGGCGAGTTTGGCTTTGACGGTCTCGTCGTTTAGGAACTTGACGGACTCTTCGTCTTCTTTGTATGACTGCACAAGGGGGTAAGTGTGAGCAGGCAGACGAGAGAGGGGAAAAGGGGGGACGTACGTCGACACTGGACGGGTCGATGGGCGGGTTGGCACCCTTTGGTGATGCGAAGTCGATGTCGGCGTGCGGCGCGAGGACTGTAAAGGGGTGACATTGATCAGCTACCGTCTACGTGCGTCATAGGAACGGGATGCGTACCATAGTACGGGTGAGCCGCCTCAGGCAAGAACCATCCCTGCGAAATAGCACAGATCGTCAGCAAGCGCGTCCGACGGTAGCGGTCAAGAGAAGCATAGTGTTCTCCAAGGCATTAATATCGAATGCGACGGGACCGGGTCCAAGGGGGATCGCAGCACTCACCGTCGGTTCGTCCGTAAGCGTCTTGTTGGCGGATGTGAACACAAAGAGTACGCGGGGAGACATTATTGTGGATTATGAGCTGCGATATTGCTTGAGCATCGGAACGTTGCACAAACACAGCGAGGGACTTACAAACGGTGTTGGTTGGTTGTGTGTGTATGTGAGAGAAAGAGAGAAAAGGTAACTTGTGTGTGGTGTTTTACCTTGCCACCCTCACACACCTTATATAGTCGACGATGACATAGCCGGCACCACGACGGTCTCTCCGTTACCGGTGAAAAAACAGTACAAACCAGAGTCTCTAGCAAAGCCGTGTGTTTCCCTTGCTACCTCTGTGGATGAGTAAGCACTCAAGTAAAGGGGCCGTTGTGCTAATGCTGGCGTACATGATCGCGACTGTCTAGTGTAACCTTGTATGAACACAGCCGTGAGACCGTTGCATATCATCGAATGCTCCTGATCTACGCTAACTTTGATAGAAGTGACTTGCATTCCCGAGAATCATACCGAACACTTAGTAATGGCGTGCAAGCAGGGGCAAGGAGGTTGTATGCTCGTTAGCGCGACGTCATCCCACATCCCGCCGGGACCGGGTATTCATTTACACAGTAAGTAGAAGCCCGCAACCACAATTGATCCGTTCCAAAAAAAATGCGATTTGCTCTGCCCTATGCGTGTATACCATACGGAACATTCGCTGACTACTACCGTACAAGTTGATTACAAACAAACACATGTCATGTCGTGTTGACGTGCTGTGTTGGAAAAGCGGGATGGGTGTTGTTCTAGTACCCTTAGTTTATCTTATATATTACTGTAAGTAACGTCCGTTTGGTCCTGCCCTGTGCGACGGTGATGTCAAAGCGAGCAAGAAAAAAGAAAGGACGAGGCTCGACAGGGTAGACGACAAACGGGATGGATGGGTGAACTGAACTGGAGTTCGGAAAGCTAGAGGAGGAGGAGGAGGGAAGAGTATGGACCCTGCGCGTTTATTTACCGGGCCCAGGCATCTCTGTTCCGCGCTCTTGAAAGAAGAGGAAGAAAGCGAAAGCCGGTGAGGAAGAAAGTATGCGATCGTGATATAATACAATTGATGTTCGATTCTGTTGAATTGCCGAGGTCGATGTGTTGCCTGATGAGATAAGAAAAAAGAGGAACCGATGCTGCTGCAAATTAATTGCACCGTAATGAGGGAGTCGGCAGGTTGGATGGTCGGCCGTCGTGTATGCGAGGAGACTGGGACCGCGAGCCATGCCGGCCCATGATAAACACGCCAAGAGGGGGCTGGAAAGTCCAGCAAAAGAGCCAAGATTAAATGGTTCGCTGTGGGTTTGCTCAGTTCGAGCTGCAAGAGCACCATGGATCGAAGCGGGGAAACACACCTTAACAAGAGTCCACTGCACAACTAACTGCTTGACACGTTCTCTCAATGCCGACTTGCATATCTCACACGAAAGATGCTCTCCCAGCGGCCCCAGCGCGCTCTCCATCGCTATTGTCGACAAGTCTGGCCGCGCGTCCCACGCCAAATACGCACTCGCCAGCGCCCATGCCCTCGTCAGCTTCTTCTGCTCGTAGAATCCGCAGTCCATCGTGGGCGGATGTCCCTCCGGCGGGGGCAGCAGAAGCCGTTTTAGCGCATCTACGCGGCCGAGATGCAGGAAGAACATCTTTTTGAGGTACACTGGACCCATTTTGAGCGCGTCTTCGTCTGAGATGTTGGATAGAGGGAAAGTCAGGAGATGCGTTGAGACTTGCACGGCGAGATCGTGTAGTCCGTGCTGTGCGGCGCACGAGTATACCTCTACTGGTGAGGCGGGCGATTGTGCGAGAAGATGCTGATACAGGGGCGTCGAGGGCGAGATGCATTTCTGTAGGGAGACGCCGTACTTTGCGAGGGCTGAAACTGCAGCTATGAGGACCGGAATGGAGGGGTTGTAGAGCACGCACGGCATGCAATATATAGCATGCATCATAACGTTGAGCACGGCGGAGGATTCAGAGAGGGGAACGATTGGACCAACGTCGTCCTTGTCCTTTGCGGAGGAGGACGAGCCACTGCCGTCTGGGTTTGTGCTAGCAGATTCGACGACATCATCAGGTATGAGGCCGTTGAATTTTGTGGTGGAGGCTGTGACGACTCGATGGATGTGGGCGTAAAAGAAGACCGCGTCTGACGAGACGAAAATAATGTCCGGTTGTTGGGGAAGAAGATTCGCGCCGGGGTAGAACGTCGTGGAGACAGAGACGATGGTAGGCTCTTCTACCTCTTCCACTGGCGAACCATGCGCGGATGCCTATGAGAAGGAGATGAGTACAATTTCGAGAGCGACAAGAGGGGACATACAGGTGGCGTGAGCAGTGCCCTCGGTGTCGAACCACTGGGCAACAATGTCTCTATTCTTTCCGCGACAGGCTTCTCCTGTATGGAGCAGGAGGGACTGGCCACGCTCTCCACAGGGCTCGAGACGAATTGCAGCCAATCTGGAGTGTCCATTTCTCTTCGAGTGTGTGAGGAACTAAACAGACTAGAATTCAACCAAGGCGGTGCGCGACGTAGTAGGTTCCTGGGCGGGCTGGTGAAACAGGACGCGCGACTGTATGCGTGCAGAGGTCGAGGAGAACGAGCGCGAAGGGAAGGGGGACGTCGGGTCGACCGTTGACGAAGACGAACGTTGCGGCAGAGGGGCAATCAGCCAGGTCGGCCACGGACAGCCCGCGCCATATAAGGCGGGGACTGAATATGCTTGGACGAGAGTGGTCTGCAACGCGTGTGAATCCGCGAAGAGGAGATGAGAGGCTGCATCTAGCACTTACATCAGACGCCCACTGCCATTGGAGCGATTCGTCTCCCGATCCGATCAGTCCGTTTGCGAGGTCTGCCTCATGCAGCTGCGCCGGTCCAGAGTCGTACCCCAAGCCGAACTGCACCTCTGCCTCCTCCCATTTTCCGCCACCGCCATACCGCTGCTGGCCAAGGATCCACTGCGGCACGCAAACTATCATCCTCTGTGCACATAACAGCGCGTCTGCCTCCGAGAAAACCCACCTCGCTGGCCGCGCGTTGCTCTCACAGACTGGAGCAACAGACCAACATGTTCCGTGATGCCCTGGCTGTGCAGGTGGCTCCTCACACACACCGAAGCGTATCGACAGGGACTGATATTGGAGCACGTCGCTGCCACGGAATGTTCTGGACTCGGGCAACCATTCACTTTCTCGAATCAACCCGCACCTCCTGGGACGCGAGCGAATACAACACGCCAGATTGGCGCACCACTGCCGGGATCTTGTTCCGAACCGCAATTTTATGGGCTCCTCGTCATGGATGATTTCGCCTCTGTATGCGTGTCTGGGTCTAGGCCTGCCCATCCACGTCGCGCAATGGCTGACTGCCAGGTCCGCTGATGGTCGACGCACTTTGTGTGTCCGTGTTTGCAAAGTTCCCGAAGCGGAACTCAACGCCAAGGAACAGACGCGCGGTTTCTGGATCATTCCAAGCGGAAACGGCCAGCATTTCGCGAAGTTTCGACGTGGCCATGGTACAATGCCCAACAGCAAGATATAAACGAGCCCGCTATGCCACCCAGCTGGCTCAGCAAAGAAATCGCAGACAAACCAACGCAACCGCACTACCACTACTACTAATCTTCTAAGCAACTCCGCAATGTCGCTCTCGCAGTTCTTCTACGAGCCCTTCTACTCCCTCTCCGACTTCGACCGCTTGTTTGACGACGCGTTTAACGCGCGCTCAAACAGGTCCACAAGACCTCGTGGTCAGCTCGCCCAACAAGACCAGAACGGGTCTGGCAGCGGATTCAGGGCATTGAGACCAAGGTAGGTTTCTCCTCATCAATTCTAGTATATGCATTTTACTGAATACTTATCGGAACCAGAATCGACGTTCATGAAGACGCCGCAAACAACACTATCACCGCTACCTTCGAGCTTCCCGGCCTGAAGAAGGAAGACCTCAACATCGACGTGCACAATAACGTGCTCACCGTTTCTGGTGAGTCAAAGGTCTCTTCAGACCGCGACGAGAACGGTTGGGCCGTGCGCGAGCGTCGATATGGGCGCTTCGAGCGGTCGATCCCTCTCCCTCAGGGTGTAAAGGTAGGCTGCTCTTCAATTCTGAGATCGCTACTTCGCGGCAGGTACTGACGAGTTGTTTTGGCAGAGCGAGGATATCAAAGCCGGGCTGGAAAACGGTGTCTTGACTGTATCCTTCCCGCAGACTACCCCTGAGCAAGCCCCCAAGAAGATCACTATTTCGTGAACTGGTGGACAACACACTGCTGCTCACCCTCGGGATACGCTCAAAAGTTTCACACTGGTGTCAAATGCCTTAACTGTATAGTATGCTTGGTGGGAATATGCTTTGAATATAATCTGTTGGTTGTGTATATCTAAAAGCTCTAGTTGCGGCTAGGGTTCCTGAGGATCTCAAAGACGAGCAAGAAGCTGAAGAACACCACCCTGTGAACCTGATAAACCTTGCGCTCGACGATCCCTTAAATCCGCTGGACGGCGCCGACGAAGAGAACGGCCCCGTTGTCTCGCAATCCAGAGTACCCTCCGATTCTTCAAAAATGGCCCGTGCTGGTTCATATAACGGCACACGCAGCCACGGCAATGAGGGCAACGAGGAGAACACTCCGATTCACGATAGGAGCCAAACATTTGAGCGGACATTGCACTCCGCTAAGTCATCGAAGCGGCCGCTTGATGAGCAACCGAACGAAAGCGAGAGGAAATTTGGGAAATGCAAGAATGACATTCTGAGGTGCAATATTACGATATAATCTATCAAGACGCGATATATCCCAATCTGTAAGTTGGGGTGGGTGTGTGGGGGAGGTGTTGAGGTGTGTGTGTGTGGGAAGGGTTGGAGAGGGGGAGGTGGCGGCGGCGGCGGCAAAAAAACAAAAAGCAGACAAGGTGGCCGCAGCCGTGCTCAAGTAAGGCTCGCGACAGGTAGCCAACCCGCGTGGGCGATACGTGAACACTAGAAGGTAAAGAGACAAAGGGAGAAAAACATCGTTAAAAGGGGTAGCAGAGGGTGGGAGAAGAGGGGGGTGGGAAAAGGATGATGGTGATGGGAGACAATGCGAGTTCATGTCCGTATAGGATGGTAGTGAAGCCGGTTGCGGCCTGGTAGAGCGTATGGATATTGAGTGACGCCGGATCTTGTATCCAATAGCTGGTGAGGCGTCGTATAAGGTGTAGTCCAAGGTTTCGTAGGAGCAGAGACAGAGACGATGACATGTGGTGATGTCTGAATGTGGACCAAAGTAAGTACTAAAACACTAAGATAACGCTGCAAATAACTGACCGTTGGTTCTGTTTTACAGCTACGTGGGGCGTCTTCTCGTGACGCGATGTTTCCCTCTCGACCGCAGGGGTCTCAAGACAAAATATCGATGACCCAGGGAGGCTCGAGATTGGTAAAGCTGGTCCATCCAAGTCAGCAACGATCAAGCACATGACACCGAAGGACATACCATAACCAAATGCCCCGTTGCATTTCGTTCTGTAGACCCGAAGACTGGATGGCGAGTCTTTCTGCGTGCGGCGAGCGGTCGGTGCATAGCCTGACGTCGCGTGCCACCTGAGCGATTGTTGCTAAGAGAGTGCTCGCTTGCGTGGAGCTGCTAGTGCACGACGTTGAAGTTGATGTTCGCGACGGTGACCCTTGCACCGTTCGTAAGAGCAGACGGAGTGCTGAACACCCAAAGGAAAAGCATGGCTGGGTGAAGCTAAGGTATGCAGAGAAGGGTTGGGTGTTACGAAGAGTGGGGGAGGTGGGGGTAGGAGAGCAAGCTGCTGAGGGATATTGAGCAGAACTCAGGCCCTCTTTATACCTTTTGGACGCGCCCCCCGAACGCGATCGAAGCTTGTTGAACAAAATCACGAGCTTGACGACAATTGCCATATATGGCACGTTTATTGCCACTTTCGGAAGGAAGACGCTGCTTCGATAGACGCTTGGAGTTGGAAGTCTGAGGGCTTGGTCGGGGTCTCGGAAGGTGTTGCTCTGTGCCCTCCTCGACTTTTCCCCCGCAACTGCTCAACAGTGGACTGTAATACAGAACACTGAGCTTTTACCGCGCCTCCCCGCGGAGACATCATTCGGCCTCTCGTCTATATCAGCCTGGTCGCAGCGATGACTGGTCAACATACCACTGGCATGCCCCGATTATATATGGCGCTTTGGCTCCTTGCATGCGACCACTCCACCTCTCACGAAAGCTCATAACTTCGAGAATGAAAATCCAGGTTGTCAGCCGCACACCAGCGCACATTGTCCTCCATTCGACGCTACTCGTCAGCCCCTTGCTTATCCAATGCTTGCCATTATCAGTGGCTGACCGCTGACAAGAGGAAAGTCAGCCTTCTAGTTTGCCTCTTCACCCCAGCTTGGACTTGCCGATGGTTGACCACGCCAGCCTCGTCAGCCTCAATACTACCGCTCCGTGCAATAAATACGACGCATCTCCTCTCAGACATCCTCAGACCGCTTCTTCTCTCTCACCACCATCGTCCTCTCCTTCGACCCGCTTCCGTCTCTGTTCCTCTCAGCTAGTGGGCTCAGTGAGCCTTCGTCTATATGTTTTCGACAATACACCCGTCATGCCATCCTGTCGACCTTGATGGTTCGCCTTTGCCGTCGGCATTAACTACTCTCGCCGCGTCGTCTGTTCGTCGTCGTCGCTACACGGTCAACATGTATCCGCATCATAGTCAGCCACTATCATATCCACCAAGACATCCCCAGTAGTCTCTTTACGATTCTATCCTATCGTCCGGACACCGCGTCCCTCTCCAAAGCCTTATGAAGCACTGCACCAAGCACCGACATCCCATCAAACAATACCACCTGCACCGAATCGACTTCAGCATCCTCCCATCTCCCAATAGGTCTCCTCTTGGTACGTAACCTGAGGTTGGCCCACAGATGAACGGGACCGATATTCGAGCATCTCCGGCCCTCCGACCCTGATCCAGTCGTAGTCTCCGGCGAGTCGTCTATCCTCCCTAGAAGTTGCTTAAACCTACTCTGTGTTTGGCATTTATTGTTTTTGGGGTTTCAGTGAGTCACTGTCAGTATACTTCTGACTTGTGGCTGACAATACTCTCTCAGCCGCTTTGTACTCTGCCTCGTTTGTGCTCTGGACTCGGACTGGGTTCTCCGGCGACAACATGGAATCCTGATATCTCTGGTTGCCGTTCATGGAATGCAACTCATTGCCTTCAATATCTGAGGCCCATCGACACGCTTACATGCATTCTGGCCACTGTTCTTGCACCGCAGAAGCTGAGACTCGCGACCTCATCTTCTGCACCCTTGTCCTTCTCACTCTGGACATCTGCCGGCTTTCTGCATGCTATTGTCGACCCTCTGATACCTGAATCAACGACGCGTATCCTCGCAACCAACTTATCCTATCCTTCTCTGGGCTTTACTTCTACTGGCTTCTGTCTTATCTTGCCTTCGCTGCACCGACATGGATACTACAAGTGGTCTCTACTATCTTCTGCTGCGCATACATCCACCGTTTTGAGTACCTCCCGCCAACGTTTTTGGTCTATCATCGGCCTCGACATGTGTCCTGCCGGTCATACACTCGTTCATGTAAGTCATTACGTCCACAACCCTTGCATAACATGACTAACATTCAACTCCAGTCTTGGATTCAGTCAACCTTCGTCAACATCGACAATGACACGCTTTTCTCACAACACTGACTCGGGCAGTCACGGAAGTCATCGAAGCACGGGGACGCTGGTTCGTCCAGATGAAGATATGAAGAAGACGGGAAGCGACTAGTACAGCTCATGTTAGCTTTTGCCGTTGCAAGAGCCGTGTGGACAGCATATGCGTTACGCGGGTGGGATCTTGCAGCGTCGAACATCAACATGATCTTGGAATCCGGCCATTTCTTAGTCTGGGTTTCGTATGGAGGAGTAGGGTTCTGAACGGGGAGGGCGAGAGGTAGCGGGCATTTGAAGTGGTGCGATATCGGTGGCGGGTCTCAGAGAGACTTCGGCGTCGATATTTGATCTGCTTAGAATACTTGTTATTTCGATATAGAGTCCCCGGCTCTGGAATCCACTCTTTCATTGTGTTCAATTCCCTGTGTGACAACATGTTTTTTTGACGATTGGTAATGTGGCAACAATTGCTGAAGTGTACAAATCTATGTCTCTCGAAGCTAGTCTAGTGGTACAATGTTACAAGGTATTATGTTAGATAGTCATGAATGTCCGGACAAAGGCGCGATGAATGTGCGCCTGTAAAGTAGCTAACAGTGACGTTGATCAAATTGAAGAAAATGTACTCTCGTATTGTGAAGTCTGGTCAAGACATTTATGACGGGTTGCTCCGTTTAGACGCGTCGGCTTTGAGTCTTGCTTCAGCGTTCTGTCGGGACTGCTCTTCAGCATCGAGTATGTCCGACCATGAGTGGTCCGGGGCCTATCCAGTGGTCTCAGCTACTACCGCGCACGTCAGAAACAAGGTAAACTCACGATATGACGGACAGGGCCCTCGTCGATCTCCCGAGCGCGCCTTGCGTGCGTCATGACACCCGCGACGATCAAGACACCAATGGTGAGTCCTTGCGCCCACATACGCGCTTGCACGATCTACCACACAGCGCGTCAGATGCGTCCGCACACGCTTAACGCAGCAGCACAGCTCACCTTTTGCGGCATCGTCTGGTACTTGTTCCGCATGATGACCCCAAACGAGCCGGCCATAGTCGCAGCCCACGCTCCAGCGATAAGACCATACTCGTGTCTCGACGCGTAGTCGCTCACTTTCTGGCTGAGCGTGAGGGACTCCCAGCGGGCGCGCTGACGGGCGGCGATGCTGTCCAGCTCGTCCTTGCCTGCGCCTGCCCAACGGTCGCGCTCGAACTTCTGACCGGCGTGATCGGCGGAGATGACGAATGAAGGCACGACGACCATGATTATGCCGAACGCCTTCAGCGAGGGAGGGAGGGCGCGGTAGTAGGGCCATGTCCGGTGCGCGAGGTATGAGGCGGGTAGGGCGACGGCTGCACCGCTGAGGAAGCCCTTCGCGCCTCCCATGATAGTGGCCTGCTGTTGAGCAAGCTGCTCTTCTTGTGATACCACCTATAGCAGAGAGATATAAGTTCAGGCGCAAAACAAGTATGTTTCTGATATGCTCACCTTCATGGTTCTAGAGACGATTGGATGTTATCGTGTGAGGGGAAAGTGCTACAGAGGACGACTCTGAGGGTGTTGGAGGAGATTGGGGACTGCTTTGTCGTCCACCGAAGACGATGCGGCTATATATGTGAGCAGTGGAGAATGTCGGGGCTGAGTGAGGTATGCACTGACCTCCTCCATCGTCCCGGTTGTGCACATCGAAGGCACGTCTAGGCGCGTACACTAGTGGGCGTCCATGACATCACCGGGGACACGACGGACAGCTCGCGAGAGTCGGGAGAACGGATCAGTGCACGAAATGCTCGTAGCGCGTAGGGATCACACGGCTCACCGCCGACGGTCGCTCACATAGCTGCTTATAGTGGAGGCAGCGGTGTGCTACGGATGTAATGGACATGTAGATTTACAGTGGTATATACAGGACTACTCATGCGTATGATAGATTGTCACAGATGCGGAGTCAAAGAAAATGAGTGCGTATGCAGTAGTACGAGATCGCAAAAAAATGGAACAGGTGAATATGCTGAATGGATGAGATGGGAACAAGCTCGAGCAAGAATGGAAAATCCAGGGTGGCAAGAATGAGTGTGGCACAAGCTGCAAAAAATGCGCTTTCAACAATTGAACAAGAAAAATGACCGCGGCCGAACAGTGGGATCACCGTCTCGAGGACCGTTGCATATCCACCCGCCGCCTTTCCGCGTCCTCCAGTACAGTCTTTGGACCCCGCCGCGCCATAGCCCACAAGAACATGCCCACGATAATGGCAAACTGAAGCCACAGCCACACCTCCAGCACGAAGCCGACAAAGCCTGGTTTCTTCTTCTGCTGGTCGAGGCTGCGCACCGTAACCTCTTTCGACGGCACAACGACCTCGCGTCTCAGCGTGATGCCGCTATCGCCGTCGATCGGATCCTCTTCAGCCAATTCCCCAAATTCCGCGGAAGGCGTCGAGAACGACCGCGAGATCGTGTGCACGACCTCGTCGAACGTGTCGTCCAGAGTCGTGCTCGTCTTTCGCTGCCGCTTCTGCATGCCCATGAGGGACCGCCGTCTCCTCAAAATGGCCTGGGAAGATGCCGCAGCATCCTCAAGCGGCGAATCCATGTAGCGTCTCTCCACTCGCTCGACCCAGCGGCTCGTACGGGCCTTCATGGTCTGTGTCAGCCTCAGGTTGCGGCTGGAGCGCGATTCGCGTAGAGACAGCGCAGAGGCTGACACGGAAGTAACCAGCGGGCTACTCCTGTAGGATGGCGACACCTTGGAGATCTTAGTCGGCGAAGGCGTCGGGGGATCAACAACAAACTGGAGTTGGAGACCGCTGCCTCTGCTCTTCGTCGGTGTGCCGACCTCGGTGCCAGTCGTAGAAGTCACCGACGTCGCAGGTATCCGCGGTGATTCGTCCACGTCTTCCCATACAGAGTCAGATTGAGGCGACGTGCTGGGAGATGGCGGTACTAGCTCTGACGCGAATGCAGGAGAGGAGGGCGTCGCTGCCGCTGAGTTGTTCCAGAAGGCACTCATATCGGCAATACTTGTCGCGCGGAGGTGGTGGTTACCCGCCCTCTCGCCCCAGTCGTCGCCGAATTCGCTGCCCAGCTCACTACCAAGACTGTGCATCATCATCGCGCCTGAAGACGTACCCAGCGAAGAAGAACCTGGTAGAAGATCAAGGTTGGTAGTTGAGAGTGTCATGAGTGGTGACGCGTAGGCCGACAGAGAGGGCGATACAGGCGGGGAAAGATCATCTTCGAAACTGTCGTTGGCGGCGGTCGACCAGACAGACATGTCGGCTGCACCCGCCGGGAACGGAATCGGCGAAAGCGAGCGGAAGTTCGGCGCCACAGACAACTTCGAAGGATAGAGTTGCGATGATGATGCTTTCGGTGCGTCTCCTGGACCTGGATTAACGTCGAACAGGCCCACGAGGGATTTGCGCGTTTTCTGTCCCGCGACTTTGCCTTTCTGTTGGACAGGGCTATCGCCCCCCAGGCCAAGACTGCTCCTCGTCGTACTGTGCTTCGTGATCCCGGCAGCAAATATGTCGTCAGGATTGTCCATGAGGGACAGTTGGCTCGCATCATCCGCGATTGTCCGACGCAAGCTGCTAAACTTGATCGTACTTCCCGTCGGTATCCTATTGCGCATGGGACTTGACGATACTCCAGGCGCATCCGCTTCCTCCTGGTCTTCGGTGATAATTTGGAGGTCGTCACCGAGATACTCATACGCCCGACGGATGCTCTCGACGTCACGTTGCGCCGCTTGCAAACGCTCACCAGTTGCCTTCTGTTCTTGGGTGATTTGAGTATTCGCGTCTTCTAGCTCCTTGATCTTAGCAAGCAGCTGAGCGACGAGAGCATATTCAAGCTGAGGCGCTGGCTGGGAAGTGCTGCTGTTCAACGAAGAGCCCGTGAACGACGAGTTGAGAGGGAAATACGAAGAATCTTCCGACGGAGACGCAACTGCTAAAGGTGGTTGATCCAGGCTAGTCCCTTCCACTTGAATAGACAAGGGGGAAGGTTTGGTACCGAGGTTGATCGCAGGTGCCTTCGCGTTGCTGGCAGTGCGGGCACGGGGCAGCTCCGGCGCAGGCGCGAAGTCCTTGATATCCTGCAAGCTGGTCTCGCTTGCGGACGCCACAGGCCCACTCTTTTCCTTCAATGCCTTCAACCGCTCCTCTCTCTCCTCTCGTTTCCGCTTCGCTTCCTCTTCCTCCTCAGGAGTGAGACCGATCCCGCGTTTCTTCAAGTTTTGCTCAAGCTCTTCGCCCTTTTCTCGCGTTTTGTCTAGCTCAGTCCTCAAGCCCGCAATCTCCTTCTCGAGCTTCCGAAGTTTACGTTTGCCGGCCATGTCAGCCTGTGCGCTTTCCTCCTCGAGCTTCTCCAGTTTCCCGAGTAGCTCCGCGTTCTGGTCCGCGAGTATGGACAGCTCGCCAGGCGTGACCGACACGCGGCGGACGTGGCGTGTAGCGGTGGGAGAGGTAGAAGTGGGGCTGCCCGGGCGGCTGACACTATAATAGTGTGGTGACGCCTCGGTAGGGAGTGGCGACAGTAAACCCGTCGGCGAAGGCGAAGGGGAGATGTCCTGCCCTGGTATCCTCGCCACGAGTGCATCGTGTTTCGTCTTCAGGCTAATATTGTCCTGGTACAGATTCTTGCAGAACGTCGACGTCAGACTGAGCTCTGCAAATCCGAGACAAAAAAAGAACGAAGTCAGTTCGGCGCACAGGTGTAAACAGTAGTGTCAGTGATTTAAAACGAGAGGACACCCGAGGGCGCCCTTCGCGCGGCGTAAGAAACATACACACCTGTCTCCCTCGACTTAATCATATCGCCAGCCGCGACGAGCAAGTTCGACAGCTCCTCCCTCGACTTCTCATGCATCCACTCCTCCATCGCTGGAGAGAGCGGCTGCATCCCCTTCCCCGTGTCCGGTGAACGCGCGCTGACCAGCTGCGTTGTCACGCTGATGGGCGAGTTGAGGATCATGTCCATGGGACCCGGGGGCGCGTACGGCGGAGGGGGCTGGATGGGCAGCGACGGCGCCTGCGCCCGACGCATCTTTGCAGGAGGCAGCGGGCGGGACTTTGACGGCGTGTTATGGGACAACATAGGGCAACGTGTCCGCGATGACGAGGGAGCGGCTCTGAAGATGAGGAGCCACGAATGAGTTGTTCAGTAGTAATGTAGGATTAGTTGAAATCGGTGTGGCAGAGGTATCGCTGAGGTCGAGTAATGCTGTTTTGTATTCGCTGGTCACTGCGTGTTCCACGCTGCCATAAAGGCTCGGCTCGTTGGGAGGGGAACGTGTTCAAAGTCAAAGCGACAAAATACAAACGAATTTGCGGGGAGAAATAAAGCAGGTAAGCCAAGCTGGCAGGTGTCAGCCGTTGCAGCCGCTGCACCAAGCCGAGCGCGTGACTTCCCCGGGTACGTAACCTTTTATGTGGGGTTCAGCCAACACAGTACGACACACAACGTTTTACACTCAAGCAGGTTTTCTGCAACAGGAATGAGGCAATGGGGGTGATCATCACGATCACCAAACGTCGATGTTGGTTGCCGAAAGAGGAGGAGAAACTTTAAGTACAGGAGGTGCGATGTATAGTACTAAATTACACAGCGAAAGACGCATGCTTGCGATGAATGGATGGTAATGACAAGAATATGGGGGGAATAAACGTAAACGTAACGAAATTGGATCACGTCCAAACATAAGCCCCAGTAATGCGTGATACACGCTACTTTTGCGCGGTGTCAGCGTTGGCTGGTTTGCCAAACGTGAATGTCGTAGGTGCCCCGAATCCGAAATTGCTCGGGTTGGGTTGCGAGTTGTTCGTCGTGTTCGCAGGTGCTGGATTACTGCTGATACCGAATGAAAACTTCGGTGGTTGAGTGCCCGGAGGAGGTCCTGCCGGTGTTGTTGAGCCGCCGAAGGAAAAAGTCGACTTGGTAGCGTCCTTGGCTTGGGTCGGTGTCCCTACGGGTGTAGTGGTTCCCTGCCCGAATATGCCACTCGGTGCTGTCGACCCGAAGATAGAAGCAGGCGGTTTGCTCAATGGCGTTGTGCTGCCGAACGGCCCTGCATTGCTACCGAAAGCCGAGGTGGCACCCGTCATACCAAACGTCGGGGTGGCTGAAGTCGCTGCGGGCGTAGAGCTCACATTTCCAAACGACATCGGAGCAGTGTTCGAACCTTGCATTCCAAATGCAGAGGAACTCGGTGGACCCGCAGGAGTTGTGGAAACAGCACCAAACGGATTGCTAGACGCGGCACTTGGGGTTGGCGTGGAGGCGTTACCAAACGAAAATGCGGTCTTCGGAGCTGCGGAACCACTCTGAGCACTTTGCGCAGATCCTCCGGCCCCGAATACATTGCCTGTGCTACCAAGAACATTCTGCGACGTCGACGAAGGCGCGCCAAAGGGAGACGGCTTCGTGTTGTTGTTCGTCAGATTGAATGAGAATGCTCCTGCGCCTGGTCCGGCATTCGAGGATGCAGCAGGAGTGGTGGCTGGCGGTGCAGACGGTGCGAAAGAGAACGGCTTCTCGGTAGCAGACGGTGTGGTTGTAGACGGTACAAATGAGAAGGTCATAGCAGGCTTGGCCACAGCAGGCGCTGCCGCGGGAGCAGGGGCAGGAGCAGCTGCAGGAGTTGGGCCGAACGAGAACTTCAGTGGGGCAGGACCAGTTGGTGCAGCAGCTGCCGCGGGAGCTGGAGCAGCGGGTGCTTCGGGCTTAGGCCAGAACGGCGAAGCAGAAGCAGGGGCAGGCGCGGCTGGAGCAGAAGTAGGCTGACTGGGAGCACTGAAACCCCCTATGCGGTTCAAAAGCGAAGAAGATGCGGCAGGTTGCGCAGGCTTGTCTTCAGCCTTTGCAGCGGGCGTCGTGGAAGGTCCAAAAGAGAACGCGCTGATGGCCGGCTGAGAGCTGGTCGTCGGGGGAGGGCCAAATGAGAACGTGGTATTGGCTGGCTGAGTGGCGGGTGCCTTCGAAGGACCAAAGGAGAACGTGTTGCTCGCTGGTTGAGAGCTAGTCGTCGTCGTCGGCTGCGCAGAAGCACCGCTGAACGGATTGAACGGTGTTGCGGCAGAGGCAGACGATGCAGCAGGAGCGGACGGCTTTGTGAAGAAGTTGGGTACCGATTTCGACGACGCTGGAGGTGCTGCTGATGGAGTTTCCGCAGGTTTGGTCTCTGCCGTCTTGTTGAAGGAAAACAGGCCAGAGGAAGCTGGTGCAGGTGCAGTAGACTTCTGTTCCGCAGGCTGTTGACTTGGCTGGGCAAAAGACGGGAACGGAACAGTAGATGGCTTAGTTGGCTCCGGCGCTTTGGGAAGTGTGGTAGGAATTGTGAGAGAAGGCAGATCCGAAGTCGAAGCTTTGGTAGCAGGCGCGGGCGTAATGCTGGACGGTTGCTTGTCGAAAGTGAATGAGATCGGTGCCACGGGCGGTGCAGAGGCGGAGATGATGGGAGTAGCAGTCGCTGGCGGAGGAGCTGGCTTGCTCTCGGTAGTGGCCTTCGCAGTAGCATTATCCAGAACCAACGTTGGAGCAGCCTTGAGCGGCTGGCCAATCTGCTTTTTCTCCGGCTCGGGAGCAGCACCTCTGGCAGCCCTCTCCCTCAGTCTTGCCAACGCCGCTGCCTCAAGATCTTGTTTCTCCCATTTCGAGTACGACTTAGAGGGAAGCAGTTTCGGACTGTCTAATACAACGGGCGTAACGTTGCCCACGGCGGAAATTCGACGAATAGGCCCTCCATTCGGGTTCACACGCATATTGCTGGTGGGCGCCGTTGACTGCTTCGACGTACGATTGAGAGGAACGAGAGAACTGGAGGAAGAAGAGGACCACAGGAGTCTCTTCCCGTGCGACGGTGAGTCCTATATGTTGATCAGAAATCAGTGATCAGGAATAACAGCGCGTATGAGGCACGTACCGGTACCTCAGAACGACTTCCAAGTTCGCTAAGGGTCATCCTGGTCGATGTCGACTCTGGCCATGCTAAGTCCTGATGCTCCTTTGCCTTCTGATATTGCTCTTCCGTAAGCCATACTTCCACGAATACGTCCATGTTCACATCACGATCAGGATGCTCAGAATCCTTGGGCTATGATACCAATACACGTTAGTACTGGCAGTAAGCGTAGACGCCCGGGAAACGTACCATGGGGAAACGAGACCGGGATTTTCGGATGAGTGCTTCGCGAAGACGCTGGCCATTGGGTCCGACTTTGTAGTGAACGCCGCCAGACTCCCATTTCTCACCGATGCGGCGCCCAGCACACAACGGGTCAGTGGAGACTAGGCCGTCGTCTTCGTCAGTCGTGTCGCCCTTCTCCAAAACGCGTTTCCCACGTTTATGCCGTACAGCGCGTCTGGACGGAGACTCTGAGATATCTTCATCATCGCTTTCCGTGGACACGACCTCACGGCCACGTTTCTGCCCACGGCCGTTGCCTGTCTTCTTGTTGTTTGACACAACGCGGCGACGTCTATGTGCCCGTTCCCGCCCATCGTCTTCCTCCTCTACGTGTGTCCCGCCATGGCCCGCACCTGCCTCTGCACGATCGCGTTTCTTCCCTCGCGTCCCTCCCAGCGAGGAAACGTGGCTGCTGCGTTCACTGTCCCTATCGTTCCCACGTGAGACTTTGCGAGCTCGCTTGTCCGTTCTGATCGCGCGACCGGATTCAAACCCTTCGTCTTCGTCGGCATCGGCCATACGCTTCGAGCCACGAACAACTTGGGGAAGAGAAGCCTCATCCACATCCATATCGAAATCCGACTCATGCCATCCTGCGTCCTCATCACCGTCTATCAATTCATCCCCTTCAACCCGTGTCTTCTTGGACTCTTTCCCTTTTCCAGATTCCTCGTCGTCGTCATCCAAAGAATGCTTGGAGCGAGCTGCTTGAGGTTCAGGTCTGGGAAGTTCCGCTGAAGTCACTGGCACTCGACTGGATGATTGTACACGGGAGGGTACGGCATCCATGGGGGCACTACCAGATTCCCCAATTCTAGTGATCAAGTAAGTTAGAGGCACAAATAGGTCTGGGTAGGTACGCACGGATGATAGTTCGATTCGCTTGCAGTCACCGTATGACCTGATGTGCGACGAGAGTCGACATGACTAGAGCCCCGAGAAGGGACATCAGCAGCTTGATCCACACCTTGTTGTGTTTTCGACAACACTATATATGGCGTGTTAGGGGTAGCGCATGTCACAAAACAGGGGGCATACCTGAAGTGTCCTGGCGCTGCCTCGGAATATGTCGTTGGAGGGCCGCACCAGAACCTTGCGAGACCTGAGCAGAACCGTTTGCTGATAAGTGCTCGCGCTCTTTCCCTTCACGTTTCGGGCGAGGAACAGTAGCCGCAGCGAGGGCAACATTGAACGGCCTACGATCCTTGTCCGGGATGCCATGTCGTCTCCGCGAAGTGCTACCAAGAGAAGCGGGTCAGAATAACACCGTAAGAGATGTGTGATAGTTGTACGAACTTGTTGTATTTGTTTTCCTGGCGTCGGATGTAGTATGAGCGAGAGAAGAGAGCGGCAGTGGCAAGTAGGGTGATCATAACGGTATAGGAGAAAAGTTGGCCAGAGGCAAGATTGAACCAAGTCTGACCAGCACCATGGTTAGCGACGTGTAGTTGTCCGCCGAGGATGTCGGATGAGTCCTCCATGCCGTGCTGTGCGGCGACGAAGACGGGGCGGTGACGCGACGGGGCGGGAAGCAAGAGATGATCTCGCGTCGTGGTGGCGCAGACCCTCGTATAACTGGCGGAGTTTGTAACGTGTGATACGCGCCGTTTTCGTGGCAGATATTCCCACGATTGTTTTCGTTTGTGTTGGATCTCAGATCTCGACCTTGCACGCTCAGGTCCGCTGGCCAGCTGCAGTCCAGCCTTGTCCTGAGCTTGTCCTGTCACGTACAATAACAACAGATAATAACTGAACAAGTAATGACATGTTCAGTTATCTCGTGCCGGCGCATTTGTCCCGATATTTGCGGCTGATACACGCCCACCATGTCAGGATAACTGGCTATCTCGGGCCATAAGCGTGAAGGCAACCAGCCTGAGCATGGCATTCAGTGAGCCGGCCCTCCATTGCGTGTAAAGCCTTAGCTAACCCATGAGGCGTGAACTTTGAAACTGCATTGGCGTTCCGTCTTTCTCGTAGTATTCACGTGTGCAAACTGACCTGCGGTCGCCCCTTCCTTGCGTTTTCGTAATCCGCGTTTACCACGTGGGAACGCTCTGTTGTCAGTTGCCGCCGAATCGGACGACCTGAAAACCAGTCTGAAGTCCTCCTCTTCCTCTCTCCACGCTCCCTCCACCTCCTCCTCCACCTCCTCCCCCATGTCCGCTAAAATCATCACCTACGCCGACCTCAAGGCCCACTCAAAGAAGGACAGCATATGGCTGCTCCTCCATGACAAGGGTCTGTACGACCAATGAGAGACCGTGTATTTCCCACTTAACCTGTCTGCTACAGTCTACGACGTGACAAAGTTCCTCGACGAGGTGCGTTCGGACTGCAACTGGGACGTTCTTCGCTGTCTCAGAGACGCTGACACTTCCTCTGTCTTCTACAGCACCCAGGAGGAGACGAGGTCATCCTTGCCGAAGCTGGTGAGTGCTGTTTGCACACCACCCTTGGGTACTTGTTTGCTTACCCCCATGAATAGCCAAGGATTCTACGGAGGCCTTCGAGGATGTCGGCCACTCAGACGAAGCGCGTATCTTGTTGAGGGATTTGCTTATTGGTGAATTCGAGAAGGATGGAGTGGGTGTCTCCTGTCTTCTTCATTGAAGGCACTTAGCTCATCATACCACTTTAACAGGAGCTGAAGACCAAGTCTTCAAAGAAAAGCTCATCCTCCTCAGCCGCTGTCAACAGCGCCGTGCAGCAAGGGTCCAAGTGCGTTGTGTTCCATTCGTGACGTGTCATCTTTGTATTAATGATATCACGTTCCCCAGCCTGATGTACTTCGTTCCCTTGGGTCTCCTTGGCGCGTACTTCGCGTACCGGTTCTATTCCAACGGTTCTCTGTAGATGATTATAGACTCTCGCCTTCCGATATCGCGCACGCTAGCGCAAACTTTGCCTGTCCCATATATCCTGCCTTATCTAACTACTTGCAAGATCATTTCGACGCGACCGAACAGTTTTGCTGGGGTATGCATGCAGTCGCTTGACTTCATGTACGGCGTCTCCAGCTACTCACCGTTTCTTGCCATGGGGGCTTCTGTATGAACTCGCGTGATTCTCCCCAAAGAATTAACTTTGGAACGCCGGATATCCTAATGTCCGATGTCTACTTGCACCCCGTCTGATATTGAATGCATGCATTGCAAGAAGCCGCACTGTCAGAGCACTATCAGTACGCGGTTCCCGCAAGAAGCCACACAGGCGCTTCAGTAGGGACGCGCTAGGCGTGTTGTTTGCCTGTCCTTCTGACGACCACGACCAAGTCACGAACACAAGGGCTGTCAACCTAATAATATTCATGGTCAACGATGCCTCCGCAACTTCGTCTTAATGCAGTCGCGTTTGTCTCTCCTCAAAACCATCCAATACTGATCAGAACGTTCTCGCAATCCCGACAAGACGAGCTCAAGTATCATTACATCGCACATACAAGCCTGGATGTCATAGAGGAACGGAGTGAGTCGTCTGTTTTTCATTGATGTATTTGACAGTATCTTAACAACCAGCTATCGATAGTTGCCGCAGCAAACGCCAATAAGTCGACAGACTGCTACCTAGGCTTGCTCTACGTCGAAGATGTTGCAGTGTATGGATACATGACCCCGCTGAAAGTGAAGATTGTCATTTCCTTGGAGTTGACCGACTCCGTAGTGCGCGACGCGGATGTCATTGCTGTAAGTCGTCATACACACTTCAACACATCGCCATTAACCGATTATCGCATTGCCACAGATATTTAAAGCGCTGCACACCGCATACAGAAGCTCAATCGCGAATCCATTCCTCCGTCTCACTGCGCCTATAGACGGCGGCACAGACCATGCAATGCTGGTCAACGCTGGTCATTCACAGTGGAAAGCCTTCCGAAAGCACGTGGACGAAATTGGCCGAGTTGCTGGTGCGACAATCCCTGCTACCAGCGGCTGACCGCATCGGTGTGACCCCACAACGCGACCATAAGTGATGCCCTGCTACAAGAAAATGGTGTGCCTCTGCTTCTTATTTCCTTCGCGTGTGACCGTGAGCTTGACGGTCCTGTGCTCTCGCCGCAGACGCCGCCCTTGTGCTCGCCAAGTCTGCGGCGAGTGCTGACATACCTGCTCCGAAAGGAAAGGGTGCAACAGTGTCAATGGGACCAAGATAAACGCTTGCGATGCCTTTCTATTGACTCAACTTATCATAGGCCGCGATAGTTGGGACAGATACGGGGCATACAACTTATGCATAACGGCTTCTCTTCTGGAAATCTAGCAGTTCGGAGATAAGAAGACACAGTGACCATCTGTACAATGTACCTTTTGCTATAATACATGTTCTATCAACATACTGGGATACCTCAGAGACTCAGCATGTCTTCAGCGAGAGCATCCAACTCCTCCCCTGTTTCCCTCGCCATAGCGCACACCACAACATCTGCATCTGTGGCAGCAACATACGCCACCGTAGTCTTCGCTCTTCGCATGAGTTCCCCAGGAAGGACATACACGGATTTCGCCGCCCCAGCAGGATCGTCCAGCTGCGAGGCGAATGCGCGGGTAAGGAGGGTGATAAGATGAAGAGCGGAACGCCGAAGAATAGGGATCTTCGCGTCTTTCGTGGTAGGCGTGAATTCGGCAGAATCGTATCCCGCTGCTGGCTTTGGGGTCGACTGCTCCCCTTCCTCGTTGTCCTTTTCCGCCGGAGGAGCTGTGGGGACTTTCTGTCGTGGGGCTTGCGAAGCCTGCACGGACTCGAGTTGCAGCAAGTCAAGCATAGCCGAGAATAGATCTGTTGCCCAAGGTAGGACGGCGAGCGCACTCGTATCGGTGCTTAGGGCGAGCAGCGATATTGAGGAAACGCGTAGTGCGGTTGGTAGATGCGAAGAACGCATGACGCCGATCAAGGGCGGGGCTATCTGGTCGACTACACGGAGCACTCAGGTCAGTCACTGCAAACCTGAGACATTTCGCAGTACTCACTGTACTTTGGTAAGGCATCACCACATCGACGAATGACCTGACCCAACGCTTCACCCATGCGCGTCCGGGTGTCCACGTCCTGCTTCGTCAACGTGCTCGCACCAATCCCATCCAGCCCTTGCGCATGTAGGTCCACAATTCCCTTCAGCACCTCCTTACCGAACCCATCCACCATCGCTGCGAGCCCTTGGACAGCGTTCAAAAATATATACGAGTCGTCATCTTGCAAAGACTGTAGGAATATAGACAGTATTCCGGGGATGAGTGCGCGATCCACGACCGGTTGACGGAGCTCGCTGTCTGATTGGCTGGGCCTGCGCGAGGAAACAAGTTGTCGCAGAAGGAGAAGGCCGTGGGCACGGACAGGAAGAAGCGGGTCCTGCAGTAGCTTCAGAGCCTTTTGATATGTATCCGAGGGAGTTTCTTCGTCGGTATTCGCCTTGGGCCTCGATGAAGAAGCAGCCGAAGATGAGGCCAGACGAGCTATGAGGACCATTCGGGCCTCACGTGCTAATGATTTCAGGGCTTCAGATGAGGAATCTGCCCGCGTGAATTTTTCAAGGAGGAAGAAGATCTCGTTCAAAATAGGAGCATTCTCCGTTGATAGCTCGGGATTGGCTGTCAACAATATTGTTAAAATGCAGGCAATGCAAGGAGAATGCGAGATGCTGACCTTCTAGGATCGACAGCAGCAAGTCAAAAGCTGTAGTAGTTAGTTCTTCTCCGCTCTCCGCGGCATTATTATCTCCATCCTCGTCGTCGCTATCAGCTTCATCCAGATCATCGTCCTCCACATCTTCTTCCACTTCTTCCGTTATGCGCAAATCCTTCAGTCCTAGGCCTTTCTGCTCTTTTCGCTCGGGAGCGGAAGGTTCGGGCGCTTTTGTTTGGGATGTATCAAGAGCATGTTTGACGAAAGCCAAAATGTGGTCAGGCTTTTTCAGAATGTTGACCGACGAATCGCCCGTGGATGCCTGGTTTTGAATTTGGACGACCAACTGGAGGTACAGCAGTGTGCTGCCCAAGACAACTTTCAGCATTACGTAGTGATGCTGCAACTCATCTGACTGACCGTAATGGATCCGTATCTGCCGCACCTTTACTTTCTCTGTACGCGTCAAGGAGCCTCACAAATATCTCAGAGACGACCTCTGGGCGAGCAAGTGACTTGAGAAAGCCGACGAAATGAACAGGATCCGGTCGTAGGTCGAGCAAATTGGCGTCCATGTCGAATTCACCAGATTGTTCCGCACGACGTAGGTCTTCTGGAGTGAATAAAGATAACGAGTTGCTCCCCGTTGAGCTAAATTAAGTTGGCTGAACGAAATTGCGTCATAGAGCATCTGTAAACGCATTTACCTTTCTACTCGTCTTATTTCGCCAGCAATATCTACTTGCCAGTTGCCTCCTTCGCCATCTATTATTAACCACAGCGTCGCGGTCCCTTCGGCACTTCCTACCAGTCGGCCCCATGCACCTAGTATGCCCTTCAGGATGGCCCTCATGGCAGGATCAGCAGACTTGATTTTGTCCAGGCTATACCATAGCGAATAAAGCGAGGGTACAATCGGCGTCATTATGCCAGAGATGAGGGTTGGTGAGGGGTCCGTATTCGTAAGGAGAGTCTGCAAAGTGTCCAGCGCGGCCGCTGGTGACAATGTTGTAGCACTGTCCGTAAGATCTTCTGTGTCCAGGCCTTGGTCTACTTGTAGTAACGGCTTATGTATGGCGGGTAGAACAATACGGGAGACAACAGATTGATGAGGATTATTATCCCTTGAAAGTAGCCGTGATAGTGCAAACGCAGCAACTCTGCGATGAGACGGTGAGACGTCCCTTTGTGACGATAGTAGGGCTAACAACTGGGGTATGATGCGATTGAAGTAGTCCTGGAGCATCAATCAGACCACCAGAGTGTACGGAGGGGGAACAATCAACACGTACAGATGGATCCATCCCCGTAGGGACGGTCTGAAGAACCCTCCCCACCTGCTCTAGTTTCTCCAGTGGGGCACTCTCCTCTGATTCTTCGTCGTCCCAGAAAAGAGCGAGGAACAAGCCGCGCACCCCGTCTTGACGGAGCAATTGACGGCTCATGAGATAACTGCATGACCTACGCACGTACGGGAGTGTGACCATGTCTGACAGAATGGCACTCAATGCAGTTATGCATTTTGACACCGGGAGCCTTCATAAATATATTAGACAACTATACGCGCTGTAACGATAGTGTGCTACGAACATGTGCATCAGACGAACCACCAAGGGGCGGAGTTCACCCAGAGGAGAAACCGACTCACTGGCCAGAGACTTGGGGAGCCATCCCAGGACCAGACATGGCTTGAACAGATCGGAGAGATGCTTGTCCAGTATCACGGACGAAAGTACCGTGGCATTTGGCGCACCCTGCACCCCACCAGGCAGTATAAGATGGATCAAGCGCAGTATCCCGAGTTTCAAGTTTTGGTAATCGTCTGGGACGGTGGTCAAGTCAATGATACTGACTTCGGTCCTGCGCCGAGCACCAGGTGCTGTTGTAGGAATGGATGCACATACACGCTGCAGCCAAGGCTCAATGGCCCACTTGAAGTAGATAGACAGGAGAGTTCGCAGATAGCCTATGTCACGCGTACCGACAAGTTCCTCCTCATTCGGGGAGTCTTCTCGCTGCTCAGTACCGCTTCCGTGCTTACCAGCTAAATGTAGCTGTACTTCTTCCAATACCCATAGTGATTCGTGCGCAGTCTGAGTCTGAAGGTTGTCGAGCGATGTCGATAACGTGTTAGGTCCCTCTCGCCCTAGGTGTTGGTAATACTGGACAAGGCGAGAGCGCAAAACGTCTTCCAACTTCGGTGCGCCGTCCGAGCGGGAAGATCCAGCAAGAAGAGCACCTGCCTCAATGAGGAGTTTCAGATGAGGACTCTGCATCTGTGCTCGCGGCGAGGGACGGATGCACAGTCCAAAGTACTTTAAGAGAACGGTACTGACGGTGAAGGTGAAGACTAGGCGAAGGTGAAGGCGAGAGATACGAGGTAAGCGCTAGTGCGATCATTCTTGCACTTGGCTGCTGATCAAATTCATCGAGAGTACGGTCATGCTACTTACTTGCTGATCACATACATCGTCTGCCTTTATCATGCACATAGCATATATTTGAGGCTCTCCTGCCTTCAACCACTGCCCGAATTACTTTACTTGAAATCGAAGCCAGACTAGGATATTGCAATCACCGTTGTGCGAGTTTTCCGACTTCACTGGCTATAAATGAGGTACGAATTGCCCACTTTCTGCTATTGACTGCGGATGTATAATGTCAATTTCTTTATAGATATGAGGTAGCGTGCTGCGAGAGCCTGGGTACTCAGATCGTTTGTACGACGGCTGCTTAGGGAAATGCCATGATGCAAAGAACAGGCTGCGGTCATCAGACGAGGAACCTCGTTCCGACTGTATATGTATATAACGGCGTGTTCTCTCTCCAGCTGAATCACACAATCGCAGTTGTACCCCTGCTCTTTCTTCCTACTCACTCTTCCAGCACTTCGCCACTCATCTCCAGTCCAGCCTATCTCCCATGACATCCTCTGATACCGCCATAGATATGCGACCAGACCAGGCTGCCTCTGGGATGTTGACAGATTATGTAGCATCTCATGGCCGAAGCCAGTATAATACAGGCATGCAAGCCAATGGGATATCAGCGTGCGGAATCGCGGCATTGAACTGCGCACGCATCGTTCTCGGCAAGGAGTACGACGGAATTCGGGGGGAGAGTTTGATTGAGGATATGGCTAAAGAGCAGACAATTGCGGTAGGGGCTCTAGGATTGCTGAAATATACTCTCTGACAACATATTACCCCTACCGTCGCAATTAGGACGCTCTGCGCGTTTGTGCATCATTTACCAGTTCAGCTCACATCGACGTCGAAGACATTTACAGAACGCCTGCGTTTCGCCGTTCTCTGAAGCTTGTGTCTTCAAACTACGGAGAAGCGTCTGCAGAGATATTTCATGCTCTACTCCGGTACGCACAACTCTACCTACATACGTATATGCAAATTAATGGTCTGCAGCACTCTTAAGGATGCAAGCGATGCTCACGGATTATCTTCCTGTGCTGTCATCACTCGCCCACCCGAGATCATTGCTTGTTTTTACATCCTCAGGCCTGCATCTGTCACAGACACCTTCGTCATCTTCGACTCGCATCCCCGTCCTGATCACCTAGATGGGGCTGCATTCATCTTTAAGACGTCTGGGACAGCTGCCTCGTCGTATCTGGCTGACCTTTTCCAATTCGATCGCACACTGCTCTCAGACACATCAATTCAATGGCAAGCGCAACTATTGGCCAACCTATCGAGCCATGTTTTTGTAGCAAAGCCACCCCCTCCCAATCTACAGGATTGGAGAGAGTATACCTTACAGGCCAGTGTTGAATACCTGAACATGCGCGCCGAATATATGGACCTGAAAGCACGGAACGCCGTGCTGGATGAAGAAAACAGCTCTCTGAAGCAGCAGCTGGACAGGTCGAAGCAGAGTGCAATTGGTCGCACCTCGAAACCCTCGCGCCACAGTCGACGGGCGAAGACTATTGCTACCTCTGCGAACAATACCAGACCATCACCGAGCACCAGCGGTGGAGTAAACTCGACACTTGACTCTATGTTGCGTCATAGCAGTGATCTGTGGAATCCCACCAGCAACGTCTTCAACGACAATGGCGCTACAATGCCAGGCGCGTTTCCGGCAGGAGCAGCAACCGACTTACCCCTGGACGTTGATGTCGATGCAGATCTAGCATTCGCCCTCGAACAGCAGCGTGTTTTCGATGAAGAGGATCGACGCTTAGCAGCAGAGCGCAGGAGGCTCAAATCTCATGAACCCAAGCTATTCCGTTGTGGAGTATGCTTTGAGGACCACCCAGAGGATTATGTGGCCTCCGTCGAGCCGTGCGGCCACCGATTTTGTCGAGAATGCATGCGAGATTATGTAAGGTCGAAGGTCGATGAACACCGCTACCCGATCCCTTGTCCCCTTTGCCAAACCGATCCTGCGACCAGTAACACGACACCATCTAGTAATGTGGGCTCTTCTCGCACGTAGGTCATAGGTTGACATGTGGCCTATGTAGATTTGGAGAGTACTCTCATCCAGCAGTTAGGACTTTCCGAAGAGCAATTCGCAATATACGTCGAAATGGAAATGTCCTCATTTTCTATCCTAACTCATTGTCGCAGGTAGATATAGCATTATCCCAAGAATAAATTGCTAGCTCTGAACTATGTTTTCTCAATAGCTGCAAGAACTCCTTCTATGTGGAGAAGCGAGATCTGGACAAGACTGAAATCATAACCTGTCCGCTCCCCCGCTGCCGTTACTCATGGTGCAGAGACTGCAGCCAGTCGGTCGATCCGACGGTCCCTCACTCTTGCGATGGGTCTGCTGAACTACAAAGGCTTATGTTTACGAGAGGTTGGAAATATTGTCCTGGTAAGTCTACTCTATTATACATTGTACGTATCTCATCTGGTTATCATTGTAGGATGTCGTACGCCTTCCGAAAAGATTGATGGATGCAATCATCTTCAGGTATGTGTTTCAATCTTAATACGCCGAAGTCCGCTCCAATTTAATCTTGTTGTACCTTGGCAGTGCACGGCTCCAGGATGCAACACGTGAGTGAAGACAATATCTTTTGGTGGCTTCCTTACTCACATCTTTTTGCTCAGGCATTTTTGTTATCTGTGTAGTCAACCAATAGTGCGCTCAACCATCCAGCAGATGATTAGAGACGAAGTCGGCCGGCATTACATACGATGTCGTCTCTTCGAAGACGTTCCGGATCGTGCAGTAGCTCCTTGAAATTTGTAGTCCTTGAATTTGATAGTGTGCATTGTACAGTATACAATAACATGTAACTGATGTAACTGTAACTTGTTGGATATTGGTTCATTGGGCACCACAGTATGGCTGCATGATGCCGTGATATACGGATGTACTCAATAAAACGCAATAAAGGAAGTCTTACAATGGCCGCCTGGCGAAATGGCATCGCGTCTGACTACGATTGAGTAATCAGGAGATTGCAGGTTCGACCCCTGCGGTGGTCATCTCTCCTTTTTCTCTTTTTACGGTGATCACTCACTAATGGTCTGCATATGTCGTGGATGTACATCAGAGTCGTGAGTGAGTTTCTATATACGCGCGCAGCGCACTTGTTGCGTATATGGAGCCACAAGTGTCTTAATTACAGTATATCTAATTGTGCTACTATGCTGATGCTGCAACGTCCTTTGCGAATGTTGCCGCTACAAGCAACGGAAATACGAGTGTTGCGTCGGCATATACCTGTAACATACGTGATTAAAGTGATACCCTGTGGCGCATACCAGACCAACCTTGACCGACTCAGAACCTGCACGGATTTTGCCCCATGAAACCGCTTCATCAGGACGAGCGCCAGAATCAGAACCGTCGAACTCTTGGCCAGTATTCTAGCGGAAAGTGAGTAACTACCACACGTCCAAAGATCACTTGCTTACAATATACACGGAATAATCTGCACCATTGCGCTGTGTTCGCACCCAGTCGATTAGCTCTGCCAGAATGTACCCAAGCAGAAGGGAGGAGCTCACGATCAACATCGCATTGGCGATTTGATGCTTGCATACACCGCCCCCAAGGATAATCATACCAGCCTTTCGCGATACGCGAGAAGCTTCGTTCAGTGCACGGATGTCACGAACAATGTCTACAATCAGGCCTGGCTTGCGGAACGAATGAAAGTAGAGCATATCCCCCAATGACCCGTCGGTCAACGCGGGGCAGAAAACAGGAATGTCGTTCTAGGACCTCGTTCAATGTCTGCTCGGCGGAACAAAGGTTGGTATTCACTTTGTACGCCCAGTAATATACAGACTCCTCATTATTGATCTCTTTTCCTAGCCGCCGAATAAATGTGCTCGGAGTCCAGACTTCACCAGTCTCTTGCTGTTCGGCCAGCATAGCATCAAGAATTGGAGTCAACCAATCCTCGAACTTGCAGTAATTATCATTCGGAACGATGAGATTGCCAATGCGATTCATACCGCGCTTCCGTAAGTCCGCGCCGTCTAGATTGAAATCTGCAAGGTATGTCTTGCCGAGGCATTTAATAAAGTCTTCCTCGATGCCACCGGCAGTAGTGACGATTGCTGAAACGTGCTTGTGTTTGACAAGGTGAAGGATCACTTCGCGTAGGCCGGAGGAGATCAGGTTTGACGTGTAACCCAGGAAAATGTTGCACCGCGTTTGCGCGCGGACTTCAGGATCGCGATATTCGTCAGATTCGTCTTCTGCTATTGGATCATCCGAGAGCCTCCATTTTCTCTATGAAGATCAGAGGCAGAAAGCAATACACCAAAATAGACGCACCATTTTATTCACGATTTCGATGGCCTTACCCAAGCTATTGGCCTGAAACCCGATCCTTTGATAACTGGCAAGGAGGCTATCCAGAGTAACGGGGGCATCGAAGTTCGGTCCTTGGACTGAGACAGCATACTCTGGCATAGGCTCGGAGGCCTTGAGCACAGCTGCAGATGCGCTATTCGGGACGCTGTTTGATGTAGAGGCCATTGTCCGTTGGTAGCAGACAAATGTATGTAAGTTAGCACAAGATATAGCTGTCCAAAAATGAATGGGCGTTTAGTCGCGTGCCGAATCTAACACACGTGACATGATCAAGGAACAGGTTGCGCGCGGTCCCGTCTTCAAGTGTACGTGACGGTGACCCTCTATTCAAGGCCTTTCTCCTCCTCTATAACTGGGCCCTCGCCCGTTTATCTATCTGTTATGAGTTCTGCCGACGTAGAACAAGCTACATCAATTCCATTGCCGCAATCACCGCCTGGGGACGAACAAGTAACTCTCACGTACCACTCAATTCACGCAAACGACGAGCCGCTCGATTCTGCTCGTGAAGCCCTCGCGCAAACAGCGAGCCGAAGCCTGCATGATGCAGAGGACGATGGGAATGCAGACCACCATTCGCAGGACGAAGAAATAGTCTCAACCACTCATGCCGTTTCATCCGGGATAAGTACCACTCTTCAAGCAGAAGCTGCGGAGGAGGCTACTTCACCGAACGAGGCTTTGCCCAGAGACTCCGAGAGCTCAATACCTCCTGCTACTCCCGCAAAGTCACCGCCGCAGGTTCGTTCACCGCCTCCACGCCACGACAGTCTCACTCCCGGATTGACATCCCCGCGCGCTCGTCCCCGACCCTCCGAAGACCTTCGTCTCAACGCCCTTCCCACTGGCACACATACACCTCCGTCTCGTACAACATCTCCGGCTGCGACGCATAGACGATCGCTTACTATGGCGAAGGGGCGAACCGTATCTGCGGTACTCATTACGTCGGCACTCGAAACCATAGCTTCATCACGCGATGCAAAGAGATCACAACCGCTCAAGGACAGCGTCCAGCGTGCTCTGGACATGGTGAAATCTGGCGAGGGTGGCGACCGCCCGCGCGAAATATTCGAGCCACTGCGGCTGGCTTGCGAGACTCGAAACGAAAAACTGATGATCGCCAGCTTGGATTGTATCTCCAAGCTAATCTCCTATTCATTCTTTGCCGAACCAGCTAGCGCACGTCAATCTCAATCGCTGCCGTCCCCTCCACCTTCTCCGGGTCCTGGTGCTCGGTCCTCCATATCCTCAGCCCAGAATTCAGGCGGGCAAGACATTCCACTTGTTGACTTGGTTGTGAACACTATTACTTCATGTCACACGGAGTCCACACCGGAAACAGTTTCTTTACAGATTGTGAAGGCTCTGCTGGCACTGGTTTTGTCCTCGACGATCCTTGTTCATCAGTCCTCTCTCTTGAAAGCCGTGCGGACAGTGTATAACGTTTTCCTGTTGAGTGTGGATCCTATCAATCAAACGGTAGCCCAGGGTGGCCTCACCCAAATGGTAAATCATGTATTCGCGCGTTGTAACCTCGATGGACCTGTAACATCTCGCAGAGAATCTTTGGCGACGCTTTCCCCTGCAAGAGGCGATAATCGACGGCTTTCAGGTGCTACAAATTCACCTATATCTGCGCCAGTTCCTCTCAGCCCTGCAAGTGCTGCTGATTCTCATACCTTGGCTGAATCCGTGGAAGCCAGCACGGCTGTCCCATCCGAAAATGATTCAAAGGTCAGCCTACCTGTCGATACACCCAGTGTCGCGTCAGTAGACCTTCCTGCCAATGGTCACGTCGAAGAAGAGAACTCTGAAAGCTCCCATTCTCTGCATCATCCTCGGTAGGTCCCGTTCTGAGGTCATACACATGTAACTCATCCACCACTCCCATGTCACAGGGCATCCACGAGCGTAAAAGCTGATGTGCTTGCCGAGGAGGAAGCGGCTCACCTTGTTGAGATGTCCACAAACGACCTCTTCATCAAAGACGCATTCCTCGTCTTCCGCGCTCTTTGTAAACTCACCATGAAGCCATTAAACCAAGACAGGTTCGCAATTGTCCTCTGGGTGTTGAATAGAACACTGACAGTCCTATAGCGAGCGAGACCTCAAGTCGCACGCAATGAGGTCTAAGCTTTTGTCCTTGCATCTGCTTTTGACCATCCTCAACAACCACATGGCCTTGTTGGTTTCGCCGTCCGCAATCATCTACTCCAGCTCATCCAATGATGCTACAACATTTGTTCAAGCAATCACGCAATATCTTTGCTTATCCTTGAGCAGGAACGCCGTCAGCCCTGTTCCTCAAGTGTTCGACATCAGTGTTGAAATCTTCTGGAGGGTCCTTGCCGGAATGCGCACGAAACTGAAGGTAATTGGATACCAAGGGCTGGAGCGTTGCGTGTAGCTCATTATCCTGTAGAAAGAGATCGAAGTCCTCCTGCATGAGATCTTCATTCCCATTTTGGAGATGAAGACATCCACGCTCAAGCAGAAGGCGGTTATCTTGGGTATGCTTCAACGGCTATGTCAGGACCCACAGGCAATAGTCGAAATTTACCTGAACTACGATTGCGATAGCGAAGCCGTCGACAATATTTACGAGCAGTAGGTTTTTTCGGCTAGATATCCGTTCGCCAACTTACCTGGGATATGCTTCCAGTTTGATAAATATTGTCTCGAAGCTTGGTACTGCACCTATCACGCATGCTCCACCGAAGATCAGCGATCCCACAAGCCCGGGCTTAGCTCCGACGTCGAAAGGGAATCCCAATGCAGTACCCCCCTCGTTAAGCACGAATGCTCTCTCGGTTCCGGGCACATTGGACACTTCAAGTTTGGGACATACGGAGTCTCAATTGCGAAGGCAGAGTCTGGAGTGCTTGGTGGCAGTTTTGCGCTCGCTTGTAGCCTGGGGTACCACCAACTCTGGGAGCGTCAATGCTGGTGGTCTCGACACAAGCAGCGACCAAAGTACCAGATCAGCGCAGGCAGAGGACATACGAGCCAGCGCGGTCACCCCCGACCCTTCGATTGATAGGATTTCTGCTACAACTAGTGTTACTGAGTCGAGTAGACTCCCTACGCCTGATCAATTCGTTGACGATCCTACGAAGTTTGAGAACGCGAAACAAAAGAAGACGACATTGCTCGAGGGTATCAAGAAGTTTAATTACAAGCCGAAGCGTGTATGTCCTTATGCTTAACATCTGCTCCATTACTGATGACCGTATAAGGGCATCGCCTTCTTCCTTGAGACCGGGCTTATTCGGAGCAAGTCACCCCATGATGTTGCACAATTCTTACTTGAGACCGACGGTTTAAGCAAGGCAATGATCGGAGAATATCTTGGTGAAGCGTCAGTAGCTATTTCTCCGCGTATGTAACGCAAGTAGAGCTAATGTGTTCTAGTGACGAGGCCAACGTCGCCACAATGCATGCATTCGTGGACATAATGGATTTTAAAGGATTACCGTTCGTTGATGCTCTCCGGACGTTCTTGCAGGCCTTCCGACTCCCCGGCGAGGCTCAGAAGATTGATCGATACATGCTGAAGTTCGCCGAGCGGTACATTGCAGGCAACCCTCAAGCCTTTGCTAACGCTGGTAAGCATTTGCTTCTTAAGCCACCCCTTCGAATGTCAATCGTCTGGTAGACACCGCATATGTTCTGGCGTATTCAACTATCATGTTGAACACCGACGCGCACAACCCTCAGGTCAAGAATCGCATGACGAAGGCCGACTTCCTGAAGAACAATCGCGGGATCAATGACGGTCAAGATCTCTCAGAAGAACTACTATCATCCATCTATGATGAGATCGTATCGAACGAAATTCGCATGAAGGACGAGGTTGAAGCAGTACAAGTTCCAGCCGCACCCGCACCAGGCCTGGCGAACGCCCTGGCTAACGTCGGTAGAGACCTGCAGAAGGAAGCCTACATGATGCAGTCGAATAGCATGGCGAACAAAACGGAGGTATAACCCTTGAATCGGTCCGTTGGCATGTATTCTGACCTTGGCGCAGGCGCTTTTCAAGACCCTCATGCGTTCTCAGCGGAAAGGAGCGAAACCCGCAGAGCAGTACTTCAGCGCATCTCATTTCGTGCACGTACGACCGATGTTTGAGGTGGCCTGGATCCCATTTTTAGCTGGCTTGTCTGGCCCCTTACAAGCAACTGACGATCTAGAAATCGTCGAACTCTGTCTAGATGGGTTCAAGAGTGCCATCCGGATTGTCTGCTATTTCGACCTCGAGTTGGAGCGGAACGCCTTCGTCACGACACTAGGGAAATTCACATTCTTGAACAATTTGGGTGAGATGAAGACAAAAAACATGGAGGCCATCAAAGCGCTGCTCGACGTTGCTGTTACTGAGGGCAATAATTTGAAGGGGTCATGGCGTGAGGTCCTGACATGTGTAAGCCAACTCGAGCATATGCAATTGATCAGCAGTGGCGTAGATATCCCCGATGTAAAGAAAGGGTGAGTTGAACCAGTTATTTGTGGTTGTGCATGCTGATTGCCGTTTGCAGTCGGGGGCGCAAGGTCCCAACAGAGGAACTGGCTAACGAAAGCCGTTCGACACACATCACTGTGGCCGCGGACATGGTCTTTTCTCTCAGCCATTATCTCTCTGGAGTGAGTCTGATCCAAAATTTACTGAGCTCAGTTTAAACAACGATAATATAGACCGCGATTGTCGACTTCGTTAGGGCACTATGTGATGTCTCTTGGGAGGAGATTACATCATCAGGCATGTCTCAACATCCACGGTTGTTCAGTCTTCAGAAGCTCGTCGAGATTTCATACTACAACATGAATCGGATTCGACTTGAATGGTCAAATCTCTGGGATATTCTTGGAGAACACTTCAATCAGGTAAATAACAAAAGATGTTCAGGGACATTGTGCTCACATCATTGCGCAGGTCTGCTGCCACAGTAATCCTCATGTTGGATTCTTCGCCCTCGATGCCCTTCGTCAATTAGCCATGAGATTTTTGGAGAAGGAAGAGCTGCCACACTTCAAGTTCCAAAAGGATTTCCTGAGACCGTTCCAGTATACCATGGTCCATAATTCAAATCCCGACATTCGTGACATGGTATGTCCGTAGATGGATGTGATTTCCACAAGGCACTGATAATCGATTGGTAGGTTTTGCAATGTCTCCAACAAATGATCCAAGCACGCGTCGCAAACATGCGGTCTGGCTGGAGGACAATGTTTGGTGTGTTCACTGCTGCAGCAAAGGTGTCGACCGGTAAGTGGTTCTCCCTTCGATTTATCGTTCATATCTAACAGCTGATTCAGAACGCATCGTCAATTCTGCGTTCGAGATCGTAACACGTTTGAATAAGGAACACTTCTCGTCTATCGTTCGCCATGGATCTTTTGCCGATTTGACAGTCTGTATCACGGACTTCTGCAAAGTCACTAAATACCAGAAGATCAGCCTCCTGGCGATTGCCATGTTACGAGGAGTGATCCCAGTCATGCTCGAGCTGCCCGAGTGTAATCTCAGCCCTGCCGCTCTTGAGAATGCCACGCCCATGGACGATCCCATGATCAAGTACTGGTTCCCAGTACTCTTCGGCTTCTATGATGTGATCATGAACGGAGAAGATCTCGAGGTCCGACGACTGTAAGTTCAATTCGCATCGTGCCCTCAAATTAAAGTTCACGCCTTTGCTCAGAGCTCTGGACTCTCTGTTCTCGACATTGAAATCATATGGTTCTTCCTATACGGTCGAATTCTGGGATACGGTTTGCCAGGAGATACTCTTCCCTATATTCGCTGTTCTCAAGTCCAGTCAAGATCTATCCCGATTCAGCACTCAGGAAGATATGAGCGTGTGGCTCTCCTCAACCATGATTCAAGCTCTACGCAATCTAATTGACCTCTATACCTTCTTCTTCGACACTCTGGAGCGCTTCCTTGATGGCTTACTTGATCTTCTCTGTGTTTGCATTTGTCAAGGTATAGCTTCATCCTTGCGTGTGCATACAAATACTTATGACCTATAGAAAATGACACCCTGGCTCGCATCGGCACATCGTGTCTACAGCAGCTGCTGGAAAATAACGTCAAGAAACTTAGTGCTGAGCGATGGGAACGTGTTGCCACTACGTTCGTCAAGCTTTTCAAAACAACCACCCCCCATCAGCTCTTCGACGAGAGCCTCAGAGTCGAGATCGACGGCAGTAGCTCGGACCTGCAGGAAACCACTGGTACTTCAGGCTATTTCATAGCTGTCACATGTATTGACTCCCAAGGCATAGAAACGAATGGCCAAGCGATAGTCCCTGCACCGCTGTCGCCTAATGGGGAACAGCAGAAATCGGATACGAAGATATCGCTGAACGAACGGAGGAGAATCTTCAAGCAAATAATCGTCAAATGCGTGCTTCAATTGCTGCTGATTGAAACCACAAACGAACTGCTTCGGAATGAAGAAGTCTACCAAACGATACCGCCGGAACACTTACTGCGCCTGATGGGCGTTCTTGACCACAGTTATCAGTTCGCACGGATGTTTAACGAAGACAAAGAGCTGCGAACAGGGCTTTGGAAAGTCGGTGAGTACAATCAAGGCATCATAGATGACGTGATTTAAGGCTTTTCTTAGGTTTCATGAAGCATTTGCCAAATTTACTCAAACAGGAGTCGAGCAGCGCTGCCACACTAGTCCACATACTGACTCGCATGTATTATGATCCCCGATCTGAGCATCAAGCCGCTCGCCCCCAGGTTGCAGATAGGCTGTTACCGTACGATCTCAAAATCCAGCACTCTTTTGTACAAGGTACTCACATACGTCTCATAGGCTTGGCCGAGTAGTCATTCAAGACTTCGCTAAATTGCGATTGGACAGCCAGGCCAAGAATATCGCGGCTTGGACACCTGTTGTCGCAGAAACTTTACAGGGCTTTATCAAGTTCGACGACAAGGCCGTGAGTAATTTTTCTCGGATCTATGAAGTATATCGGGCTAACATCTCACTGCAGTTCACGCGCTACCTCCCCGTCATTTATCCATTGGCAACTGAGCTCCTATCACGGGACATGGCTCCAGAAATTCGCCAATGCCTCCAAGAATATTTCACTAGAGTAGGGTACGTTCAAGGGATTATGGAAAGATCATGAGCTTGTTTCAGCTGGCATGGGATCAGAGAGTCATTATGTTCATTATTTATTCATCCTACGCGTTGTGTATAATGATATAATTCAGTACGGACGGACTAGAAAGATTTAGACAAAACCTGCGCTACTATATTTACACTCGTCGAAAGTTCTCATTGGTATCCGTATCCTCCATATCCACCTGCCCCTTGATATCCGTTCACCCAGCCGGTAGGTTGAGGCCGCAATGCATCATACTTAGCTGTGGACGAAATGGCCTCGTCAGCATGGAAGAGCGGATCAAGACAGTACCTACCAGGATTCTGTGGTTCGGCATTGTTATCGCCACCGAAGGTACCGCTCTTCATCTGGGCAAAGACGTTTGCCGGGTTGGTACTAGCTGACGATTGAGACTGTGGCTGAGGTGCAGCGGAGTTTAGCTGCCCGAAGCCGGGATTGAAACCTGTCGGATCTACGGTAGTCAGAACGCTACCCGCTCAATGTGCATTCTGGCATAACAACTCACTGCTTTGAATGGGTGAGAAAGAGTTGTTGGGCTGGAACGATGGTAGACCGTTGACTTGTCCGCCGATACCACCGAATCCACCCATGGGAAGGCCCGTGGGTTGTGATGATAGTGCTTGCGGCTGGAAACCGGTAGGTTGGGGTTGGAAGCCTGTAGGCTGGGGTTGGAAGCCTGTAGACTGTGGTTGGAAACCTGTAGGTTGCGATTGGTATCCTGTCGGCTGAGACTGGAAGGCCGGCAGCTGAGGCTGGAATCCGGTGGGTTGTGGTTGAAAGCCAGTGGGGGATGGTTGGAACCCAGTGGGCTGCGGTCCTAATGGCTGAGAAGATCCCACAAATCCAGTCGGCTGGGCGGTAAGGAATGAAGGACTGGGGGAAGGTTGGAATGGTGACGAGGTAGGCCGTGTAGGCACGAAGCCACCGCCATAACCAGTTGGAGTGGGCACCAGCGGCTGCAGTAGGCTTTGGTTGATGGGAAGGGGAGCGAGTGGTCCTCGAGGGCCATTGATCGCAGGAGGCGGTAGCATCCCTGTCTGTTGAGCCTGTAGATGCTGAGCCATAGGAGCTGGCGATGACCCAACGCCTAAACCTGAGTGATATCCACTAGGCGGCGGAGAGACAACAGTCGGAGGAGAGATTACGGCAGGACGCGTAGCGAGCGCAGGGCTTTGTGTTCGTATCTGAGCGAGACGAGCAAGTTGATCGAAGATATCCGCTTCGGTCTTGTTGGCAAGTCCAGACCCTGTAGATTGCTGCGGAGGTGCAGAAGCAGGCGGAACCGGGGGAGTGGGAGCAGGAGGAGGTGCTGCAGGCGCTGCAGGTGCCACTGCTGGGGGTGCTGCTGCCGGAGGAACAGATGCTGCACGTGTCGGTGCTTGAGACGGCGTTGGTTTGGTGGAGCTCGGTCTGTTGGTCCATGCATCGTCGTCGAAGCCGCTCGCGGGAGTAGCGGCAGGCGCGGGAGAGGTTTGAGAAGGTACGGGAACGGGAGTGCCACTAGTGGCAACGGGACTAGCAACTAGCGGTGTTCCGGACCTTTGTATTTGGTCAGAGGCTGAGGAGATGGACTGTAAATCAACGGTAGAAGGGACGCTCTTGGTAGGCTGAGGGCGACCTCTGCGAACGTTATTCTTCAACTGCCCGTTGGGGGCCGCGAATAAGTTGGGCGGTTGTCCTCTAGCAGTACCTGAATTCTCTTCGGCCTGAAGCTGCTTCGCAAGTTCTTCGTCACGGCGCAACTGTTCTGCCTTGCTTGTACTGGCAGACCCGGGCTTCGAGTACTTCTGATCGATATGCTTCTTGACGCGAATAATATCTCCTTCTCGAAGGCCAAGCGAACGCATGGTGCCCTCAGTGATGTCTGGCAGAAGAGCTTCGTCGATCTTATCCCTGTCGAATGAATGCGCATAGCGAGAGCAGTCGTCGACGTCGCAGCCAGCGTTGAGGAAGAACTCAAACCAGTCGATGGTCGGACCCTTCTTGGGAAGCTGGCTAGTAGAACGAGGTTCAGGTTGAAGAGACTTTCTACGCTCGGACAGTGGTTCATCATCTGAATCCCTCCGAGACGACGAAGATACTTGCTGCTTGGCCATAATCTTCTCAACGTAGCGCATATCTTCAGCCGACATCCTCTCCGAGGGCACCTCGATGATAACTCCGTTGGACTTATGCAGCCTGATTTTGCTGTTTGCGTATCCAAGGAAGGCAGCTTCGACCCTGAATTGACCAGTTCTATCGTGCCAGATACGCGTATTTTCAGCAGGCGGTCGACCTACCAAAACGTGCTGTTAGTGTAGGACAATTGCAGTTGAACCCAAACATACGTCTGTCGCTGGAGGAGCGAGAAGATTCTCCGTTGGCTTTCGAAGAGCGTGAGGAGCTACCTTCAGAGCCAGAATCACGCTTCTCCTTCTCCTTCTGTTTCTGTTTCTGGCGTTCTTCAGCAGCAGCCTGTGCCTCTCTCTCCTTCTCCTTCTCTCGCTGCTTCTCTCGTTCCTGCTCCCGCTTTCGTCTATCCGCCTCTGCGGCAGCGGCAGCGGCTTTGGCACGTTGGTCAGCTTCCGCTTTCTTGCGCTCCTTCTCCTTCTTCTCAGACAATTCTTGTTCCCGGCGTTCAGCCTCAGCCCGGGCAGCGGCTGTCTCAGCTTCACGAGCTGCTCTGTCATCTTGTACTGCGATAGATGCTTGCGGCCCGCCTGACCCTGGGACAAGCTGGCACCGGAAGCGTTTCAGTCGACGTGAGATGTGAGTGCCATCCCAGTACATACCTCCAGATAGTTGGCAGGAACGACACCCTCAGTTCCATGTGCGTTCCTGCATTTCCACCATTCGTCCGTATCTCGCTCCAGTACGAGCAAGGTTTCGCCCTCGTGTACCGACATTTCATCGTCTCCGTCGGCAGAGAAGTCGTACAACACAACTGCGCGTTCACCTGCACCTAGAGCATCCTCCTCTTCAGCAGGTTCCTCTTCAATCTCTTCAGCGTCTTCCTCTTCCCGAGACGGTATGATTGCGGGCTCGGAGTTGTCGAAGTGAACGGCCTTTGCTGCACTGCGCGGTCTCTCTGGTGGGGCCAAGACTTCAGGCACGATCGCATCCCCGGATATTTTCGCGTCTGTGCGCACTTCCTGCAGTTTCGCGATAATAGCTTCCGCAACTTCCTTAGAGCCGGCGTGGAAATGGAGTTCTGCAGCGTTGGGACCGCTGACTTCGACGTGGACATGTTTGCCTTTCTCTAGGCGGGTAGACTGTATGTCCGTCGCTTGCCACTTCTGTACCGGGGTCTATACGGGTGGAGTTCGAAGATGAACAAGGTATCAAAGCATAGCGAGGCAACGCTGACGTACCTTGTCTGACTCACTGGCGAAGAACATAGATCCACTTCCTACGCCCAGTGTGCCTTTCTTCTTCTTACCCTTCTTATCAACTTCAGATATAGACCACGTTTCTACAGGACCAGCGGGTACTTTCGCCTTGCTGCGGTTGACAAGCTCAGTAGGATCGGTGTAGGCTGGCTTTGGGGGCTGGAGATAACACCAAGTTGAGACCATAATGATATATGCAGACAGGGAAGGCATACCGATTCTGGTATGACCAGCTTCGATAGGTCAACACCAGCGGGTGGAGATGCTGCCACTGCTGATTCACCCTCGCCTTCTGCGGAAGTCTGATACGGCATGGTCGCCTTTAGCAGAGCCGGGTGCGTATTTGTTCAGCACGCTATTACGCACCTCCTCGACATAGTTTCCAGGCACATATCCAATCCGGCCACCCTCCTTCTGACTCTGCACGAGAAACCAATCATCATCCTTAGCGAAGACATACAAGACTTCGTCCTCTTCCAAAGAAAGCTCGCCCTCTGCATTGGGCTCGTATTCATAGAGAGCCTTCACAACAGATATGTGTTGCGCCTGTACATCCACGATTACTTGGATCAGTCCATGCCGGCGGACGCGCACGGTGGGGTAGCACTTACAGGCTCCACGTATGCGGATGGTACCATACCAGACGGCCCCTCCTCATCTTGGGATTCGAGCTTCACCTTGACCTTCCACCAGCTATAGACGACCACGTTATGTTAGATACGGCACGAAGCCACGATATGGGTGAACAGCGTCTCCCAACTTACTCATCGTCTGTCTTCTCCAAGAGAAACAAGAGTTGATCCTCCTTGATCGCTAACTCATCTTCTGCATCCGGTTGTGGTTCATAGTCATAAGAGGCCTTGAGGATTTCCAGGTAATTCTCTGGAGTGGTGGCCATGTATCCCAGGGGTGGAATATAATAGTGTGGGTGGAAGGTGCGCAGGTCTCTCGTTAGCGCTCGCATCATCGACGTATCGTACCTGCCTGATTCAGGTCATTTGATGGCTGACCTCCACTTGCTGGCAATTGGATCATTGCAGTCAATAATGGGCGGAATGATTTTGGAAGAGTAAAAATCGGATTTTATACGAGGAACTTTTTCGTTGTAGCCAACAAGAGCGATATTGATTAATACGGTCACGATTTCGAGTGAGCACAGTGATCTCCCAAGTTGCCGCCCAATTTTGTCAAGATTAGAAAAGCCTTCAGCTTGGAATCCTCATCTCTATCCTCTTCCCCCATCCACTCCTCCATTCATCTCTTCACGACTCTCTTTCCTGATCTGTTCGATTTAACGACCTGCATACTGTATCACTACCCCCGCTGTAGCTATGAGCAGACTCAACGCAAACGCATACAGCTTCGTCCCAGGCCAGGGCTTCCGCCCTCCTCAAGTGCCCGCGCAGCCAGCCACACCCCCACCTCCACCCATTGAACGGCCAGAACAGGCGGAAGCTCCCCGCCCACCTCCCACTATCTCGCTCAACATCGGCGGTGCAAAGCCAGCACCTCCTGCTGCACCTGCACCCGCACCTGCACCTGCAGCTGTTCCTGCGCCATCGGTACCCGCACCAGTATCTGCGGCCCCTCCACTTGCCACTGTACCAGAATCCTCTGTACCGGATTCATCCAACACCCCCGCACCTGCCGCGTCGTCCGGCAAGACCTCAAAATCCACCTTTACGCTAGAGAGGGCAAAGACTGATACCACAGCCATCGCCGAGGAAGTACAGGCAGCAGTAGATGAGGCTACATTGAAAGATCTATACGGAAATGGTATGTCTTCATTTGTTGATCAGCATCGCAGTTGACTGACGATCATCCTCCGAAATCAGTCAAAGAGCATTTGAACATCGTCTTCATCGGTCACGTTGATGCAGGCAAGAGTACCATGGGAGGCAACCTCTTATACATCACTGGCATGGTGGACAAGCGTACCATGGAAAGATATGAGCGCGAAGCGAAGGAAGCCGGTCGAGAGTCTTGGTATCTTTCTTGGGCATTGGATTCGACTCCGCAAGAAAGAGCGAAAGGAAAGACTGTCGAAGTCGGACGAGCGTACTTTGAGACGGATAGCCGCCGATACACCATCCTTGACGCACCTGGTCACAAGACATACGTGCCGTCTATGATCAGCGGCGCTGCCCAAGCGGACGTAGCCATACTGGTTATCAGTGCCCGTAAGGGCGAATTCGAAACAGGCTTCGAAAAGGGTGGACAGACTCGGGAGCACATCATGTTGGTCAAGACGGCGGGTGTTAGCAAGGTTATCGTCGTGATCAACAAGATGGACGACGCTACTGTTGAGTGGCAGAAGAGTCGGTACGATGAGATCAAGGACAAGCTCACGCCTTTTATCCGTTCCGCTGGCTTCAGTCTCAAAACTGATGTCACATTCATCCCCGTCTCTGCTTACACTGGCGCTAACTTGAAAGATCGCGTAGCCAAAACCGTATGCTCCTGGTGGGAGTGAGTAACATGCTCGAATCCTCTTCACGATTTTTTACTCAGACGGATCTCAATTCCTGCAGCGGCGATTCGTTACTCGGTCACCTCGACAAGATGCCCATGGTCAACCGGAAATTGAATGCGCCGCTTATGATTCCCATTTCCGAGAAGTATAAAGATATGGGTACGATCGTCGTTGGCAAGGTGGAATCCGGGCTCCTGCACAAGGGTGATACCCTCATGCTTATGCCGAACAAAGATGAGGTGGAAGTATCAGCCCTTTATAACGAGATGGAGGAAGAAGTCAACCAAGCCCTGTGCGGCGACAACGTCCGCATTAGGCTGAGAGGAGTAAACGACGAAGACATCACCCCCGGATTTGTCTTGACGAGCCCCAATAGGCCAATACATGCTGTCAGACAATTTGAAGCCCAACTTGCTATCCTTGAACACAAGAACATCATCTGCGCTGGTTACTCCGCTGTTATGCACTGCCATACTCTTGCAGAGGAGGTTACACTTCCGGTGCGCGTGACTGCTGCATTCCTTGATATGAATTCTGAACCCTCGGTAATAGGCCCTTCTCCATTACTTCGACAAGGCAACCGGTCGCAAATCCCGCCGACCGCCACAATTCGCCAAGAGAGGTTAGAGAATCATTAAGGAACAAAGTACTTACTGACATTCCTTCTATCCCTGCCCTATAGGTCAGAAAATTGTTGCCCTTATTGAAACCGCACAGCCCGTCTGTGTGGAGAGATTCGTGGATTACCCTCAACTTGGACGCTTTACTCTCCGAGACGAAGGTCGAACAGTGGCGATTGGAAAAGTGAGTGCCATATGTAGTAAACAAGCTCAGGCGCCTTGCTTACTTTCTACTTCAGATTACGAAGCTGGTGGAGAGAAGCGTCGAGGAGACTACGGAAGCCATGGCGAATGCGTCCATCAGTGGAGCGACCTCAGCGGCTTAAATAAAACCTGCATCTATGTAACGATGTGTGTAGCAATATCGCTGCTTGTTTTACCCCTCTGACGGTTATGTGTTCGTGTACAACTCCCTGAACAGAGTACTGTATTCCCCTGTTCACCAATGTCACGGTCATATCAAGAATTCTATCACTGTTGAATCTGATGCTGGGACTGTGTACCTGAGGACGCTGCCAAAGGGTACGGTCAAATGCTCCCCGTCACAAATTACAAGAATGCTCCAATCTCCACTAGAAGCACATGGAGTAGTGGCTATTTGCATCGCAAAGCATGCGATTTTTGTTGACCACGTCGCACGCACTCGGTCTGTCATTACTTTCCTTGAAAGGTCTTCAGTTTGACCAGGCCGTCGCACCACCGTCTTCTGGTATGAAATCCCGCTCTGCGCTGACATATTTCACTCCAGGCTTGTCTCACTTACGAAAAGGTCCTCACGCTATACCTGACACTACGTCGCATTAGCACCATTTCTTCTCTCAGATGAATGGTATGCGACATTGTGTGGGGGAAAGTCGCTGCTGTTATGGGCGCGGAAAGAGTTCTTGGACAACACCTTTTGACGAGGTGTCATTCAACGCTTGCGAGCTTCCCCCTGAGGCAGGTAACCTTATCTGCTAGTCGTGTCAACATAACCATTCGAATAGGCCAAACTATAGATGGAAAGGAGCTGCGGTGCATAAATAGCGGGTTGACTGTAACAACAACCTCATCACCTCACTCACTACTCAGCGATAACCTCTAGAATCCCCCATTGCACATACACACTGCGTGGCCGCTATGGGCAATTTCATCTCAAAGTATCTCGACGACTCGGCCGAGAAAGAAGAAAAGGTCAAAGAGCAACTCGAGATTATGATGAAGCTTGCCGACGCCCGCCTGGACAACTTCCAAACCGAATTGGAGATGATGTTTGTCAACCCGACATGTGCGTCCCTTATCAATGTATATTGCCGTGGATCCCTCATTCAACCACGTTGGCTGCCTTCGCTGTCCTCTTCCTATACATCGCAGCCGCGATGAAGAGGAGTATCCCAGGAAAGCGTGCCATTCGATTCGAACGGTCCGTTCGAGTGGACTGCGGTTCAGAGGTACTCATCTCTGGACTGTGGATACAGCCTCTTATCTCACCCTTCCACATCGATTTTATTATGATTGCAGGGGTCCCCCGGCGTAAGTGAGGCCGTCGACAGTTTCTTCAATGTTGGACAGGGCGGTAAGCAATCCATCTTGGATGGGTTCAAGGTGCGTCCGTGTTCCTAATTACGGCGCACAATGCATGTCTAACCAAAAATCTTTGTAACATTTCCGCCCGCAACAGAGCATTGTCAATGTCGCACTGAAGGCCGCTCTGGGCGATACTACCGCCGGTGAAGCCTACGACAAGAAATTCTTTGTTTGTATCCACCAGTACGTCCTGCATTTCACCTAATATCTACGTTACTGCCGTTCTCGATGGCTAAAGAGACATCCAGTAATGCGATCGTCCGTGTGGACTTTTACTCCTACCGGTGCGTCTGGTCAGCCTCGTCACAAATCGTGCTCCTGTCTGAGCTGGACCGCCCCTAACATAGATACAATTTTGCAAACGAGGGTTTGGTCTCTACTCATAAGAATGTGTTCGCATACATGTTATGTACGTCGCTTCTAGTCTCCCTTGCCCAACTGGAAAATCACAGTGGTCTGACACCTTGAATGGGAAATTTGGTGTCGGACAGGCACCTCGGTCGTCGATCACCGCGTTGTTACCCCCGACGAGCTCGTCTTCCTCGCCAGCGAATTCGCGGGTGACGAGGTGGACGGTCAGCACTTCGAGGTATGTCCTCACGCCTTCATGTACATGCAGAGTTCTGGGATATTCCTGATATCAGCGGCGATTCTACACACACAGAAATACATCCATCAGCTACTCGCCGTCTGGGAGAGTTTGCAGAACAAAGGCCCAACGAATGCCCTCTCCTCCAGGGTAGCTAAACTCTTGGATGCTCCGGAGAAGGAGGTGGAGGGGCTCACCCTGCAGGACGAAGTCTAGCACTTGTTGAGGCTGTATGACCTTGATACCACGACCTGGAAGCCTTGCAGACAGTGTAACAAGCACCTAAAGTGGTATTCTTTCTATGCATTGTTGCTATGAAACATAATCAAAGTGACCAGGCCATCGCTCCCCGTCTTTTGATTTGAAAGCTCACTGAGCCGATGCGTATCACTCCAAGTCTATCTCACGTACGGAAAGGGTCCTCAGGTTATCCCATAACCGAATGATACTATGTCACATTCCGACCTCTTCTTCACTGAGATGAATGGTATGTACTGATATATGTAGGACAGTCGCTGATGTTATGGATATAGAAAGGGCCCTCGGACAACATCATTTGACGAGGTGCTATCTAACGCTTGTTATAGATTCCCTTCTAAGGAAGATGATCTGTAAATGCTACCCTACGGAACATCATCATCCGAACGGTTCAAACTGTTGGCGGAAAGGAGCTCCAGCACATAAATATTTAGCAAGGTCGACTGCAATGACAATCTCATTGCCTCTCAGCGGTCGTCTTCAGGAACCTCGCACTACACGTTGTGTCCACAGTGGGTCAATACATCCCAAGGTATCTCGACGACTCGGCCGAGAAGGAAGCAAAGGCCAGGGAGCAGCTGGAAATCATGATGAAACTTGCCGAAGCCCGTCTAGATAACTTTCAGACTGAGCTGGAGATGATGTTCGTCAACCCGGAATGTACGTCTCGGGCCAGTACGTCTCGGGCCAGTACGTCTCGGGCCAGTACGCTTCCATCCGTAATACACTCGCACGCTCCACTACACTCATTCAAAATGGCATGTATGTTAACGAAATTTACCGCCTCCGAACAACATACGCCGAACATATCCGGCTGTCCGGGCCTAAACCCAGGGTTCCACTTCGCCTTCGCTCGTTCTTCGCCAGGGACAGTCGGGAGAAAAGCCGCAACCCAGGGCTCTCGTATCCCGGCTTGTTGGTCCGTACCAAGGGCCTAATACTACACGATCGGAGCCACAGCCCGTGTCGGTACAGGGTCTACCGTACGGGACGCTGAGCCCAGTGCAACGAACTTCGGGACGTCCGGTACCCCACTCGTCTTCCGGAACGGCTTGGTATACTGCAATAGTACCGGGAATTAACTGGGGACAGATGGCGGTGGTTCTTACGGCACACAACGGACAGGGACAATCGACATAGGCTTTGCGAATCGCGGAAGTTCGTGCAAGTTCCGAATTGCGTGCAGCTAGCGCGGCAACATGTTTCCCCGCACGAACTGCAGAATCTGCGGGACAGACTCTGTGATCTTCAGTACTGTGTCCCCAACGATGAGATAGTATCGACGAGCGGCGCGCGACAGACGTAAAAGACGTTCCCGTATGTACGTATACGCCCGTCTTCTCCTATACTAACAGCGGAGAAGAAGCAGCGGAAGAAGAGACTTAACCACACTCACCCAAGCACATCCGCCGCAACATGCCTTCCTTCCTGTCCGAGCGGCTTGACCCTAAAACCGAGGCGGTGGAGGAGAAGCGCGCTGCGAGCATTGAGCGTATCTGAGTTGTGAACGTGTTGGGGTTTCGCATTCATAACCGCAGCCTCCACCAGATGTGCCGATGGCACACCGGACTGTTACGTTCAGCCCTTGTGAAGTTCGCGTGAAACACCCGTGCCGGGGGTCTGTGTGTGGTTTTTACGCCAGGTGACTCAATAGTACTCATTCAGCTCATGACTTTGGGTCCAGCGCAGGTTGCATGCCTAACCATACGCGTAGTGATTCAGACTACTAAAAATGTAGATCACAACCGAACTGTACATCCCGTAGCTCAGCCACCCCGAGTCTCATCCGCTATGTCTCATTATCTTGCAACTCGTAACCATGCAATATGCCCTATGCCTCATATCCGCCTCCGCCGTCAGAGTCGCGCGTGTCTGGTGGTCGGTCACTTGGTGGATCATCATCTTGAATTTCGTGAGTGTTCTTTTGAGCTGCTCCCTGAACTGCAACATCCGGGATTTTCTCCGCCGTTGAGTTCGTGGTCTGTTCAGCGTGATGGTTGTCTTCATCCCCGTCCACCTCGCCCCTCACATCCGTATTACCGTCTTTAACCTCATCAGCTTCAGCCTCTCCAACCCCAGCCTTGTTCTCTTCAGTCTGTCTCGGGCCCAACACCTGCTCTCCACCATCCTGTCCGTCTCCGTTTCCGTCGGCATGAGCAGCCTCGTCCATCGCAATCGCCAACTGTCTTTCATCCAAGATTGCAGACACCGGCTCTATGTCTTCCTTCCCATCCAGCCAGCGTAACCGCTTAACACGTCTATATGCCCTCGCCTCGTCATCCGGAATGAACGCTGCAATGTCTCTCACAATATTGTCATCGAAGAACGACAGCTCCGGTTTGAAGTCCTGCGCCCACTCGACAAACTGTGTCTCGGGGTCGTACTTAGTGTCGTTCGCGTTGTACTTGTCGCGCAGCCAGCGCTGGTCCAGCCAGTCGAGTTGATTCAGTATCCTCTTCGTCATGTCGATTTGGATGGCGGTCGGGGTCATCTTCATCCTATGGAATCCGGACAAAGCCTCATGTGCGGTTTGCCCGATCTGGCGGTAGGTCGTCAAGTATTCGGTGAGGACATAGCTTTGTGTGTACAGTTTGACGAGGTTCTGCATCTGGGGGAACTGGCCACCGATGAAGTTGAGGATGTTCATGTAGAAGTCCTTGTCGAGCAGATACGGCTTCTTGAGCATGTCGTCAACGTATTTGGAGAAGCAGTCATTCAAGTTTGTCACCGCGGCCTTGTCCTCTGCATGGCAATTGGTGAGTTGGAACAGTGAATAGATAGCACGTCAGGGAAGCAACATACCCGGGAGGCTCGTAAAGGTCTCAGTGCAAACTCGTGTCACTACACTGTCATATCCCACATGGTGATAGAAATGCCTGTAGATATGCGGCGCATACTTGGGCTGCACGACCAGCGTATACGCAAGCTCCTTGACGAGATCGCGCCAGGTCGCCTCCTTTCTGTCGTTCAAAAACACGTGACATAGGGAAATCAACACCCAGTTGTGCCAATCGCCCCACGCCACGTTTTTCTTGATCTGCGCGAGCAGATACTTCGCGCTGAGCTCCCATGAATGCTCAAACAGCACCGCCGGCGTCTTGTCCTTGTGCGCGTGGAAGATAGCTCCGATGTTGATGCACTTCGTGTTGCACGTGCAGCATGCGTCGCGCAGGAGGATGTACACTCCGCAGTATGATTGCCAGGCGTTTAAATGCATAAAGACACCGTGGAGTCGCTCTTGCAAGTGAAGACAGCGAGCATAAAGACGTTCGCGCGGTGCCCCTTCAAATAGTAGTTTGACTACGCCTTCTAAACGCTGGACTTGACTGCCGTTGAAGCAGAACACGAGGGTCTCTGTGGCCGTATCCGAGAGAAGACAAGGCAGACGCGCGGTAAGCAGCTTCATGCAATTCTTCATCTGATCCGTCCAGATGATCGTAGAAGATAGAGGATACCGTCTGACCTCACGCCCCAAGACCTCAGCGATGACGTCCATGAGAGCGGTACACATCTGGACCGAGAGTCCTTCCAGATTAAGCGGCAGATCTTCTTCCTGGAGCGTACGGTTCAGGCGGGAATTGAGTAGCTCATACACGAAAGAAACAAGCACATCGGGCGCGGTGTGCGTCTCGTGCAGGGCGCGGCACATCTTGATGACGAGCTGGTCATCGGTCTGCGCCTTGTCCACAGCGGCAAGGATCTCAACATCAAGTCGGGGGTCTGTGGCGAGATCTTCTTCATCGCACGATAGCGAGCGCCATGTCCATTTGGACGTGATGTCTCGGTCTCGGTGGTCTGTGGCTGCGTTTTCTTCATTGTACGCTATCGAGCGCGATGTCGACTCGGACGTGTTGTGTTGGTCAGATGTGTTGCTCGGAGGGTCTGGCGGGCCCTTGACGACCTTGATGGCGCGGAAAAGGAGAAAGCGGAGGAATTTCATGACGGACTTCAATAGCGGAGTCTTGTACGGGCAGCGCGGCGAGACCGAGGGAGCAAACGTAGCTGCAACGAAGAGAAGTGCCCAGCCACCCACCAGCGGGATGACGGTGTATCCAACACTGGTGTCTGCATCAAGCGTAAAGAAACACAGGCCGACGAAGAACAGTGCAAGAGATATCTGTAGGACAAGGGGGAGGAAGGCGGCGATACCGAATACATGCCAATGTTCCAGTCCGGGCTGTCGGAAGTGACGGATACGGAGGCGCGCCTGCGGTGAGACCTGGTCGCCTGCGAGGTATTCACGGAGCCACTGCTTCACCAAGATACCGAACGACGCGCTGGTCAGACTCAATGTCAGACTAGCAAACCAGAGGATATTGACACGCTTGGCGGCGAGCGTGGGCGTGAATGACCCGGAGATAACTTCAGTGACGTTCATAGGCGGGATTGTAGAGTTTACGGAGGCAGTAGTGATGGTGTAGCTGTGCGTTTGGACGACGAGCTGAGCGAGGAGGAGGACGGTTATGCGGGTTTGATCTGGTTGAAGGGACGTGACGGATATTGCGAGTAGAGCAGATAGCACCGCAGAATATAGACCAGCCTGTCATGTGAGTAGCACCTTTAGTGATGATAGAAGTATCACGTAAAAGCGACTCACGAAAACCAAAATGGTATCAATATCTTCCTTGTAATCTCCAATCTTCTGTTTGTCTACCTCATTCATACTCTTTGCTATTGCAGCCCATCCGGACTCAGAATGGTCGTTGATGTTGGGTGCGTTATCAATTAGCTCATGTGTGGCCATACCGTTCTCAGTTTCAGCCTATGAACGGAATGACACCGTTAGTAGGTCTTAAATAGAATGCTATGGGTACATACCTCCATGGTAGATGCGATGGCGAACGCTGTGGCAGAAGGGGCGAGCGAGCTTACACGCATATACGGTATATTATATGTGACTTGTACGCGCGCGCTCGCCTGTAGAGTGCTCTGAATAGAACATCTGTCGCAGACATCTTGATATATTAGTGCATGCCGGGAACATGAGGCGTCCACAGGTTGACTTACATGTACCAATGCGGGACGCTTTCCTACACGACTGCCTGGGTCGATTACAAGGAAGGGAGGGATGTTCTTCTTCGTTTTTCTATCCAACGGTCTCATAGCTTGCAACGAAGACGCGTTGGGCTCGACTTCGCTTCCATCAGGAAATGAGTGCAGGTATGATCCTTCCACACCATAAAACATATTTCCTCATGGAACTCCCTTTTCCCACTTGTGACCGACTTATGTTTTACGGTGTGGAAGGATCAATACCTGCACTCAAGTCGGTCACAAGTGGGAAAAGGGAGGATGACAGGAGCAATGGAAGCACAACATCATGTGTTGAGAAGAAGAGACTCGCCTAGAGTGGCTTAGCGGCCACATCAGTAACCCCGGAAACAAAGTATGCCAATAAGCATGATGCCAGGTGGCAGTTCACGAGCAATATCATTGCGAAAGAGAACCGAATATCCCAGAGCTCAGAGATTGATTCTAGAAAACGATGAAATTAGTTTCTGTTGGGAGGGTAGTATGAAAACACGAAATGTGCGCACCTCTCCTACAATGTTATCAACAAGGTTGTACAAGGGAACCGTACAGAGTATACACACAAACCATACCACTCCTTGTCTCCTGATCACAACATGGCGGGTCATTATCAGCTGAATGTATTTTGCACAAGCCAATAGCGCACTTAAACAGAGTGACAGGTTTCCAGACGGCTTAGGCAAAGCACCTGGACCTCCGATGTTACAAAGTTTATGGGCAAGCCATATTAAAGGTTTGTTCCCCAACGGACTGCCATCGTTCGGCTGATTTTACTGATGGTGGCAGGACAGAACATCTGCTGTTCTCGCGCATGCACTTCTTGCGAGCACATTACTTGGAAGGTTGACCAATCAGATTGACTGCAGAGTTTTGAGACTAGCACGAGGCTGCGCAATACATAGCATTGTACAGGGCCGGGTTTGACGTGAGTATCCTGATACCTCGGAAGGTGATTTGAGGCCTATGAGCTGTTCCAAGTGGCCTGATACCTCGGAAGGTCACACGACAGACAGACAGGGGACATCTCCATCGGCTTTGCAATTCGCGAAAGTTCGCCCATCTTCTGAATCGCGTGCTCGGCGCAGGTAGCGCGGCAACATGTTTCCCCGCACGAACTGCAGAACCTGCGGGACAGACTCTGGGATCTTCAGTACCATATCCCCAGCGATGGGATAGTACTGTATCGACGCGCTAGACGTAAAAGACATCCCCAGCTGTACGTATACACACATGATAGACAGCAGCGGAGAAGAAGCAAGGAAGAAGAGACTCACCCAGGTACAGCCGGCGCAACATGCCTTCCTTTTCTTCTGAACGGCTTGACGCCGACCATCCCCTAAATGAAGCGGTGGGGCAGAAGCGCGTTGCGAGCATTGTGCGTATCTGAGTTTCGAGTATGCTGAGCTTCGCAGCCGCAGCCGCAGCTGCCACCACTGAAGGATGTGCGGTTGACACGCCGGAGGTGTTACGTTCAGCTCTTGTTACGTTCCTTGGGACGCTTCGGAACACCCGTGCCGTGGGTCATCGAGGGGCCGTCAAGTAATTCCATCCACCACGATAAGTGGGAGTGTGCGGTGACAGTTCCGAACAGGTGCGTCGGCGCCGTGGCTCGCTCCTGGTGGCTCGCTCGGACTCTCGGAGAGTCGGAAAATACGGTCGGACGAGAGGCCGCAAGGAGGAGATGGTCAGAAGTTCTTCACGTCCGCCTGCCGGCTCATCCTCCATCCTCTTCTTCCTAGATCCGAGAGCACGAGCTCGTATGCACAGACCTCGGGGCGCACCATCCTCCCAGACTGAGACGGAGATGAACACAAGCGAGAGGGCCAGAAACCATCGCGGAGGGGCTCGTCCTCCCCCTCCCATACTTCCTTCCTTCCGGCCCATTCAAATTCAGGCCCCGAGCCGTGCCCATCCGAGGGGTGGGTCAAATCCACGCCTTGTACGTACGTACGTACACCCCGCCGTCTCGTAGAGCTCGCGCTGCGATGCCGTGCCGTAACGCACTGCGAACTCGTTATCTGCGCACGAAGTCGAGCACGGCTGTCTGTCCAAGTGGAGCCCTGTACACACATATCGAATGTTTGGTACGTGTTCAGCGTGCGGGCCGGCGTCCCGTGCGCGGGACTTTTAGCCTTCGTTGCTGCTTCTTGTCCACTCCCATTCATTCGCAAGGGGAAACGTAAGAACGAGCTGCGGGTGGGAGGTTGCTGTCTGGGGTCGCCATGGTAAGCAACATGAGTCGCACAATCCGCATGGCATGCATGGCGATCGCACTCAACTGGTGGTATCCTCGACTCGAAGAAGTCCTGCGTTTTCTGCGGATGCGCGGAATATGTATGCCCGATACAGACAGGAGAGGTACTCGAGGAAGACGAAAGGATGTTGCAGGGGTACCTGCGCCTGTGACATCCTCCCAGCCAGCCCGGGTACCAGTTCTACGCATATCGCGCATAACGCGAAACTCGGAGGGCTTTCACACGCGCAGCGGGCGAACCATGGGAAAACACGCCCGCCGATCCCATGCGCACCCCTCGCGAAGCCGAAGCCAGAATTTCTGAACAGAGTGCAGAACGTCCCGCACGTGCGCCCCTGTAAGCTAATCACGCACGATCAGTCAAACACGAGAGCGCAGAAGTACTGCATCCATACCGAGTCCAGTCTTCGTCTTCTCGCATATCAGCCAGCTATGCCTGTTGCAGTTGCATGTCCTGATCAGTTGAGAGATAAGGAATGTGGGAGAGCTGGGAGCTGAGCTGTGGGCGGGTGGGATCATCATCATCAATCAGCGGCTTATCACGATACCGTATCCCCATTGCGTCCCATCCCATCCCAAACCCAAATACGCAACGTAGGTGCTTTCCGTCGTCGTGTCGTAAACCGCCAGATCGATTCGTTGCAGCGCACCAACCAAACCGCGGTCGAGCTTCTATGGGATGGGATGGGATGGGCACCACGCGCACGTGTTTTCTGGGTTTTACGTTATGAGCTCTCCACTGGCCGGTCTTCTGCATTCTGCGGGTCCTGAATTCGGAGTGAGGGAAGGACGCAAGAACGACAGGAAGGAGGGAAGAAGGCGAGGTGAGGTGAAATGCATGCATACAGTAAGGGGGCAACGGCTGGGTTGGGCGAACGCCGCTTTTTGAGAGCCTCGAGGCGTCGTACGAGAGACGTGCTCGTACGAGATGTACGAGAGAGGCGGCAGAACGTTCGTCCTTCCAAGTGGTAGCGACGTTTCTGCGTGCGATGCCTCGGACCACGTAAGAGTTGGGATTTGAGTGCGCGGATGACGAAAAGGGTACGAGGTACCTGAGCGACGGGTTTCGCGCCAGGATTGCAGAAAACCGACGAGACTAGTGTTCCTCCGTCGTACGTACGGAGATGAACGTTGAACCGCTGCTACTCAGCATCTGCTCTGATAATCCAGTATCAGCACAAACACGAATATGCGCACCGAGCAGACAAAAACAGCAAAACTCACCAAGACGCGAGGGCTCGAGGGTAGCCCTCCCCCTCCCCACCTGCGTCATCTCTTAAATAAACCGCCGGCAGGTGCGTGTCCCAACGCCAACGCCAACGCTAGCACTGGTATCAGCACTAAGTAGCCCCGTCGTGTCCCCCAGATCCGAGTCGACGTCATATGATACAGTACAGCACCGAGCGAACGCATGCACGCGCTAAAAGTGGGGTGAGTGTTTGATCTGCGCGAGGTTATCGATCGTCTGTGTCTGTGTCTGTATAGTATAGTGCTGGTGTACTGTAGAGCTGGATTGTGCAATCAGCTAGCACCCCCACAGGAAGTGTGACGCAGATCATCCTCGTTTGAGAATGGTCTGGTCTGGTTTCTGGGGAGCAGCGTCGCTGGATGTAGACGTGTCGATAGATAGTGAGCTGCGCAAGGTCGAGAGCGCGAGTGTATGTGGCAGCGTCGTCAAGTCTTGTTCGACGCGCCTCGACGCGGTTCATCCTCCACCCGTAGACGTCGACGTGGACGTTGCGTCCACGGTGGCGATAGCCCGCTCCCGATTTCGCGTTCGCGTTCGCGTTCGCGCAGCACCTATATCCGTACGCACGTCAACGATCAGCCCAAGATGCGCACATAGACCGGGCGTGTCCCAGCCCCAGCCCCAGACCCGCTCCATCTCCCATCTCCCATCCCATCGCGCATCCCATCGCGATATCTGCGAACATGATCACACTCGCACATTCCCATCAGACCTCCTTCGCCGTCAGAGGGGCGCACTCACCTAAGCATCGTACTACCACTCGTAAGCATCGTACGCCCCCCGAGCGTAGTCGGACACATCGTGTACGCTTGGCAAGGCGGGGAGGTGGGCTGACATGAGCGCATGAGATCATGCTGTGCGCGCTGACTCGCTTCCCGTGTAGTGTGAGTAACCCGGGAAACGCGAGTCTGGCCTGGACCGAAGCGAGCGTGCGTGCGTGCGTGCGTGCGTGCGTGCGATTGGGTCCCCTCCCCCTGGTCGTGAGTCCGAGTACGGAGTGTTGGTCTGGACCTGCGATCTGCAGCGGCTGGATATAGGGGGCTTGTATGCGTGGCGCGTTATCGTCGTCCATGCTATTCTTGTCGTCGTCGCAGATCACGACCGAGGCGCTGCGTGGGCCTGGAGGCGAGGTGTGCGATGCGATGAACTGACTGCGGCGCACGTATTGTAGTCGAGCCTGGTGCGCTAGCGATAACGAGGCCGGAGATGATTCGCGTGGCGTTGAGAATACTCAACCAATGGGTGTGGGCACGCGCAGTAACGGCCGCGACCGTTTGTGTGGTTCTAGTCTGGAAGAAGTTGGCAGCAGTAGTTGCACATCGCGCGCATACAACCACTAGCAGCAGCGAATGAAAACGAAAAAAAAGGTGAGTGAACACTCATCATAGACAAAAGCGAAAAGAGAAACATACCTTGTTCGACGCACGTCTGAACGTCACATATATACGATACGTACGTACGCGTGCCACCCTGAGCGTCCATCCACTACAAATTCGAGCTGAAGTCGAAGGACGTCATGCAGCACTGACGTCGATATCGCACGCACGTCTCCCGCGCTGAGTCCAGCCCTCGGGCCTGTGTCTGTTTCTGTTTGAACTTTGGTGGTTTAGGCTTTTCGTGATGGGCCAGGCGGGAGGAGACGTAGGACTCGTAGTACTGTACTGTATAACTGTACCACAGCCGGAATGAACCCTGGCCCAGACTCGTGTGTGTGTATGCGGTAACTTGAGAAAGAGAGGGTGCGTTTAGGCTTTCCGTGATTTCTGGATTTTGCCACCCGACCTCGCAGCACCGCTGACATTGGGAGCAAGCCTGTTTCACGCTAAACGGTAAACACAAACTCTCATGTTTTAGACACCAAAAGTAATCACACACTCACCACGGTTAACCTTCCTCGTCGCTCCTCCTTTTCTGACTTGTGCTCGCGTGCAGAGCAGAGCTCGGAGATGCGCACCAAACGGCGTCCGTCCCACGCGCAAAGAAGCACGGACGTCGGACGTAGGCACGCCGCTCACACCGCTCGCCGCCCCCTCCGCTCACGCCGCCCCCTCCCCAACACACGCCGCTCGATCACCACCATCACATCCACTAACCACCCCAGTTTACGCCACCGCTCCTATCCCCAACCTACCAGCACAGTATCTGCGAGATACAGTACAACCCGCGTGAGACCCCGCCCACACGTCAACGGCACACGATCGCCGCTTCCCCTTCCAACCCCCTCCTCCTTCTTCTTCTAACCCCCTTCTTCTCCTGTACAGTAGCTTCCAGTGCGTCCGAGTAGCACTTATCACTGTATCACTGGCGATAGAATGGGATGTCAATGTATCACTCGAACCCGAAGCACCGAATTCGAAGCACTCACGTACACACCGCACAGCCCACACGGGAGTTGTTGCTTGCGGCGCAGTCCACCCTTTCCCTATGTTTCCGTTCCCCATGACATTGACATGTGGGTGGGTGGACATACGGAAGAGAACATACCTCCGGAAGAGACGCACGCCCGTATCCAGCGAAGGTCGCTGAATGGAGCAAGGTGAATGGATGGAATGAATCGAATGTATGCCCGCTTCCCACGGCGCCGGCTTCGCTCGCTGATCATCGCGTCCAAACTCTCTCCGCCCTGGGATGGGCCCGTCACGCAAGCTTACAGCACTGCACAGCACTCCAATGGACTTGGGTTGATTTGAATGGGCATTCTGCGCGGGGAGACCACGAGTAAGAGTATGCTTAACAGGCGAGTGTACTATAAGGTGACTATGCTATCTTCATGGGAGTTGAGAAACAGAGGGGTGGGGGGATGCTGAACATATGGTTGGGATCGAGCCACTACTATACAATTGCAATTGCACTACAACGAAAAGGAAAATCGTAAACACCGCGTGAGAGAGGAGAACGGAAAAAAGAGGTAAGACCGAAGACGGAAGAATGCGAAAAGAGAATGAGACGGGTTGCCAGAAACCGATAGATACTCGTCGAGCCCAGAGAAAAAGAATGAGGAAAGAAAAAATGACATGACATGACAGAAGCTAAAATTGGACACATCAAGGATGACGCCCAATCAGGATGCGATGCGATGAGGGGTGGCGAACAGAACAGAGTCCGTATGGATACAGGCGGAGTGCGGGTGCGAAGGGAGGAATGCGACAAGTGTTTGTGTGTTGGGTGTGTTTTGGGAATCGCCCTAGGCGGGACCGAAGAATGCGGTATACGACATTGGCGGGTACACAGACCAGCGATCGTATGGTGCGGATAACTGGTGTATGGTATGGTATGGTGTATGGTGTCTTTGATTGAGGGATGAGGGGAAGGGGGAGCAGGTGAGCGAGGCTCCTATCCCCACAGGGGGCAGCCGCGATATGTGCGGAACCAGGCGCGATCGAATAGATGGGATTGGTACACACCCAACAGCCGCCTCCGCGAGCGAGCCTATGCCTATTCATCTAACCCCATCTCGTCTGTGTCTGACTCTCCCGATAAGAAAAACGCCAAGAGGGAAGATCGGCTGAACGTATGCGACCGTCGGATGTTTCCTTTGACGTGTGGGAGGGTGCGGGTATGCCGCTTGTCGACGAGAGAAGGTGCGTGAGCTTCTGAGGGGTGTAGGGGCGGCTGCGGTATGGCAGGCAGGCGAACGTCTGCACCGAGAGAGGGGTAGTGGCACGATATGCGCGCGTCTCAGCGTTCAAACGATGAGGGTGGTGGTACAGCAACCAGCGAGTGGATGGACGGATGGGCGGTGCGATCAGGTCACGATTTGACGGGTGCTGCAGCGTGGAAGACAATAAACTCCACGTTCAGCACGCCTGGAGTGACAAAGGCGCACCTCTGGGCGGACGGCAGCAGACGGTGTTGGTCTGCCGCTGCTGGCATCATCATCATCTGTGGGGGCGCCTGTTTGTGCGTCGGCTTGGCGTAGGGCGGGAGCGGAGGCGGCGGGGAGGTGTAGCGCGGTTCTGGTGGGGGCGCGCGACGGGCTGAGCGGTTCTGTTTTTGGTCGTGCGCTGATGAGGAGGAGAGCGCAGAGGACGATGAGGGGGATGTAGAAGGTGAGTTGGATGAGGTGGAGGAGTTGGTGGAAGAGGAAGGGTTGGAGGTGGATGTGGTGGAGGAGGTCCCGAACTCGTTGTTGTCTATCCAGAAGGGGCGCGGAGAGGCGCTGGGGTTGTGTGGGCTCGTGAGTTTGTCGAGCAGCGGGGACCCGACGAGACGTGGTGGGATGGGCGGGTCCTCGGGGTGCGTGGGCAATTGGAGACGGGTGTTCCTGCGCGGGAATGGGGGAGGCGCAGGCAGGGGGGATGCAGTGCCAGTAGCCATCGTATCGTATCGTGTCCTTTCTTCTTCTCTCTAACCTAACTGCTGCGGGTTGCGATGGGTGTGCGGGATGTAGCAGAGGCAGCGATAAGCACGAGGACTTTAGTAGTGTCCTTTGGGCGTAGTGGAGCAGCGGTGGAGGGCAGGGCAGGGCAGGGGGGGCGGTGGAGAGCAGGGTGGCACTTATATAGCGTGGGTGGGGGATCGCATCGAAAACGAAGAGGACATAAACAGACAGACAGGACGGCGGCTTCTTTCGAGGGTCCCCATCAATCTGCTGTCTCGTCTCTGTGCAAATTGTGTTGTTGCCCGCACACGGCGAGCTCCTGCCTTTCCCGGCATAGAAGCCTATCGCCAGATTCCGCTCTCTGATCACCCGCCCGATTCGCATCTGCACACCGCGATCGCGTCCGTCCTGGTTCTGCTGCTCTTCCTGTCTTGTCTTGTTCTTGTCCAGGACAGACCGCGCCCGCGCGGAATTTCGAAACCAGCTGGCTTCTGCGAACCGCTCGCCCCTCGTATCCCCCCTCGCCTCGATGGCTCGCTCACAGACCGACCGTGTCTCGCCGTGCTTACGATCGCCTGAACGCACAGGAGGCTCGGCTGCGGCTGTCTGTCTGTCTGGGCGGGCAGAGCATTGGCAGCGCAGCATCCCATCGGTCGGCTGGCTGCGGGTCGGGTGTGTCTCAGTGTGCAAAGTCTGGTGACTGTGACTCGAGCCGACGGCTTCTGGGTGATCCACTCCCGTCGCAGCGGATGCAAAAGCGCAGGGGCGTTCAGCGATCGCCTCCCCCTTCAGCCTTTCCTGTGCAATCCCGCGCCTAAACGGTTCTGTGTGTGCCGCAGACCGCTCCACTACGCCTGTGTCACGGCCTTTACGAGGGTTTACAGGAATGGGATTGCTAGCCCGTTCCGTGTCGCCCGTCGAGTTTTGACACGGAAGAGACAAAGAGGAAGAGAAGACGAAAAAAAATAGATTGTTGGATCGGACGGGACGGCTGCTGGTGCTGTTGACTGGGCGCGCCTCGCACGTGTGAGTGTGCGAGGGCGGATAGTTGGAAACGCGGAAATCTGGCTGCGGCGTTTTCGTTTTCGTTCTCAATGTTCGCTGTCCGTGTTCGCTGCATGCAATCTATCGATGGAGTGCTGCATTAGAAGCCGGCGCGATTACTTGTGCGATGTCAACCGCACATACAACCGACCGCACCCTCGTTCATGCACTCAATTACAACTAAATTGCACGATTGATATGTGATTCCTCGATGCAGATGCAGATGTGGTTGCACCGCCCTCACGTCCGTCCGCAGCACCCCGAAAACCAAATCCGAATCGCTCACTCCGAATTCCTCACACAAAACACAACACACATCCCCTCAAACCACGCGCGCACTTCCCACACAACCGCGCTCGGCGTGCCTCGGACAGTTCAGTCGAGTAACGACAGTTCAGTCATGAAAATGAAAAACACAACACAACGCTAGCCGCCCGCGCGGGGGTCTCACCTGCGTCCAGAGAAGCCCGCTCTCTCTGAATCATCGTCCGACCCAGGGCGGGGATTCGGCGGCCTCCAACGAACGCGTACCTCGACGGCGATGGCGAGGTTCTGTGCTGGAAACACCAAATACCAAAGCCCCTGTGCATCTGTCTAGGTTACATACAGTACTTAGCGTACTTGGCGGCTTAAGTTATTGTACTAAGTAGAAGCACGTGTCTGGGCAGAATTCTGCGGCAGCCACGAAAAAACAAGCGTTGGCGCTCACAGCCGCGGCATTCGCTCTCCTCGGCTCGCGTTTGTCGGTCGGTCGGTCGGTCGTCCTCGCAGCACACCCTGAGACTCCCGATCGTCTTGACTTCCGGCAAACCAGCGTTTCGTATTTCTGCGGTCTTCTTCGCCTCGCCCTGTGCGTTCCTTAGACCTAGCGTCGCTCCGACGGACGCATACAGCCGAGCGTGCGCTTTGTTTTTTCGAGTCGGGAATGCTGGATTTCTGGCTTTGTGTGAAGGTCATTATCGGGACGCTGACGCTGACGCTGGGGATGCTGCAGTGTTTGCAGTACAGAGCTATGAGCTGAACCACTCGTCACCTCGCGGCCCCGTACTGCACATATGGCGTTCGATATTCGTCGCGGGTCTCAGTCTTTTCAGGTACCGCACTCTCTACTAGTCGCGCTATTTCTCACGCTCGCCCTTGCGCGAAATAACACGTCGATTGCGAAGTTCGGTCACGGAGATGCACCATCCACGATTCACAGACGTGGTATCTTCCGCGGACGGCGACGTGGTACTGGATCGCTGGAGCATCTTCGCCGCTCGAAGACAGTTCGTTCGCATCCCGTGGTGAGAGATCTGTCTCCATACGTGCTACGATAATTATAGACGACACTCATTTAACATCTCCAAACGCAATACAAGCCACAGATAGTCAAGCCCTCCTCACGAGCTCCAACGCCCCAAATCTCGTGACCGCGCCATCATTAAACTAAGTAAGTACACCAGCACATTGCAATTCACAACATCATACACTTTCCATACAGAAACACAGTGACGCACGCCCACGTCATCACACGTTTCATCCACCCACTCTCCTCTCCTCCTCTCCCATCTGCGTACGAACATGCGTGATGGCGCGTTGCGATGGAGGTACGCTACGCAACCTCAAACAACCACTGCACCCGCCCATCCCCATTTCAGGCTCATATATCCCGTTAGTTTATCATCGGCGGCGTGAACCACGCCTATCTCGAGCCACGTCTATCTTGGGCTATCTCAATCCGCCCCACTCCGCCACCCGCACACCCGACGCGTGATGTGATGTGATGTGTAAGGAGAACGTGCTGTTGTGGGTCCTGGGCGTGGCTAATTTGTTGTTTCTAAGGTGTGTCCCGTGACGTTTGTGCGTGGATGACCAAGAGCGAGGTGGTCGGGATACACCACTCTGATACACCGTCCTGGCGGGAGCGCGACTCGGACTCGTGATTGCGATCGGTGGCTCTGTTGTCAACCGGCGGGTTCGTGACCGCAATCGTACAAGCACACGACGCTCAATGTTCAACGTCCAGGACCCGACGAGGTGAATGAGTTGTACTTTTCGTCGTTCATGAACGCGACTCATTCCAGCATCATTTTTTCAGCAAAAGAAAAAGAACAGAAAAAACACGATCGCGTTCCTCCCCCATCCCGTCCACAAAAATACCCCCGGCGGCGCAACGTCGCTCAATCGCCCGCCCTCCATCGAGCATCAATACATAGGGCAAAACACTTCCCGTTCTCCGCTCTTCACGGGATGACAACGCGACCCGCTCACCCGCTCGCCTGCACGTGCACCAGGACACGCTACACACCCTGCGTGACTAATCGAACCGACGCATCGTAAGCAGTATGCGTGGATTATCCCGTCCAACCGCTGATGTTTCTGTCTCTTAGATTTGACTTAGGAGGTGGCGACACGACCGCCGGCGCGTTTGCACAGCACGACGCGGGAGTCCAGTCCAGACTGGCATGAAACGGAGGTTCGATGCTGCGGCGCGTTCAGCGCCTTACTATAACAGTCTGGCTAGCTCTGGATGGACACGTACAGACAGAACGCCTATCACCGACGCATGCATGCGCAGCTTTCACGTGCGGCGCGCGCATTGCACTAATCACGTCGGCGGAGAAGGAGATGGAGAACCACCACAGTCGGATTCGAGCTGATACGATACGAAAGCCCAGGCGGACGACGATCACACCGACTTAACGAGTTGAGTGTCTATGCGCACCTCGCATCTTCCGTGTCCGGAAATGTGCACGAACCCCGCTTACGCTTCGTATCTAGCAGTTTTCTAGGATAGGTACGAAATGAGCTCGTCCAGCTCAAACACGACGATCGTCACTCTCCGTCATCAACGCAACGCACTAGATGCTTTGCAGAGCCCATCGCACTGGCGGCATCTCCGCCCAGACCCTCGGCGGACAGCAATCACGCTCCTAACGAACCCCCTGCGCACCGACGCGCCAGGTCACCAAGAACCAAGAGCGCCGCGCCCCTTCTAGCCTCGCTCTGCAGCCAGACCCGTCTGTTATGATTATGATCGGTACCTAGCTAGCGAGCTAGCGTGCTCGGCACTTACGAGGAACCAAGCCTCGGTGTGCCCATGGCGAGCCGTCTCGTGGACGCAAATCACCTGACCGGTGCAAGCCACCTCGTTTCATTGGTGGATGGGAGAGGACGTCCGTGGTTCGGGGTCAGGGCCAGGGCCTCCTTGGATAGATGCAACCCGAAGAGAAACAGCGAAGCACGAGAAGGACACGGGCTCTGCCCACCTGGGTACTCTTCGCGAGGTATGTTTATGGTTTTCTGTGGAACTTTGACAGCGAAGTACAGCAAGGGCATCACATCGCATCGCTCGAACACCGCACCCTCTCTTCGACGGTTCTCGAATCCAGATCCAAGTAGAACGCCGCGCGCAGTTGCATCGGACACTGCAACGGTACCCACCCACATATCGATTATGGTATCGTATCTGGTATCCAACAACGACAGCGTTGGCAGGTATGTCAGCCACCGACCAACCAACCAGGTTCGATTTCCAGAGATGCGCGTGCTGATGTTCCAGCCCCTGCCCTGTAGAAAAACGCGATACCGCACGCCTCGCGATTTCTGATGCGGGCTCAGAGACTCGCGTTCTTCGAGTCTCGACCATGCCACTCGAGACCCCTGCCAGATCGGGCGTGCGCCGCTCATTGCTCGCCCTATCTCATCTCAGCCCTGGGGGGCCAGATCCTCATTCTCGAACGCTGCGCTCGTCGCTATCACCACTCACACCCATCCTACCACCTGGCCCGACGCGATTGGACAGCTCCCCGTCATTTAAGCACAACTCGCTGAACCTTTTCGAACAGCCTCAGACTCAGGCTCTACAGTAATCCGACGAACTGAATGGAATGGGACAAAACGGCGTCGGGCGTCAGGCGTCTCAGAGCCCAGAATGCGAAGAACTCGTGGCCGCCGCGAGGATCTGCCTGAACCTGCTCGCCCCTGCGCAGCGCAAAGGCAAAGACAAAGACAAAGAGACCGGCACATCACACGCGTTCCAGAACACCGCACAGGCTCCTTGGGGATCCCTATCTCCGAGGGTGAGGCTGGCAGCGCCACGAGGACGAGGAAAGTGTAAGATGTGGCCTGGTTACTGTGCACGCGCAGGCGCCCATCCAGGGCTGACTGCTTAGATGGATAGATGGAAATCCTGGAAATCGATGGAAGAGTTGCGATTATTGGATGCGCGTGGGAGGAAGGAAGGGAGGCTGACAAGGTTACGCCCCTCGCCGGGGTACAGGATTGTAAAGCAGGACATGCGCGGAGGTCTCGCGTGGGCTGAAGAGGAGGCTGACCGAAGTCAGCCCTGCCTGCCAATGTCCGCGTCCGGCCTTCCTTGCGCCCCTCCCCTTCTTGTTTTGTCTTGCCTTGCGCTCGTCAACCGAGTATGTCAGCCGCGCGAGTGGCTGGCAGGGCTGCTGGGGATAAGATAACCTTTCCGCGACATTGGCAGACAGGCAGTCCATCTTCTCGATCTTTCCTCCCTCGCACAAATTTGCAGGCGATTTGTCTTTGCTTTGTTTTTCTTCTCTTTCCTTTCTCTTTCTTTCTTTCCTTTACTTTCTTTCAGGCCCTGGCGGTTTCAAACGTTGATCGCTTTTCGTCGCACATCTCCCCGCTTCACAGACGCCCACCCACCCCGGTCCCACAACACAACATCACGTTGGTCATTTCCGGCGTACTTACACCTCGGCATGCTACAAAACAGCGTCTGGGCCTGCGCGGTCCTCGGTCTACCCCTCCTTGCCAGGTGCGCGCCCGCGCCCGACCGGCTCGGAGACACGGACGGTCGTAATCATGGTCAACAATTCGACATGGAGAGGAGACAGATCGTGGACGGGCTTGATATCAATGATCTGCTGAGCGGCCTTCCGCTGTCGTTCGCCGAGGCGGCCGTCACGCAGACTGTCGTGCAGACTGTACTGGAAACGAGGACGGCGACGAGCTATACGACTGTGGTGACCACTTCTTCCTCTTCTTCTGGTGCTGCTGGGACTTCTGCTGGGACTGTTTCTACGACTCTGGAATCTGGTCCTTCAAGTTCTGTTCCCCCTGCTGTTACTTCGTCTCCTGCTCAGACGACGGATCCGCCTGATCCTGGTCCCTCCGACGCTGCTTTCGCATCTGGTGCATCTTCAGCGTCCTCTGCATCAACCGTTCCGACAAGCTCTGCACTGGCGACTTACTCATCTGCTGTGGTCTCGAGTGTGGTCCAGCCTGCATCATCTGCTCCAGGATCTACTACTGTCACCTTCATCGCTTCCTCTGGTTCGGCATCTGCAACCCCGTCGTCTGCAACACCTATGTCTCAGTCAGCTATACCGTCGCCCTCTTCTGCGCCTGCATCTTCCCCGGTCTCATCATCTGTGCCCGTGTCGCCTTCAACACTGAGCGCCAGCAACACCCCTCCAAGCCCGTCTCCCTCCGGCTCGGCTTCGGCCAACCCGCCGATATTCACGAAAGGCCCCTCAACAGGGAACGTCGCGAAGCCCGCGCCAGCTCCAGTACGCGTCAAAAAGCCTCTCGTAATGGCGTATTACCCAGACTGGGTCGCGAGCTCGTTCCCGCCGGAGAAGGTCGACTTCACGCGCTTCGACTGGGTCGATTTTGCGTTCGCTGTGCCGACGCAGACGTTTGGGCTCGGTTGGGACGGAGACGCTGATACCCCGGATTTGTTGCGCCGCCTCGTGAGTGCGGCGCATCAGAGTGGGAAGTATGTGAAATTGAGTATTGGTGGCTGGACGGGGAGCAAGTTAGTTCTCAATTTCTTAGGCTTTTCGGTCAGTTGCTTGCAATGCGTGCTAACTCGAGATCTGTGCAGGTATTTCTCACCTGCTGTGTCGACACCGCAAAATAGGCAGACGTTCGTGAATAACATCTTGGCAGCATACAATCAGTTTGGTTTGGACGGTATTGACATAGATTGGGAATTCCCCGCACAAGACGGTGACAAAGGCAACATCGAGAATCCGAACGATACCGCAAATTATCTGGCGTTTCTGCAGCTCCTGCGCCAGACCCTACCGTCAGCGGCCAAGATTTCTGCAGCGACGATGACGGTGCCGTGGGCCGACCCTCATGGGAACCCACTCAAAGACGTCTCTGCATTCGGAAAGGTGCTCGACTGGATCTTGCTAATGAATTACGACACATGGGGCTGTAAGTATGCCGCAATTCATGCCTGAAACGAAACTTACACATTCTCCGTTCTCCGTAGCTTCTAGCGTGCCGGGCCCAAACGCGCCTCTCAGCAACGCATGCCACAACTCGACACAGAGCAGCGCCAGCGCCGTTGCAGGCGTCATGTCCTGGACCTCCGCAGGCTTCCCAGTCAACAAGATCGTCATGGGCCTCCCATCGTACGGATACATCTCGCGTTCGGGATCAACGAGCCTCATGACGCGCTCGGTAGTGCACGCATCGCGAAGACAGCGGCGCGCACCGCACGTCCCCATGCATGTCGATCCGGCGAGTCAGGAGGCGCAGGTGACGACTATGGGCGAGGAGGAAGACCCGCTCGCGGAAACTGAAGGCGCGAAATCGGGATCATCTCCGCCGGCCGCGTTTATGGTGCATAATGAAGACGGCGGAACGGAAGACGGTCAAGTTCAGTTCCGGGATTTGGTGGACCAGAAGGCGCTGTCGTATATTTCCGCTTGGTCGAGTGCGACGCGTGTCGCTGTTGCTGGTACCGCTCAAGACGGCGAGAAGACCGATGGGCCGAACAACTCAAAAGATGCTGGCGATGGAGGCGACACCGGTCAAAGTGATAATTCTGGCGATGCAGGCAACGCCGACAACGCCGGTAACTCTGATGCTGGCAGTACGGACCCTCCATCTGACGGCACAAGCAACGATTCGCAAGTTGGGATGTCAAGCATCGCGTTTGCAGGTCAACAGATCGACAACGTCTTCAATGGTCAAAACGGTTTCGTGCGAGAATGGGACGCTTGTTCAAGCACCCCATATATGCACTCTGCGGCAGCCAAACAGGTGATTACCTACGACGACCCGCAATCACTCGAGATGAAAGCTGTGTTCGTGAGGGCTGCTGGCCTGCTCGGAGCGAACATGTTCGATGTTCACGGTGATACAGACCAGTGGGACCTTACGGATGGGATCAGGCGTGGCTTAGGGTTGTAACTTTATGGGGATGCTTTGTGCTTCATATCATCGCTCTCATTGCTTAGGACATCACGCTATAATCTTTTTGCAGAGTATGTTTTTGAGATGAAGTCTAAACAGAAGCTAATGAACGGAACAGATACTGGTATCTAGCATACAATAATATACGATGGTCACTATCTATTGTCCGTAGTCCTTCTCTATATCGCCCTCAAACCGTACAAGTGGATCCTCCCTTCCTGCTTGAACAATGGCCCGCGAGGAGCCATGTTTCGTGTCACCCAGTGGGTGTTTTATTGCCGACTCGTAAGAGATTTACGGCGTAGGGTGTCTCTGCCTGCCTTCACGTGGAGGGCTTATGGCGCGTAGGGGGTGCAAACCGCTACTGAGTGGTTGAGAACACCCGATTATTCGTGGTATGCAGTGAAGCACACCAGAGCAGCAGTCGCTTGAAGCGAAGTGTTGAGCCTCTGTTGTCCATTACATTCCGCTGAAGAGCCTCTTCAAGCTCGCGGTGATTGACGTCTTCCTCTCCGATCGTTGTCCATTGTAAGGACGAAGGATGTTTCCAAACTCCTCGTATGTCGCATGGGTGTTGCGAGGAGAATGGGAGGCGGCCAGCATGCTGAAACCGTTGGAGGGAGAGGAGGTCGGGAAGAGGACGTATGTGGATGCTGTAACAGAGTAAGACATCGTGTCCAGACGTAGTATGTCTTAAAGAGTGAGGAAGGAGGCTATTGTTTGGGGGAGAGCTGTGAGTAGCGTTGCGAGTGCTGCTGGGGAACTTCCCTCTGTCAATCCTGGCACCTTAAGTAGGGGTCGGAACGGGGTCTATTGCGACGCGGAATTGACAGCGGGAGAAGCAACAATCGACGGGATGGCAACGAGACTGGTTGCGCAGACGAGGACCCACAGATTTCCAAGGAAGGCAGACAGAGGAGGGCGCATGTTTATACCAGAGGAGAGCCATTGTAGAGCCAGAGGATGAGGGACAGTGTACAACGCGGACGGTCAGGAAATTCCCGCGTGTCGCAGTCACTGTCCACTGATCGTGACTTGTCGCGACGCGTTGTGTTGGTGTGTTTGGCTCAAGCATCACCAAAACAAGTACAAATCAAGCCTCAAGCCCAAATTTTGCTCAAGCACATTTTAGATTCATCGCTCACGCTCACTGTCTCTCACAATGTCTCCATCCACAACATAACGCGACACATAGGATGTAGCTCGGACGGGCGATGGTAATAGGTGAGGATCTTTTTCATGCTACACATCTATGATGTCAAAATCATTTTCCCAAACATCCGAACGCTCTGCGTTCTGAGTGACAATCTTTGACTCTACAACGGTATCTGAGTCTATCGATAGCAGCGGCTTTTTACCACTTCGTACTGACTTCAACCTCCTTTCAGGTCATTACACATTGTGACCTTGCATCCACGACAAAGTGGATGCGAGTTGCCCTCTGTAGCACCAGCTCATCCCGCGGAGAAGGATAGGGTATACGTATTGGCACGTTGGGACTATCAGCCGAGCATTGGCCGTCATGGTGGGGTGAGTACATTTCTCTTTTAATGGCCATGTCGCACATGTCCTGGCTGTGATGACACTTTATTCACACTGTACGAGTGCATACACAACACGTGCATGCAGTATGAGTATACCCTACTACAACGGTATCTGAGCCTCCGCTATGTGACACATGCTCTGCGAACTTTTGCTGATCTCTTTGCGTCTTCTTAGGTCATGGGTGGTGATGTTCTCACGCATAGAACATCGGAAGTCTTCTTGTCCTTGCGGTGTGGCTCGCTCACGAGACGTCGCTCCAATGACTCAGCTAGTCTATGCACCTGAGTAAGTACTTTATTACGACCACAATGTAAATTAGTATCATACCCACATCCCAGTTGAGAGCAATATATTGGTTCGCATTTTACCCTGGAAGACACCAGATTCTTAGTCCGGCTTTAAAATGTGTACATGATTACAAGTGAGCAGCCTTTGACACGTCCTGTCTAGCGGTTGCATCAGCATCTCGTCTAAATGCCGATGTGTACGCAATGTGCGTTCATGCGCATTCCTCAATCATCGCAGTAATTGCAGTGCTCCCATGATTCTCGTCGCGAAGTCTGCAATGTATATAATCGGACCTGTAGCTCCCAGCTTTTCACCACCCGACCTTTCTGCCATCTAGCTCCGGCCCTATGATGTTTTTGGCCGCTACTCTCGTCTTGATATGTGCTTCGTACGCGTTGGCTGCGCCTGCCGCGACATGGACCTCGGAACCATTCAATCCAGGATCCATCCCATTAGCAGTCCGCTCCCCATACCTCTCCGCCTGGCTTGACCAAGGTAGTGGGACTGCACTGAACGCAGACTGGCCCCATTTCTGGACAGGCTCTGTGAGTGCTTTGAGACACACATTGTATACTCTACTCATGTCGACAACAGATTCTCGGATGGGCGGGTTACGTCAATGTTGACGGCACATCGTACAATTTCCTTGGGGTACCCAACGTCCCTGGTACCAACGGCCAAAAAGCCGTGCAGAAGAGTTTTACGGTCAGAATCATCGTCGCCGTGTTCTGATGCTCACACTAAATCACGTTGGCGCAGTTTACTTCGACACAGAGTACATTTGTTATGGCCGCTGGACCAATTGATCTTACAGTACAGTTTCTTAGTCCGGTTGAGGTAGGATTCCCGAGCCGATGCATGCACATGATCTCATCTGACGTTGTACTGCAGCCGAACGATCTCGTCAAACAATCACTTCCGTTCTCGTATCTCTCACTTTCTGCAAGTTCGACAGATGGCAAAGCGCATTCAGTACAAGTGTACTCCGACATCAGTGCAGAATGGATTACAGGAGATAACAGCCTCACCACAAATTGGACCACCACGATCGGTGACATAATCGTCCATCAAACTCAGCTAGAGCAGCAGTCGAGCTTTAGTGAGATTAATGACCGTATCCAGCGTGAGTACCCATCGTATTAGACATAGCGGCAGTGCTAATTACCCTGATATATTTCAGAGGGCGCAGCGTATTTCGCTATAACAAAGGTTCGTAAATGTACGATAGTGATGATCATGCGCCTCAATGTGTTCTCAGGATGCAGGCACAACCTATCAAACTGGCCAAGATGTAATAGTTCGAGCTCAGTTCATCAATAACGGGAAGCTCGCGAATACGCAGGATACGGAATTCAGGGCCGTATCAGATAGATGGCCGGTGTTTGCGTTCGCACAGGATCTTGGTCGTGTGACAACCTCTTCAAGCCCCGTTGTAATCGCAGTAGGCCATGTCAGAGACCCCGCTGTCGAGTACATTGTGGCAAAAGGCGCGAGACAAAACAGAAGCCTCTTATTCTGGAGTCAATTCTCGTCAGTTCAAGCCGCGGTGAGTCGTCCCCAGCATGGTTGAGAAAGTGTCCCTCACATGTACTTTCAGATCACGTCTTTCCTAGGCGATTATTCTGGTGCTCTGAGCAGGGCACAGTCATTCGACTCCAAAGTGCAATCAGATGCTTCAGTCATCTCCAGTGACTATGCCGCGATTGCGGCTCTGTCTGTTAGACAGGCATTCGGTGCTACTGAACTCACCATCTCAAAGAATACGGATGGGAGTTTCAACAGCTCTGATATCATGATGTTCATGAAAGGTGTGTTCATGGGTACACATACGAAACCATATCTGCTCTTCTCACGTTTATTTCGCAGAGATCTCCAGCGATGGTGTCAGTCTTGCTTTTGGTTTCGGCTTCTTGTTAGCTCACACTGCGGTCTTAGAATGTCAACACTGTTGATGTCATCTTCCCGTCGTGGCCCGTGCTGTTATACACCAATCCGACACTCGGCAAATATCTCCTGTTACCTCTATTCGCATATCAGGCTACTGGTCAATACCCGAACAAATGGAGTATACACGACATGGGTATGCGCTTCATAGAAGCAAGCAGCATAGCATTGATCAGGTGTATACAGGTGCCCATTACCCCCAAGCTCTCGGACACAACGACGGTACGGTTGCACGCTGATACCGGTAACATACTTCTTAACAAACCCTGTAGGATCTGATGAGGCTATGCCTGTCGAAGGTGAGTACGGTTTGTAAAAGGACAATGTCTTATATTGACAAGTTGACAGAAAGTGGAAACATGCTAATCATGACTTTGAGTCACGCTCAAAAAACAAACGACCATTCGCTCCTTACAACTTATGTACGTACGACCTCCTGTTGTGCTGAGTCACGTCTGACTATCTTCTCGCTGTAGTTCAATCTCCTTGACCAGTGGACTCAATTCCTTATCACAGACTCGCTCATCCCTGCCAACCAGATCAGCACGGATGATTTTGCAGGCAGTCTCGCCAACCAAACGAACCTAGCTATCAAAGGCATCGTTGGTATCAAAGCAATGTCGGTTATTGCTGGTCTCGTTGGCGATAGTGCTCGTAGCTCGAACTACAGCGTATGTGTGAAACGACAAAGCACTTAAGCCACTGACTCACAGGCCTTCAACAGAACATCGCTGCCTCATATGTAACACAGTGGCAGAAGTTCGCAACATCCGCTGATCAGAAGCATTTGACGTTGTCTGTAAGTGATACCTCGCTACCATATGTCCTAAGCTCATATGTGCACCTGTCACACCACTCATAGTATGGTAATGACTCGAGGTCAGAAGCCATGTTCATGTTCTTCTATTTATACTTACCGGAATTGTGCTCTTAGCTGGGGTCTATCGTACAACATGTACGCGGACAAGCTTCTAGGAACTAATGTGTTCCCTCAATCCATCTTCGATATGCGTAAGTTGTTCTCTGCATCACATCTCATATTAGACTCTGTTGAAACTCTACGTCCAGAAACTGCCTGGTATAGCACAGTAGTTAGTAAGTCTATGCGGTATGGTCTTCGAGCGACACTATCTGATACTTCTAATCCAGATAGCTTTGGTGTTCCCCTGGATACCCGGTAAATATACGTAGTCTTCCTGGCGTCAGGTTACTGATATTAGATGCATATATCAGCCATACATACACAAAATCCGGTAAGGCTATGGATATCCCTTATGAGACTTCTTTCACTTACCGTCCGTAGACTGGGAAATATGGACCGCAGCAATGGTCTCGTCCACAGCCGTTCGAGATATGTTCGTAAGCTCCGTAGCAAAATATGCCGCTGATGGAAGCAGCCGTCAGCCACTAGGCGACTGGTACGAGACGACCAACGGTGATGTTGAGTCCTTCAGAGCAAGACCTGTGGTGGGGGGTCACTTCGCCTTGGTAAGCTTGCTACTAATCAGTAATGCTACATCAACGCACTCATTCGAAATCTTGTAGCTTGCACTCGGTAGTAGCTCCACCGTTGACACTCTGGGGTCATCAACAACAAATTCGACAGAACCCAAACCATCTCCGCAATCCAATAGCGCCTCGAGCTTCCGCCTGCGGTTCTTCTAGTACTTATAGCTGCACCTTGGTGTACGTTACGCTCACGCGCGCCATTGCTTGTCAGCTGCGCAATGTATTATCTGTCAAGCTGACTGCACCAGAGATCACCGATGGGTGAACTTCAGTCTGATGGTAGCCCTTCGACTGACACGATGTTGCCTTTAGCTCGTATGCTTCGTAGTAAGTAGCCGCCACCACTTTGCGACAGCACGCTTTAAGGAGCTGTTCGATCCAAAGCTGATATGCCACATTATCCGCGAGTTATATCTCAGGACGCTAATCATATGCTTCTATGCACAGCCCAGTGGCAACGTGCTGTGTCAGACGGTGTCACCGATGTATTACCAGATGAGGATGAGGGTGGCGGGTGTGCCACGGACGCCCAGTCTGCTTGAGTATATGTTCCTGCTCCCAGTACAGCGACTCTTCACAGAGTCTATTCCTGCTGGCACTATAAAAAATATAGACCTGGCATGCTGAGACCATAGTCGAGCGAGGCTACTCATAGTACAGTAGTATATTCTTGCGTCGCGGCGCTGACATGGTCACGTGATCTGACCGATCTACGGCACGAACAGAAGGGAAGGTATCGTCTTGTCAGCCATGACGAGGAAGGTTGTTCGCCTCTCCTACATAATGGCTCAGCACGCGCACAAAGACTTCTGCTACGTACATGTTCAGCTCTGTCGCGACTATGGTCAAGCGTTCTCGTAGCCTCACGCCTCTCGCCGCTAGCGCGTTCGAGAGTGGACACTCTGCCAAAAGGACCCATCGAGATGTCAAGTTCTTGCCAAACAAGATTGCTACGGCGGAGAATGCAGCACGAGCAGATCGCTCACCTCCTTTCTTGAAGCTTACAGAGGCACTTAACGTTTCCACCGCACCGCCGGGAGACGCGGTCGTGTATTGGATGCGAATGCAAGATATGAGAGGTATTTCATCGTTTACAAATCCGAGGTTGCGACTGTCTGAACGTTGGACTGTATTAACCAGTGCAAGACAACAGAGCTTTGAGTCAAGCTTCATCACAGGCTGTGCAATCAGGCATTCCCCTGATCGTCTTGTTCGTTATCAGCCCTCAAGACTACATCGCTCATGATCGAAGTGCTCGGAGGATAGACTTCACTCTACGAAACCTCGTTCATATTAAGGTAACTATGCTTCTGCCGTGTCAGCATCAGACGTGACTGAAACAGCCTACAGCAAAATCTAGCTCAATTACATATTCCTCTCCATGTTGTCTCGCATACTCCGCGCGGAACGATCCCTGCCCGGGTTCTATCCATCATGAGGGAGTTGAACGCCGGAAGCCTCTTTGCAAATATTGAGCATGAGGTAGATGAGCTTCGTCGTGATATACAACTGTGCGAACTCGCCTATCAAGAAGGCAGAGTACGATGCACATTTGTACACGACAAATGCGTTATTACTCCTGGTACTGTCCGTACGAAGGAAGGGAAAGGCTACACAGTAGGTTCTCCATAAGAAATCAACCGCACGACCTCAATCCCATTTGCAGGTTTACTCGCCGTTTCTGCGTTCCTGGTTACCACACTTAACGGCAGTACCCGACCCCCTAGCTCGAGCGACTGATGTCCAACCCAATCAAACAGCAGTGCACAGCCATCCGTCATTCAGCCCTCTGTTCGAGTGTCATGTGCCGGATCATGTCGAGGGGTTCGAGCTGGCTCCGGAGGACGCTGAAACTATTCATCGGTGTTGGCCTGCCGGTGAGGAAGCTGCTCACGAGATTCTACGGCGGTTCCTGTATACGAAAGCACGCTCGTCTCAATTTGGTGCCGTTGATCCACTTTCACTGGGAATCAGCGAGGCAAAAAGTGCTGCAAAGGATAGTAGAGTAGGAAAATACAAGGACATGAGGGATCGCGTAGATGCAGATACTACAAGCCGTCTGAGGTGTGCCGCGCTCATGACCAGGCTTTTGGGTGCCGCTGACCTCTTTCTCTCAGTCCATATCTTGCTGCTGGAATACTTTCCGCCCGAGAATGTCTCCGAGCGACGATGGTTCTATCCCCCAATAAGACCCAGAAGATAGACGCTAGCCGGGAGACCGGTATCGGCAGGTGGGTGCAGGAAGTTGGTTGGTATGTTTCTGTAGCTATCTCGGTAATCATGCTCAGTTCGCCCTCATCAGCATGGAGGGACTTCTATACCCATGTGCTTGCATTGTTTCCCCGGGTGTCGATGGGACGACCATTCCAGGAGAAATTTGCACATGTTTCTTGGGAGACGAACGAAGCCCATCTTCAGGCCTGGAAGGATGGCCGGACAGGCGTGCCCATAGTGGATGCCGGGATGAGGCAGGCAAACAAGATGGGTTGGATGCACAACCGCGTCCGAATGATTACAGCAATGTACCTCGTCAAAGACCTGATGATTGATTGGAGGCTTGGGGAGAAGGTATGTCTCTGAGAATTGCGAGCTGCGCAGTCTCTTAACCGGTCGTTGTGTCTCATGGGGCAGTACTACATGGAGACATTGATAGATGGAGACTTAGCATCAAACAACGGCGGATGGCAATGGAGTGCCAGCACGGGGGTTGATCCCGTTCCTTACTTCAGGATATTCAACCCCTACACTCAGAGCAAGAAGGTTCGTTCATACTCAGGAGTCAACGTTCTATAATTTATCAGTGGCACTGCAGGCTGATCCCTCCGGAGACTATATTCGATACTTTGTCCCTGAGCTCTCAAAGGTATACGGCGACGGTGCGTGGTTACAACACCGGATCAAATTCTTTCGGTACTCAGGGCTTCCGTGCTCAGACATACATAATCCCTCGGCAAAGCTTGCAGAAAAGTTGGGTTATCCGCTACCGCTGGTTAAACACGACGAAGCGCGCCTAATAGCCATCAGGCGCTACAAGAATCCCGGTGACGACTGAGTGATTGATCGATGTCTCCTGGAGGCGGCAGCGGGCAGTGCATGCAGTCAGATATCAAACATGTCCTTACATGGAAACCAACATTGTTCATTGCTCATGTCGTATGACCTGATACAGAATTTCGATGGCGCGAGCCTAGCTTCTGTGACCGATGAATATGACAACCCGAGCTTCAGACCAATAGATGCCTGGCAGTATGCTTCATTTGTGCCGGAGCATCGCTAGCACTGATGTAGAAAGCCGTTGCAGGGAATGCGAGATACAGACGTCAAGACTCCGCAACCGCCGTCCGGGTTGTTCATGTTACCGCAACGCTAACGCTCATCGTTAAGTGCCTCATATGGAGATGGTCGTAGCAAGGCCACAGCCCTTATAAACCGTCCTTCGCCTCAATGTTACCGGTGAGCCCTCCGTGTGCCGGTAGCCCACCCTCTGCCATCTGCTCCTCTAGCCTGGTTCCGTGCTAGCGCGATGTCCACATCACCATCGTCTGCGTACTGGGGGCAGTCGTGGCCACGGAGTCCACACGGGCACAACGAGCTGGATGTCGACTCTTTCTCGGACTTCAGCTCAGAGCTCACGTCGCCGGATCAAGATTGGGAGGACGGTACGTCATAACCACCAATAGCAATAAAGGCTCGGCTGACGTCTATAATATAGAGGGCGCAGACGAGTTCCACGAGGAGGAGTTCCTCGGCATATTGGCATTGGCGGAACTCGCCCGAGGATCATTCGCATCCTCATCGCGTGCGGGAGATCTGGAAGAGTACATGGCTTACCTACGGGATGCTCTGACAGTAGCACCACCGGACGGTCCTGCACGCGCGGACGTATTGGATAGGCTCGCCCATAGTCTTCACATGTCAGTATCTGGAGGATACTTCGCATCCGACGACTCCTTGGAACGGCTGAACGAGTCCATACATCTACATCGTCTCGCGTTATATCATCTTCCGGTGAATAACGAGGTTCGGGCAGAGTATGTGACGCACTTAGCCATCGCACTCCGCACGAGGTTCGCCGTCGCAAATGATGTAGAAGACTTGCACGAATGCATAGCTCTCCATTCACAAGCCCTCGTACTACGTCCTTCTGGTCATCCTGACCGCATCTCCTCCCTTACCAGTCTCGCCAATGTTCACTGGACGCTATTCGAATGCACTGGCACGGACAGCGACCTGGAAAGAGCCGTCTTCTTGGATGAAGAGGCTCTACGTCTTTTACCTCATGGTCACCCTGACCGACACGTCACTTTACTTGGTCTCGCCGCCGACCTGGGCGCGCGTTATGCCAAGCACGCCTCTCAAGATGATCTCCGTCGATCTACCACTCTGTACCAAGAAGCTTTACAACTTGCTGCCACAGACCGAGACCGCCTTCGGACTACACAATGTCTCGCCTCTCTGTTGTTCATGCACTATGGCGCAACACACGATGTTACGAGCTTGCACGAGGCCATTGACGTGTGCACAAAGGCCTTAGATGAAGCCTCCGACGCCTCCGCTGGCGATAAGCTTCCTATTCTACGAGTCCTCGCGGACATGAACCTTACCCAGCATCTCGATGGCTCCGGCGAAGCACATCATTTAGAAGGCGCCGTCACCTATTGCGCTCGGGCCCTCCAGTATCTGCCAGAGCCTTGCGCTTTGACAGATAAACTCGACATCTTGATGAATCTGGCCTACGCGTTGGTCGCACGATTTAGTCATGCGAAACAGCAGCAAGATATAGATCAGGCGGTATCCCTGTGCACCCAGGCTGTCGAAATGTGCCCATTCGAGCATCCCTATTGCTCTCGGTTACTGCGAGCTCTGGCTCGCGGACTTGCTGTTCGCCAGGAAGGCTCCACATCTTTGGACGATCGGGATATGCAGAAAGCTCTGGAACTCTACGCTGAGGCTGTCAAGAATCCGTATAGCCTTACACGAGAGCGAATCACATACGGTCTCGAATGGGTGCAATTGCTTTCCCGACGCGACATACAATCGAGGGAGCTTCTTGCGGCCTATAAATCGGTGATCGGTTTATTCCAACATCTCGCTTACTTCGAGGATATGTCCGTGGAGGAGCTTACCAAGTTGTCGAGAACTCTCGTGGATGCCGTACAGTGCGCCCTACGCCTGGATGACATCGAGCAAGCCATTGCACTCGTTGAGCAGAGACAGGAGATCCTATGGTGCCCACGTCGCCTCGACAGCATGATCCAGCCCCCTTTGCGTCAGCGGTTGCACAAGATCGCTCGTGAGCTGTATGGAACATGTCACATCGAATTCATCCCGACACTACTGCGGAACTCACGGGGCCACAGTTTAGTGAACCTTGATGAATCCGCTGCCCGTCGTCGTAACCTCGTCGAGGAATTCCATGGTCTGGTCCAACATCTTCGACGATACCCCGGTTTATCCAACCTTCTCCAACCTATCGAATACGTCGACCTCATGAAAGACTGGAACCGCAAGCCGTTGGTTTTGCTCGTGGTACAACCTCAGTGTAAGGCCATCATCTGCCGAGGGACCGAACTTGGCGGGATTACCACAGTTTCTCTTCCTCTTACATCTGAAGAGTTGAAGCGTTTGGCATCCGAATTCCACAGCTTGCGGCAGGATCCTGATGAAGCAAAGTGCATCGAACTATGTCACAAAACATGGCAGTCCATAGTAGGGCCGATTCTCGAATCTATGGGCATAGTAAGTCGAGTCAAGTGATTTCTGCTTGGTACACATCTAACCATTATTACTCCAGTCGACGCCAGATCAGGATGCCAGGCCCCATGTATGGTGGTGCCCTACCGGACCCTTCACTTTCATTCCTTTACACGCAGCCATTCGTGCGAGTACTAGTCAGCACTCAACATGCACGTCAGACTACGTCGTTTCCTCGTACATTCCTTCAATCACCGCAATGCGCAAACCCAAACCCGAGACGCGAGCTCGACTCACCATACTCACCACTCCTGTCACTCCCACCACTCCTTCGCATTACACCCAAAATTTCTCGCGGAAAGATGATACCCACGTCGTTCAGATTCCTTCTCCCACGGGCACGGAAGGCTTGTCCTTCTCGTACGACTACGACTACGACGCAGTCCCCAATGGTCGCCGTGCTCCGATTATTCGCTTAAATGGCCCTCTCGATTCCAGTATACCCAAGGCCACAGCACACAGAGACTCGTCAAATCCACTGCATTTCAACGGCAATGAGCTGCTCACCGACTTAACTGACGCCGCAACATCTCAAGTTGCGTTTGCTTTCCTTCATTCTGACGGTTCGTCGTCAGCGACGGAAGAGAATGCTACCGTACTTCCGTGCGAAGCGACTCACTCAGGCTTAGCTCTATGCTCGAGTGGGTTCCGCTCCGTTGTCAGTACGGTGCCAGGATGGTGAGAATCTATCATGGCCCCATGTCACGGCACTGATCCCTTTTCTATAGGCATAACATGCTCGATGCCAGAGACAGTGCAGCTGTGATAGATCAGATCTGCAAAGACATTGGTTATGACAATGCAACGGACCTACCTCCTAATGTCGTTCCTTACGCTCTTGACAAGGCTATCCGCGATCTACGAAGAAGCGGCGTACCAGTCACACGCTGGATACCCTTCATTCATATTGGACAGTAGTTTATAGATTTTTAGTATTATACCCTTTGTAGTCTTAGCCCAGCCTCTCTTGTGTACTAAGATGCGTGTATCCACATCTAGAATTGTAGCTTGTTCCGTATTCCATCGAAAGCTGTGATAATAATTTGAAGGGATGCAACAGTAGAGGAAACCGGTATTACGAAAGGAAAGACAGAACTGAAACGAAATCGCGTATGGCTGCAACCTCGATAAACCACTGACCGCTTTACAGGTCGAATTCAAAGTCGTCATTGGATGATTGCTGCGTACCGCCTCGAATGTTCTGGCGCACATTCGTCGTTGTGGTACTATACGTGAATTCAGATGATTCACCCTGATCCTGTTTAACGACACCTGTCCTAGGAATGAGCAGGTTCACGAGAACATGTGAGGATAAAAATACCAATGTCGAGGAATTTCGACTCCAGTACCGTGGTTTTGAAGTCGTCTGTGTTGCCCAAATCCTCGAAGCCGACGATCCTAATGTGAGGTAAGAGCGATGTGATCACGCGTGTGTGAACAGACATACCGCGACTTCGCTATGCCCTTCACAAAACAGTATACAGCGGGCAATACTTTGACACCTAATTTCTCAACAAGAAACGGCGCATTCTCCACGCAGACACGTAAAAAGCGCGTTCTGAAGTATTTGGGAGCCAAACGCTACTGAACAACGTCGAGCATACGTGGAAACGCCCTAGGAAAGAGCACGTACTGTGAGATGCTTGTCCATGATCGTGCATCTTCGGAAATTGGGCATGTAGAAGTGTATGACACACAGAGGTTCGTCGCTTTCGGAGACATGATGAGCGGAATGAAAGGTAACCGCTCCGTATGCTCTTACATAGTTGTCTGAAGCACTACCTTCTCATCCATCAGTTCATCGTAACGGCCGTGTCCCGAGTCCTTCATTCTCTTCAAGCGTTCAAGTCTAGTCAAGTTGCATAACAGTAAACGAACGGTCAGGCACTGCTAGCAGGACACTTCTCACTCCTGCCTGTACTGTTCAATTCCGCGTTCCCTTACGGCAGAATCCTCGTCGTCCTCGATCTCGGCTTCGAGTTGTGCAAGCAGTTCGTCATCATCAGGTTCACTGTCTGGAGTTCTGCTACGCATTGTAATGGTAGAAGTGTGTATGCGTCAGTTCACCCTTGTTTGAGCTGTAGTGTGGTGAATGGATGGAGAAGTGAAGACGTGTGGCTGCAGCACTGACAGTCAGCGCCTGCGCGAAATGGTGCGCATCAAAAGGGCGGATCAGTACGACAAGAAGAAAGGGTGTACTGGTCAGTTCAAAGTACTCAGATCGAATAGTGTTATGACGGTCGCACCAAGGTGCTGCTCCAATGGGATAATTATGGGCAAGGAAAAGAAATCAGGTGTGTACCAGTAGTGGAGGACGATCGCGGGCAACACGTGACGGCGTACAATAGGCGGGACGGGCGGGATAGAGGCACTCTCTTCACGCTGCCATCACGGTCACTTATTTTACCTGGTGAAGCGCAGCGGGACACTGATGCTCATTCAAGGCACCAACTATCGCGCATACAATCCCATTACGCGGGCTTAGCCACCGAAGGCCATCTTTTTTTACGGCTTGCCAGGCGCGTGTAATAACACGAACAGGGGACTATCAGGGCTGTGATGCTCTCGGAATCGCGTGCAGGGTATGTACTGTATCTATCCTCTCTGTTTGGGAATAAAATTCACATTTGCACGTCCTCCCAGGGTTCATACCCCGTGCTTGCAGACCTCTGACCGCTCGGGAGTCCCTTCTCCGCCCATGCGCATTAACCCTGAACGACAGGCTCTTCTCCAAAAAGAACAAGATCTTATCCAGGAAGAACAGAATCTTCTTCAGGAAAAACAAGATCTTCTCCGGAGAGAACAAGATCGCGCGAAGGCTCTCATTTCCACTCGCTACCAGTTGAACAATACTACAGCCATTGGCAAACTTCCCATTGAGATAATAACAGAGATATTCTATTGGGTTGTCACTCCCAATAAACTGCCCAGTCCGAGCACACTTACAAGGGCGGCGTGCTATGCGTGGATGGGTCTTCCACGCGTGTGCAGACGGTGGCACGAAGTCGCAATGGCCACACCAGCTTTGTGGTCCTCCATCGTGGTGACAGGACATCGCAAGGAGATAGTTGCTTGCTTGGCGAAGTCGAAGGACGCGCTGCTAGACGTCGCCACAAACCATGTTCTTTTGGACTATCCCGCGTCGCTTGACTGGAACACGTTGCAAGTTTTGAGAAGCATCTTACACCATGCTCATCGTATCCGATCCATCGACTTTGCGTTCCGTAACAAAGATTTCGTCGACGTCGTGGAAGATCTACCCAAGGTAAACCTGCCTAGGTTGCGCTATCTTTCCATAGCCGCTTGTGACTCCCCCCACCACGTCTTTCCTCCCCACTGGCTGTGCAGCTTCACCTTCGGAAGTCTGGACTGTCCAGATATGAAAGAGCTGAGTATCTCGCGATGCAACTTTCCATTCGAGAAAATTACCGGCTACACCAAGCTGACATCGTTGACCATCGAGTTGTCGCCCCATACAGCTACCAAAGCCCTAGCAGAAACGATGGTGTTGGGCATACTTAGAGCAACGTCGGACTTGGTCACCCTGCGTCTTCTCGACGCATTTATCCCAGGTGTGCCGGCCGCGGCCGACGATGCGAAAGAAAACACCGGAGTGTCTAACCACGATATCATTCTTCTACCTCGATTGTCCTGCGCTGAACTGGGTGGAAACGTTGCTGCCATCGCTAGTATCCTCCACTACGTCCATTTCCCAAGTACTGCGCGCCTTTTGCTGCCTTCTACGAGCTCGCGCTCCCCGGCGGATATTGAGGCTCTCATTGAGCCTCTTCAAGCTCGACTGGATGGCAATGCAGCGCTTGCCCCCCTTGTACACTTGAAGACCATGCACATTCGGGCGAGCACCCGGACACCTATCGGCATTAACTGCTGGGTTAAATCCTCTTATGGCATTGGAATAAGTCCCGATGAGCCTTTCCCATTCCACGAGGAACCGGACTTCAAAATATGCTACCCTATAGATGGACATGATCTTGATGCGCTATGTATGATGCCGCTACACGAAGTTCAGTCACTTTGGCTAAGGTCAAAACGAAAGCATTCGCTTCCACCGAACTTCGCCCGGGCGTACAAGGACTTCAAATCGGTACTCGAACTGCGTCTACGTACCTTCCGCCACGGCACCATCGTAAAGATGCTTGGTGTATCCACCCCGTCCTCATCCTCCGCACATTCACCGTCGCTTGTACCCGCGGATTTTTACTTCCCAACCCTCGAGGCCCTCTATATATCAAAAATATACTTTAGGAACTATCTCCACCCAGAGAATGATGTCCCCGACCCCGCAAGTCCTACGAAAGATTTGTGCGAGGTTTTGCAACAGCGCAAGGAGGTTGGACTGGACTTCCCGCGCTTGATCTTCGACGATTGTTACAATCTGAACAGGGTAGCGGTTAAGGCGTTGCGGCTGATAGGATGTGAGGTCGACTGGGACGGGTCGTGTACGGCCGAGTCGGATGAGTATGATCGCCCAGACTCAGAGTATGATGATGACACAGACGATTTCGAAGGGGGTTATGAGGATTCTGAGGATGAGGATAGTTGCATAGAGTCAGTGTATTCTGACATAGAGGATTCGGAAGAGAGCCACGAGGGCTCAGAGGGCCACGAGGATTCAGAGGATCTCGAAGATTCAGAGGATTTAGAAGAGAGTACCGAGGATTCTGAGGATGAGATGGAGTACAACGCTGGGTTCGACCCTGATGACTACTACTATGATTACGTTCTTATGTGATTTCGCACTCGATACGTCCTCATGAAGATATATAATACAGTATTATCACACATACTTTGGGATTTATAGGTGATAGGTATAGGCTGGCCGGCCTCGGCCGGTCATGTACGGTAGGTCGATACTATAACGATGTTGTGCCGGTTATATATTTCGGTAATGAAGTGCGGCAGAATGTAAAATGCCGTAGGTGTAAAGTGTGCCAATGGTATCATGGCCACAGTGATATTACCACTCGGCGCATGTATGTAGTAGCTTTCTGATATAAAGCGACCGTGTTAGAAATACATTACATTAACGTAGAACAGCCGGAGCCAAATTGTACACATTCATAGACAAGCATACCATCCCTGATATATCGCCTGTATCACCTGGCCGATGTAATCAAATCCGACCGGCCGGTCGATATTGGCTCATGAAAATTAGCCGTACTATGTCACCGCTATCGTTGGGCCGATACTTCATGGGAAGCTATCGGTCTGCCGGTTGTGCAGCTATTCAGTTAGGAGAAGCACATTATCTGTCGGCCGGCCATATACATGAGCAGCCCAAGTAGCACCACTATCGGTCGGCCGCCGGTGCATTTACATAAATATGACAACCATAATATCTATCAGCCGGTTATGCACCTCAGCAGCGGGCGCACTGCTTCTATCAGTCGGCTGGATGTGCAGTTACACAGGTAGGAGAACCATATTATCTGTCGGCCGACCATGTACGGGAACAGGGCTTGTATCAACCCTATCAGTCGTCCGGCTATGCATCTGAACTACCCAACCACTGCCGCCATCTGCGGGCCGGCCGTGCATGTGACAGGTTCGGTACTCATGTTATCGGTCGGCCGGCTATCCATTTCATCGGTGACATGAAAGCATTATCAGTCGGCCGGCTAAGCATGG